>CM061269.1:44265000-44647500 GCA_030848825.1 Tadarida brasiliensis | reverse complement strand
TATAAAGGTCTCATCACAAGAAAAAAAAATTGTAACTGTGTGTGTGGTTATGAATGTTAACTTATTGTGGTAATCATTTCACAATATACACATATTTCAAATCACTGAGCACATAAAACTAATGTTATATGTCATTTATATCTCAATTTTTAAAAATCACTTAAAGACACCGTAGTCTAATATTTTAAATCAGGAGGAGAAGTCGAAACTCTGAGAAAACATAATTCAGAACTGGAAAACATTCAGAAATGAGATGATTGGGGAAAAAAAATGAAGATTTGAAAAGGAAGCTGGCAGAGTTAAAGAAATAGAAATGAAAGAAAAAAATAATTTCATAAATATATATTAAGTTAGAAGGAAAACAAGAAAATAATATAACAAACAATCCCTTAAAATAGAATTTGGGGAATGTATAAAATATTTTAAAAAGAAAAAAATTAAGAAATTGAAAATATTCACAAGAAAACAAAAAAAGTAGATAGACAAAGAAGATCCAACTTAACTGTAATAGCAGCCTCCAAAGGAGACAACTCTGGCAATGGAATAGAATAGCGCTCAAAATGATAAATCAGAAAACTTTCTTGAAATAAAAGATGACTCAAAACTACATCTTAAATGGCCACACTGCATGCCAGAGGAAAAACAGCCTAAAATGACAGACACCAGTACACATTCTAATAAAATTATTGGATTTTAAAGAAAAAGAACAAATCCTTTGGGCATCCAGGCAAAGACAAAGTACCACTTATGATGGAAAGGAAAATAATGCAATAATTAATAAATAATAATACAAAGATAAACTGTTGTATTTTACTACTCACAACTGTAAACCTACTTTTGCCCCACACTATATATGAATTTTATATATATGTGTGTGCATATATACATATATATCCATCAGATTTTTTTTTTTTAATCCTCACCTGAGGACATTTTTGCATTCATCTTCAGATAGAGCGGGAGGGAGAGAGGGAGGAAGAGAGAGAGAGAAACATCAATGTGAGAGAGACACATCGACTGGTTGCCACCCACACAACCCCAACCCGGGCCGAGGGCAAACCGCAAACAAGGTACGTGCCCTTAGCGGGAACCGAACCCGGGTCTCTCTGGTCCATGGGCCGATGCTCTAACCGTTGAGCCAAACCGGCCAGGGCTATCCATCAGATTTTTTAAGAATAATTCTTTAGCCCTGGCCGGTTTGGCTCAGCGGTTAGAGCATCGGCCTGCGGTCCGGAGAGACCCAGGTTCAGTTCCCGCTAAGGGCATGTACCTCGGTTGCAGTTTGTCCCCGGCCCTGGTTGGTCGTGCAGGTGGCAGCCACTCGATGTGTCCCTTTCATGTCGATGTTTCTCTCTCTCTCTCTCTCTTCTTCTCTCTCCCTCCCACTCTATCTGAACAAAAAAATGAAAAAAATGTCCTCGGGTGAGGATAAAAACAAAGAATAATCCTTTATATCAGAAGATTAAAGAGTCATATACTTAAGATACTCAAAGAAAGAACATGTAAGCCATAGCTTTTTTATATCCACTCAAATTGACCTTCAGGTGTAAAGACACAGGCCAGCTACTCTGAGCGTGCAGCAGCTCAGGGAATATTGCTTCATGACCCCTCCTAAGGAATCTTCTAGAGAAAGGCCTTCAGACTGAAGGACCATTGACAAAGGCCAGTGATTCCCTCTCTGTGTGTGAAGTAAGGTGACCCACAATTCACGAATCTCCACCAGGAGGGGAAGGCTGTCTGCTGCTTCGATGGTAATTTTGACCCATTTTACTCAGATAGTTAAAAAATTCAGAGAACCCCTCTATTCTTCCTCACCCTTCTCTGTTCTTACAATGCATTGGAAAGAGCTTGAATTAGCATACAAAGTCACATTCCTCTTATTCTGGACTCATTTTTATGAACTCTTCAAACTTTGAAAACAAAACGAGGCTGTCCACGCCAACACGCGCAGGCCCCTAGATGATAAACCGCTGTCTGCACTAATACATAAAACAGTTTGAAATACCTTTAACCTAGAACAAAAATCTGCCAGATTTAAAAAGACAATGTGAATTATCTGTCATGCAATAAATAAAAACCTCTATCTCTTTACTTAATAAACAAATTCACAGTTCAGACTTCACGCTTCTGTGTTTGCGAGTTTGCGAGCTGCTGGTCTGAATGTGGCCTTCCAGGGGGAAATGAAATGCATAGGAGGAGGAGAAAAAGAAGATCACCCACTTGGCAGGATATTTGCACGAAAAGTCGGACATGTTCCCATTCTGCCACCTCTGGACGAACTTCTCAGGAGACGTGCCCAGGCTCAGTCTGTCCTGTGTGCTGATGCAGACAGGCCTCACTCATGTTGCTTGAGAATTGTCGTTTCCATATCCAGCGAACCAAGGACATAAACCCCACTTTGATGGATTTTTCCAGGAAAAGAATGTGCACTAGGGTGTAAGCACATTTCTCATTTTTCTTTTCCTGAACAGAATGGTTCTGAGAAAGCGACAATGGACTAGAGAGAATTCTGGGAGTTGCTTTTTAGCTTCTCCCATGGGAGCCACAGGGCTTATTAGAATGAAAGTGTCCTTGCAGCTTCCTACCTGTGCTCCTTGAGACCTGCACCAGTTCTTCTCGTCTCTCCAATAATTACTTCTCCCCTTACAAATTTAGCAAACAAGCCTTCTCCAGTGAATTGCCACATAGCTCACTGAGATCAGAATTGAAAACTATGAAACAGTATTATTTCCGTACTTAATGTCCCCAAAACAAAATTATTGATTTCTAACCTTTCCAAACCTGTTCTTCCCTTAGTTTTCTCCATCTTGGTAAGTGGTATCACAAACCATCTGATTACTTAAGCTAAAAACCCAGGAGACCTCCCTCTGTCTCCATCTCTCTTACTTCCAGCATCCAACTCATTATCAGGTCTTATTGGCTCTAACTCCGAGGCGTCTCTAATTCATCTACTTCTCTCTTTGCCCACTGCTACTGTCTGAGTCCACGCTATTCTTTTCTTTTCAATGGACCACTGCAATAGCCTCCTAACGAGTCATCCTGATTCCACACCCTCCCCACTGCAGAACACTCTCCGAGAGGCTAGATTGGTCTCAGCAGGCTGTATCACTCCCCTACACCAACCCATCTCCCTGTGCATTTCATTGCACATAATATAAGATCCAAACTCTCTCAGACCCCTGCCTCCTCCGATTGCTTCTACACTTGCCCTAAAGTAGACAGTAGCCTCCTTTTTATTCCTTTAATACACCAAACTCCTTTTCACTTTCGATGGTTGCATATCTGAAACATTCTGGCCACTTCAAGTCTCAGCTTAAAAATCACTGCCTCAGAGCATCTTGAGTGATGACTCATCCCACACCTTTCCCATTACCTTGTTGTATTTTAATCACAGTATTTATCTGTATTTAAGTTTTTCTTGTTGATACTTTCATCATCTATAAAAGGTGAGCTCCACAGAACATAGTTTTGTTTTGTTTCTCACCTTATCCTCCGATCCTGGAAGACCACCTGGCACCTAGTAGGAACTCAATAAATATTTGTTTAATAATTAAATATTTTTCAGGACTGCATTTACTGAGCAGTACATGAGTCCTTAAGCTCTGGTCAGTTCTTTTGCACAAGCATTTCTTTTTAGTACCTTATTAAGTGCCAGGCGTGATGCTTCCAAGGGCTGGAAGCATAAAGCCGAAAGTCTTACCTTTGCATACCTGCTCTCAGTGCTGGCCATCTCGAGGCCCTCGGTGGGTTATGGTTGCTATGGAATGATCAGTGTATTATGCCCAGATGAGATCACTACAGAGACTATTGAACATTTTTGACAGTTTCCTACACTACTATGGAGACACAGATTATTAATGGCTTTAAAGCACAGCTTTGCAATTTTAAAAAATGTTGAATCTATAATTATTAGGAAAATAGAATCAGCATAGGACATCCCTACATGGATGGTCAAATGGTGAGCCCACTGTGACAGGAAAGTAGCTGATGCCCGAGAGAAAGTTCCATTCAACTAGTATGCTAGTCTACAGTAACACTGACCCAAATGCAGAGGTTGACTTCAGGATATGCAGCCTGCTGTCTCAGACCCATCATCTCAAAGTACCTGCCTGAATGGGCTAGGCCAGGCAAGTGTCTATACCAGGTTACAGGCCATGGCATGGAATCGAGGCAGTTTGTCAAGTATTTACTGAGCACCCACAAGACACTGCTGGGCCCAGGAGATACAGAGCTAGCTCAGACATACGCTGTAAAAGCTGAATTGTGGTTTGTTGATTGAAACCCAATGTTCAGCGGTCTTAAACATCCTTCAGCATTCTTTAAAGACTAATTTCAAGCCACTTTAAAATAATTAATAGCTTTATAAATACTAATTTATTTAATCTTTATATAATCTCTGTGAAGTAGGTATTATTATCATCCCCATTAAAAATTCAGGAAACTGCTATACAGAGAGAGGAAGTAACTAGCCCAAGGTGATTCATCTGATAAGTGGAGGAGTCTTCAAAACCACCAGCATCTCTGTCTGACTCAGTCTCCTAACTGCTCTGAGAATCCCAGTCCTGCACCTCACCCTGGATCTGGTCTTACTCCTCTTCAAGTTGACCTCTTTGACCTGCTGTCCTTCAAACTTCCTCTTGTTGCGTTGGGTAACATCTCAACCTTTTCTTACCAAGACTTTGAACCAACTCTCTCTCTCCCTGATTTGTGAGAGACATTTGTCACAAGAATCTCCCCTCCCCTTCCCAATGCCAAGTTTCATTGACAGCAACTGTCAGTGGACAATGCAGACTGCCCAAAATGGGCTAGTTGTTTTGAGTTCATTCATTCAACAAAAGACTGGGGCACTGTGTTCCCCACACAGACTTCTTGGAAAATGCACTCACATGGCAGATGAACACAGCTCTCCAACCACAGACAGATATTTTGAATCTCTACAAATAAGCTGCAATATAAAGGCAAGACTATTATCTCTTCCAGTACCCCCAGCACAGAGGGGGCGAGAACAGCACTGCAACGAACAGCACACTCTGAAATGCAGGCCAAATGGCAACTGTCCTTTACACTTTTTAACACTCTTTTCTACTTTATTGCCCTCCAGTCCTTTTAACTAGGCATTTCTGTGTGTGTATGGGTATGCGTATGTGTTATTTTTTTACACCTGAAGGGAATGGCTGTGTTCCATTGTATTTGTTATAAATAGAAAAGTCAGTTGTCAAGTGATTAGAAGCTGCATAATGAGTCATAAGTATTACATCTCTGGAAGCATTTGGCACCCTGCAATGTTGTTTTCCAGATAATGCGCAGGTCATACCGGTTTAGGAACCATCGGTTGAAAGCACAGTAACAGTTTCTTCATAGGTCCTTCTGGATTATAACTTCCTAATTTCCAAGGGATAAGCACTCGGAGCAGCTCCTCTTCCCCTTTATTTTGTTTAGCCAAGAGTTCCAAAAGAAGATGGGTGTGCGGTCACATGTAATTTTCCCTACTGCCTGTATCTCACTGTCCTTAAGTTCCTGCCGAGCTCTTGCCATTCCTCTGGTCTGTTTTCTAATCACTTGGCTTGGGGTGCTTTCTGGACTCTCCTGAGGCTACTTACATGTAACCACTGACCTAATCTTTATTTCGGTGCCCTTTCTACATCTGCTCTTACTGCTATTGCCACCCGGAGCTTATAACTGCCCGGCAGTGAATCTCCATCACCAAATGTCACCTGCCACACTCCTCTGTGCTGCCTAAACTCAGCGGGGCTGCCCATGTGGTGTCCCAGGTCTGCTTTTCACCTCTGACACATCTCCAGCTAATGGAGAAACTTTATTGCCTCATGTTCCGCTGTTTGGAAAGTAAGAATAGGATGTTTCAGTACAGTTATTTGAGCACCCTAGCACTGAAGTGCTAGTTGTTTTATTTTGTATCCTTTTCCTCCCCTAGACACTTAGGCACCCCTGAGGTACTAGACTAGAATGGCTCATATATAACATCATCCCATACCTTACACCAGTGTCCTCCTCAGCTCACACCCTGTTGCTGAGTCTGGTACAGACTGTCACCCATTCCCCTTCTCCAAAGCATCCAACATACCTGTCTACCTCTGAACTCAAGAGCAAAGAGTATTCAGGTGTTTTCATATGCTCGAAGGGGGGGCTGTGGCATTTCGCGCTCCATCACTCCCCTCTGCCAACGTGTGACTGGGTGAGTTGAGAATGCAGAGGACAAGGAAATGGCTTTCATAGCAGTGAAAAGTAAGGCTGGGTATGGAGTAGGGGTAGCCAGGGCTGGAAAAAAAGGAAACTCGGGGCTCACTCCACCAAGCCAATGAAGATAATCAAAGAAACACCTCGGCTGGAAATGAAAGCATAGGTAAAACTGAGGGCCAAGTGGGTCAACATAATGGAAAGCCAAGAGAATGTATGGCCCAAGTGCAGAGCAAAGTGGAGGTCCAAAGCCAACTCACATGCTCAGCATGAAAGATAGATCATAAAAGGCAAGAAAATCCACATAGAAGCAGCCCAGTTCCTCCCACTGAGCTGTCTCTGTTCTCTCCCTCATTTGAAAGTTAATCTCCAGTAAGCCTGGCCTGAAGACCTGAGGGGGGTGAGGTCAGAAAATAGCAAAAGACAAGGAAAAGACACAGTTATTTAAGAGTTATTTTCTTTAGAATAACCATGACATCAAGAAAGATAGACAGCCCTGTGTGTGCACATCATACAGAAACTCCACAAGTTCACGAGCAGGTTAGGTTCTGGAAGCTGCTACACATGGGGACTTGCTAAGCTGTTCCCAAGTCCACTTGTCTGTAAGTCCAAAGGGACGTTGTGCCTGTGACCACTGTCACCACCTCTTGTTGGTGAACAGAGTAGATAGAATTTGTCTCTGGCTTGCCTCCATTCAATTCTAATGTTGAAAATCCCTAAATAGACAAGCTTCTTCATGAGCAAAAGCTGGGTGTGGATAGACAAAAGCCTTGCATGGAGAGTGAATGATTTGGGCACCTGGCTCTTCCTCTCCATCCAAAGCCCACGCCACCATTGTTCAGTCCTCTGCATGTCAATCAAATTTAACAAGTATTTACTGAGGGACCACATTGAGCCAAGCACTAAGCACCAGGGAGAGAGAGAGAGAGAGAGAGAGAGAGAGAGAGAGAGAGAGAGAGAGAGAGAGAGAGAGAGAGATAAGGAAGGAAGGAAGGAAGGAAGGAAAGAAAGAAAGAAAGAAAGAAAGAAAGAAAGAAAGAAAGAAAGAAAGAAAGAAAGAAGGAAGGAAGGAAGGAAGGAAGGAAGGAAGGAAGGAAGGAAGGAAGGAAGGAAAGAAAGAAAGAAAGAAAGAAAGAAAGAAAGAAAGAAAGAAAGAAAGAAAGAAAGAAAGAAAGAAAGAGAGAAAGAAAGAAAAGAAAGAGAGAAAGAAAAAGTCAATCCCATTTTTAAGGATTTTTCAAGCTAGTAGAGGAATTAGTCAAATAATTGTGTCCCATATTACAGATACCCCAATAGGATAAAAGCCTCTTTAGGATAATTTGGTCTGCTAATTTGAGAAAAGGTTGAAGGATGTCTCCCTAAACATTTGAAACAATACGTGAGAAACACATGGAACAGAGTTGTTAGAAAAAAGATGGCTGACTAAGTACATGCATTTAATTCCACACTCTTCTAAAGCCCTCTAAAATGCTAAAATGTCACAAATGAGATTTTTAAGACACACACACACACACACACACACACACACTCACTCACTCACTCACCAAAAGAGGATGGAAGAGGAGAGAAGAGTCACAAAATTTTGGAGTCTGGAAAGCAAATAAATAAAGCTGAGAACACTGAATTCTAAGCTGGCAGTGGGGAGGCCAAAACGAAAACTGATCTATTCCACAGAACCCACCAAGTATCTCTGGAACCCTGCGTGATGGTAGTGCTAAAACCCAGAGGACAGCCTGTTTAAGGAGGGAGAGCCCCGGACCACTCCCCCCACTCTGTACAGCCAAGCACTACCCTTCTCCCACCTTGTCCTTGGTGAGCATAAATCTGAGTGTTTCTGACTGTGGGATACCAGGCATAGTCAAGGGTGAAGGTATAATATAGAAACCGGAGGAATAAATGAATATTGACACACTGAACATTGAAAAACTCAACCCTCTCCTCTCAGCTGATTTTTAGAACACAATCAGACAGATTGGGCCCTGCAGGAGACTAGAGAGCTTTTTTTGTGAAATCTGTCCAGCCCAAAGGAAAGACCTGAAGGTAATGATATGGTAGTGCTTTAGCCCTATCTCTGTACAGAGAAGCCTCACATGCACGCTCAGAGTCCACAGCTTTGTAGCCTCATTCTGAACATAGGAGTACTCCTACGCCTATGGCAAGAGAAATAAAAGCGTATGTCCTCACAAATACTTGTATGCGATAGTCATAGCAACATTGTCATAACATCCCCAAGGTGGAAACCACCTGAACACTCACCAACAGGAATATTATTCAGCCATCAAAAGAAATGAAGTATTGACACATACCACATACAACACGGACAACCCTTGAAAACATTATGCAATGTGAGAGAAGCCAGTCACAAAAGGCCACATATCATATTAATTCATTTATATGAAATGTCTAGAAGAGGTGAATCCATAGAAACAGAAAGTAGATTTGTGGTTTCCAGAACTGGAAGGAGGGAAAATGGGAATAACTGCTAATGGGTACAGGGTTTCTTTCTGGGGTGATGTAAATGTTCTATTATTTCATAGTTATGATAATTGCACATTCCTGAATATTCTAACATCTACTGAATTGTACTCTTTAAAGGGTGTATTTTGTGGCATATGAATTATATCTGTTACAAATACAGATGAATACAATGGCCATAACCCAAAATTCACCAGCCATCTGACGAGAAAGTCTAACAAAGAACTGCCTGTTAGAAATATAATGCAAGCCACATAAGTACTTTAAAATTTTATAGTGGCCACATTAAAATAAGTAAAATGAAATAGGTGAAATTAATTTTAATAATATATTTTATTTAATCCCATACACATAGAATATAATTTCAACATGTAAGAAATGTAAAAACATTAATGAGATCTTTTATGCCCTTTTGTTCATTCCAAGTTCTCAAAATCCAGAGTATATTTTACACTTACAGCACATTTCAGTTTGGACTAGCCAAATTTCAATTACTCAATGGTCTATAAATCTAATGGATCTAATATGAATGATATAGATAAAAATAAACAAATAAAAATAGAGCAAAACAAAAATTCTTAGAGCAAACAGAAACTACAGGAAGAGAAAAATCTTTAACTATATCCAATAAGGGGTTAATATCCAAAATGTATAAAGAACTCCTACAACTTAACCCCAAAAATCCCCTAAACAATCTGATTAAAAAATGGGCAGAGGACCTGAATAGACATTTCTATCAAGAGGACATGGAGATGGATGTGGAGAGAAGGGAACCCTCGTGTACTGTTGGTGGGAATGCAGATCTGTGCAGCCACTGTGGAAAACTATGGAGTTTCCTCAAAAAAAAAAAAAATTGAACTACATTATGACCTAGCAATTCCACCTGTGAGTATTAATCTGAAGAAATCTAAAACACTAATTCAAAAAGATATATACATCCCTATGTTCATTGCAGCATTATTTATAGTAGCCAAGATATGGAAGCAACCTAGGTGTCCATCAATAGATGATTGGATAAAGAAGATGTGGTACATATATATACAATGGAATATTACTCAACCATAAAAATAGAATGAAATCTTACTGTTTGCAACAATATGGGTGGACCTAGAGAGTATTGTGCTAAGTGAAATAAGTCAGACAGAGAAAAACAAATACCATATGATTTCACTTATACAGGGGTGGGTATAAGTAAGTTTACAGTTGTGAGCACATGAAGCACAGAGTTTATTCAGGTATTATTATTTATTAATTTGTATTTTTTTTCATATGAGCAACTGTAAACATACTTTTTCACACCCCCACATATGGAATCTAAACAAAATAAGCAAACAAGACGGAAACAGACTCATATACAGAGAACAAGCTGATGGCTGCTAGAGGGGAGGGGGCTTGAGGATCTGGGTGGAAAAGGTGAAGAGATTAAGAAGTACAAACTGGCAAGGATGGAAAATACAGCTTAACGAATATAGGCAATAATATTGTAATCAACTTGTATGGTGCTAGCTAGGTACTAGACTTATCAGGGGATCACTTTGTAAGGTACAAATGTTTAACCACTATGTTGTACATTGAAAACTAATATAATATTGAATATCAACTCTAATTTTAAAGTTTTTTTAAAATTTGGTACAAGAAGAAATTTAAAACATGAATCCAGTGGGGATTGACTATAAATGAATATGTGGGAACTTTGGGGGTGATAGAAATATTGTAAAACTACATTGTGGTGATGGTTACATGACTGTATACATTTATTCATACTCATCAAACTGTATACTTCAAATATGGGTGAATGTTATGGTATGTAATAAACCTCAATAAAGCTGTTTTTTAACAAAATGAAAGAAGCTATCTATCATTGATAAGCTCAGGAAGGTAAGAAAAGATTTGGACTCATCTTTTCTGAACAGAATACTATATAAAAAAAACAACACAGAGGATGAGAAAAGGACTACTGGAAATTAAAAATATGATCACAGAAATTAAAAATTAAAGATGTTTAAAGATAAAAATAAGAAAATCTTCCTAATAGTAGACCAAAAGGGCTAAAAAATTAGAACAAATAAAAAAAATTAGAAACCAGCCATAGAGAAGGGAGACAATAATGAAGGAATAATTCAAAAATATTTTCCAGAACTGAAGAGCTAGGGTTTCCTGATGACGGGAAGGGTCCAATGAACAATAAATAAAAATGAACTCAGAACAATAAATAAAAATGAACTCACAGCAAAGCACATCAGTTTTGAAATTCAGAGCACTTGAGACAAAGAGGAGATACTACGAGTTTCCGACAAGATAAAACATAGGTCAGGCACAAAGGCTCAGGACTGGAAACAGATTTGCGACTTCTCAACAGCAACACTGGAAGCCAGGAGGCAATGAATGCATAAATACCTGAGAGATTCTGAGGAATAACGATTTCCAATCTAGAATTCTATGCATAACCATTCTGTTTATTAGTTGACAGTGAGGGTAAAATGAGGACATTTTCAGACATACGAGGTCTCAAAAAGTTTACCTTACCTGTATCTCTTCGAAGCAGTCATCTGACAGATGAACTCTACCAAAATGAATTGGAAAATCGAATCTATACATACTCACATATACAGGGGTGGGCAAAAGTAAGTTTACACTTATGCAATTTTACCTAAGTGCACTGTGCCATTGTGACAGTCTATTGAGTTAATTAAACTATTGTAATAATCATAACCTGCATGCCTTTTTCTATAAGAACAACTGTAAGCCTACTTTTGCCAACCCCTGTACATACACACATACATGCATACATACATAAAGGACAGCTTGAGAATGAGAAAGCAAGGGTGAGAAGAAGGTGAAGGAAGATCCCAGAATAACAGGTGTATACCAGACATAGTGAGAAACCTGCCCAGGTTGGAGCAGGTGAGAAGTTCCCAGAAAAGCCCTCTTCAAGATGAAACTGATAGAGTAACCTATATTTCTGCATGTTTTGAGAATAGATTTAAACAACTGGTGAAGAGTTTGGGATGAATTAATGATAATAATTTTAAAAATTAGCAAACAAAGAAAGGACAATCACAGTCTGGAATCCACCCCCCTTCATTCCCCCCTCCCCAAAAAAGTGTGATGCAAAGTGGAACATAGGTAAAATAAGAATCGTCATGAGATCATGATTATTGTAACTGGGTGCTGGGTACCTAGAGGTTTATTATACTATTGCTGTGTATTCGATTTTTAGTTTTGAATGTTAGGTACACAGAAAACAAAAATGTGTTCGTGGATGGAGAGGAATCACAGTATACTGCAAGGCTCAGCTGTAAAACATTTATTTACTGAACATATGTCATGGTAGCACTGGCTATTCATATAATATAATTATGACATAACTATATTAGGAGAAGGAGAACATGGGAAGTGTTGAGAGTGGCACATAAAAAGGAGTTAATTCTTTACCATCCATGGTGGGAAGTTTGGCTTCGGTCAGATGTCTTCGAACTTTTTAGCTTGTGTCATGTCATCATTTGCTTGTTGGCTCTTGATCTATTTGGTGCCCTTCTTCTGCAAACTATGTTTTCCAAGCTCCCTTGCCAGCTAGCTTTGGGCTAGCTAGATCCAACCAATAGAAAGCAGCCGAGGGAAGAAAGAAAGTAGGGCATCCCCTTTCTCATTTTTCTGTGCTTCTGGAAGGATCTCTGACCATGGCTGCCTCTTCTTCATGATGTGGGCTCTCCCCAGGCCAGACCAGCTCCCATTGCCATGGCCCCAGGTCTCATTGTATGGATTGCAAATTGGCAATAATTCAACACTTGATCATCGTTTCTAAAATATACATAAATAAGCTTTAGTTTAATAATCAGAAATTTTTATCATTTATTTTCTTTTTGGGTTTTTCAGATTTTCTTTCTACTTCCTTTCTAAATGTAACGTTGAAAATCTTGCATTAATTATATCAACCAACTGCAACAAAATATATATGTAAAAATTTTAAATTGGTTTAATTTCCTGTGACCTTAAGTCTTAATGTGACCAAATATTTTTCTGAAATGAGTTGTCATTACAATTATTACTTGTAAATATTTGATCACAACATTTCTATTTTACAAATTTAAATAAGTAACTAATATATAAGGAGTAAAATTTTAGTGCAAGTATTCTCCAGTGAGATTAGTTGGCCTTTTTTCCTCAATTAGTTCATGTATCTATGGGAAAAAATGGTTTGTTGCCAAAATAAAATAAGGGTCACCATTAATTTTTTATTCATTTTTTACTTCTATAAAGGAAATCACTGAGAAACTATGTTCCCATAAGTATATGGTATGGACATTACTTTTTCTCTTAAAAAGCAATGTCACTTGATTCTTTGAACTCCATCAAGTTGGTTTTTTAAAATGATATATCAACTGACAATTTAATTGGATCCATCTTTGATCTTATGGAATGTAAAAAACTGGAAACTGCTTGCATTGCAAAAAAAATTTACAAATTAAACATTTGAATCAAACACTTTTTTAAAAAATATGTTTTTATTGATTTTTTTTTTAGAGAGAGAGAGGAAAGGAGAGAGAGATAGAAACATCAATGTGAGAGACAACCATCGATCGACTGCCTCCTGCCTGCCCCTACTGGGGATCAAGGCCACAACCCGGGCATGTGCCCTGACAGGAATAGAACCGGGACCTCTCAGTCCATGGGACGATGCTCAATCCACTGAGCCACATCAGCTGGGCGAGTCAAATACTTTTTAAATTTCAGAAAATATAGTCTTTATCCAAACTTAGAAACTTCTTATTAATTATACATGTTACTCCTCAATTTAAAGATATCTTATTTAACTTCAGAAATAATTGAGAAAAATAAAAATATTGTGACTGTAAACACTTTTACAATTGCATTAATTTTGATAAAATACTTTTATTTAATCACAAGCCTTAAGTAATACCTCCATCAGATTCCTGGAGTTACAGATTTTGTTTATTCAGTTTATGGGAATTCTCTGCATATAACTTAGTTAGAAAGAGTGACTTTTATTTTTTCCAATTGCAGTACGCATATTATTAGGTAATCCAGGGAATTTAAAAACATAAAAATATACTACATCTTACAAAATACATTACTAAAATTATTCAGGATTAAATTATTATAGATCTAGTATAATTACTACATCCATCCTATAATAAACTTTAAGATAATTCAATATCCTATTACTCATTTTCTACCTACTAAGAATGTGAAATGTTGCTAAGATTGTGGTATTTATGAAGCAAAAAGTATGGTAAAAAGGCATACATTCAGTAAATATATTTTGATGCTTGTTTTTTAGGAGTAATTAAATAATCAAATTTTAAAGTGAGAAATAAAGAACTCCATTCATTCATCAGACATTATAATTAAACCTATGTACTTAATGAAAGAGCGTATGTTCCTAAAAATTAGTCTTTTTTTGTTGTTAATAGTATATAGAAATATTAAATATTTTTTGGATAAAGTCAAAGATTTATTATATTGAAAATAAAATTTTCCAAACGTATTTTTGATACTAGAATAACTACTATTAATAATATGTCATAATTTTAAAGAAATCATATAAAACTTTCATCCAAGTTTTCTCCAGTGTGTCTTGAAAATTTGGCAAGTACTAAGAAATATTCATTATGTTTAAGAGAATCAGTAATCTATACTGCTTCAGCTTTTGGAAGGTCCTTTTAGTCCTCAGTTAATTATATGACATAAGGATAAGTATGGAGAGTAGCTGAAATAAATTGTATTTTAATATTTTTTTAAAGCTGTTTTCAGTGTTCAATGTTTTCTACCACTTTGCTTTGCTCTTACGGAATCTTCTCTCAGAACTACACAGTCTTAATAGTCAGGAGCTTGAAGAAATTTACCATTACTACCACCGCCCTATTCTATCATGTATCTGAATTCTGAATACGCCAAGGACAAGCATATCCATTTCCCAAGTACAATCTTCACCCTTAATAGAAAAATGGATAAGACAAGAAGTCCTATCAGGTAACGGTGACTTGATTAATGGTTAACTGAGCCTCCTCCTTTATTTGGCACTCTTTATTTGGCAATCTTTCCTCCTCCAGGAAAGATTTGTGGCTGAATAAGAAGAAATGTCTTTGTTTTGTCAAATGGGAAAAGAACTATTGTGAACTGAAACTCAACAGATCGGCTACTGAAATTTTAGGAAGAGTATAAATGGAAGTTAAAAGCCTACAGTTGAAAATCTAAATCTGTGTCTGTGCAACCCTTGGAAAATCTCTGTGCACCCTTGTTTGAGGGCCACTGGCCTCGTCTGTTTTCCCTTTGCAGTGTTTAGGTTCAGGAAATGGTCCTCCATGTAGCTTTTGCTGCTTGTATGGGATGTGACGTACATGGGCCCCCTCACATATTAACGTGCCCAAGCTTTCCTCTGAGAAATCTCTATTCCAGAAGATCTTTTAAATGTTTGACCCCAGAAATGACAGTGAACAACTGCGGCTTTCAGACCTGACCTAATGTGTCTTCAAAGACCCGCTCCAGTCGTCACTGCTGTGGTACAGGAAAGGGTGGGGCCTTTAAACTCCTTTGGTCACAGTCACTTCCTGATTAGCACATGGGCTGAAAAATTGCCCATTGTGAAGTGCCAGGATAACGCTTCCTGTGTAACACAATTTGCTAGCCCTCCAAGGAGGTCACTGCAATGTCTTAACCCCATCTCATTCACTCTTCTGTGGACTTCATTTACATCCTGAGAAAACATTATTTTAAAAGTGTTAGTATAAGAGGTTATAATTATTTTGCAACCTTAATCATACTTTCCAAATAATCAGAATTTTGTTAATGAACATGAAATATTTTATTTAGTTTTTGTCTCTAGGTACATTTAATATTGCTCCCATTCATTCAGCATAAATTTATTACGTACCTTGTATGCCAGGATCTCATAGTAAATGATGTGGATACAAAGATGAAAAAAGACAGAATGTAAACTGTAGAGATGGAGAATAGATTAGTGGTTGCCAGAGTGGGGGTGAGGGGGTGAATGCCATTATAAAGGGGTAGCACAAAGACGTTTCTTTGTGGTAACAGAACAAGTAGTTCTGAGTCCCAAGGTAGATATAAAGCAGAGGTCATCACATTTTTTCTGTAAAGGGCCAGATAGCAAATATTTTAAGGAAGTTATGTTTAGAAAACAATATGAGCAAGAGAAATTGTTTGTTTACTCTGAAAAATCTGAAGGAATTGTACAACTATGGACAGAACCTTTAGATCTGAACATACTGTTCTAAAATGGGGCTGGAGGCCCTGGTAACAGGGCAAAGGGGTTATACAAGTCTCTGAGGAATATGGGGGAGAAGAAAAAGGAAGGAGACCAGAAGGAGGCTGACTCCCACATGCCCAGCAGAAGTGGATTCTGAATAGACTGACACAATAGGAAAAGCAATGAATTTATTAGGATTGGAAAACTATGGTCCATGGGGCAAACCTGGCCCGCTGCTTGCTTTTGTAAATAAAGTTTTATTGGAACACAGCCACATCCATTTATTTATGTATTGTCAATGGCAGCATTAGTACCACAACACAGTCTTTTGCAGTAACTGAAACAATACGGTTCACAAAATCTAAAATATTTACTATTCCTTTTAAAAATGTTTGCTGGCCTCGGTTTTACATAGACTTTGGACTCTATAGCTTTCTTTCTGCCGTTATATGTCATTATTATGTCATTATATATGCTTATATACCATTTCAGATATCGTAAGCATGACATAGAAGTTATATTGCAACCATTCATTCAACAGAGTTCACTACAGTTGTCAACATTAAGTTTTATGTAAATTCTATATGAAATAGGGAATGTAAAAACTAATCAATATGATGCAATTAAAAAAGTGAGTTGCAGAAGAGTCGATGTAGTCTAAAGCCATATAAAATATAAATAGTTTTGTATGCTTGTAAAATAAAAAATACATTTTTGTACTTATGGAATAGTGGCGATTGATATGAGTGAGGCCATAGGGTATTACCACTTTCTGATTTTTACATTTCTGTATTATTTTGATTTTGTGTAAAGTATGTTATTTGGTAATCATAGAAAAAGTGTCCTATGGAAATAAACAAATAAGAACATCAAGTAGTGCCAGTCCAGGGAGACTCAAAAACAAAATATTTCAATTTGGTTGGGACAAGGAAGCAGGCAGCATAATAAGGTATTGCTAAATTTGGAAAGTAGAGTGTTGGGGCTGCAGGGGTGTCCAAAGCAGCTGTGTATCTTGGAATGGAAGGAAAAGGGAAGAATGAGAGGAGATTCTATGTTATCAGAGCTGGGAGATGGCGGAGAAGCATTTGGTGACTTTATAGATAGAAGGAAAAGTAAAGAAAAATAAACTTTTAGAAATATAAGATATGCCCGGCTGGTATGGCTCAGTGGTTGAGCATTGATCCATGCACCAAGAGGTCGCCGATTTGACTCCTGGTCAGGGCACATGCCCAGGTTGTGGGCTCGATCCCCAGTGGGGGGCATGCAGGAGGTGGCCAATCGATGTTCTCTCTCATCGATGTTTCTATCTCTCTCTCCCTCTCCTTTCCTCTCTATCTAAAATTAATAAAGAAAATTTTTTTTTAATTAAAAAAATAAAAAGAAACATAAGATATGAGATTTTTGAGTATTTTGAAGCACCAGATACTTGCTATACAATATTGAACATGAGTAAAATTTGACAGCTTTATTTGACCATCAATTTCTGAAATAAAAAGATGGCAGCTTAATCATTTTTGTTGTCTTTTATTTTAATGAACTGAGTTGGCTTCCAAGACAATATGCGCAACATCTGACTTAAGTGGTTACTTACCATTCTCTTGACTAGATTATTCTCCTCAATACCTTCTGAGCAGACTTCTTGCAATGCCCTTACAGATTATGGTTAAAGTCAAGAGAATCATTTCTTAAACCACTATTGACTTTTATATATGTTCATTCATTTTTGTTGCCAATCTTAGCAAGCATTTTTTTCTCTATAAGATGAACTTGTTCTACTTTTTTATTGACCAATGAGGTTTGCATTGAGTTTAAAATTAGTTACTAAATTATTACCATAAGTCAAAATTTCAGTTGCTAGCATTGATTGCAGCCATTATCAATGGGAACTCACCATGTAACAACTATAGATTTGGCCATAACAGCTTAACAGCTTATAACCTTGCACATGTTTCCATGGCAATAATTTAAGAGAACTAAAGTACTGAACTGATTAGAAATATTTCCAGAAAGAGACAATTCTTTAAGGAAAAAAATGGTTATTTTACATTCAGGTAAATTTTTTTTATATTAGATAATAAGGATTTTTAAAATTTATTTTCAGCTATACTTCCATACAGCTTTATGACTAGTAAAATATGAGCTTTAGAAATATATACTGTACTCAAATACATACATACCAAATATTTAGAATTTCTTATAAACAGAGACTGGCTGAAATTTAATACTACAAAAGTCCCCCCGATCCTCAGGGGCATGGTGTATTCCAGGACCCCCAGAGGATGCCTAAAACCAGGGCTAGTACCTGAACACTATATATGCTATGTTTGTTCCTATACATATGTACCTTTTCACCTAAAGGAGGCATTTTATGGTTTTCTTTGGCATATTCAAATTACCAGCATCATTACTTTTGCACCTTGGAGCCATTATTCAGTAAATTAAAGGTTTACTTGGACACAAGTAATACTGTTACAGTTGATTTGATAACCAAGATGGCAGCTACTAAGCGACTCCTGGGCAGGCGGTGTGTACAGCACGGATACACTGAACAAAGGGATGATTTATGTCCCAAGTGGGATGGAGTGGGACAGTACAGGATGTCATGACACTACTCAGAACAGCATGCAATTTAAATCTTAAAAATAGTTTAGTTCTGGAATTTTCCATTTAATATTTTTTCAGACCACAGTTGACCATAGGTATCTGAAACTTCAGAAAGTGAAACCATGGATAGGGGTCCACTGTGTACTATGTATGAAGAAACATAATACACGTGAAAGAAAATTGATCAGTCAAGAAATCAGAATACCTTTTCTAGTTACATAACCTTAGGCAAAAATTTAATTTTCTGAACTTCATTTTCCTTATTGGAAAATAACTGATAGATATATTCCTTGTTCTTCCTCAAATGTGTGAGGGCCAAGATATATATGTGTAAGCACTAGACAAAGTCAAGCTTTACATCATGTTGTTTATTGACTATCTACACTGATAGTCAAAAGAGAATCATCCAATAGGAAATTCTCTCTGGCCATTGTGGCTCAGTGGTTAGAGTGTCCGACCAAGCACTGAAAGGTTGTGGGTTCGATTTCCACCCCAGTCAGTGTACGTGTGGGAGGCAACCAACTGATGTGTCTCTCTCTTATCAATGTTTCTCTCATTCTCTCTCTCCCTCCCTCCCTTCCACTCTTTCTGAAAATCAATGGAGAAAATATATCCTCAGATGAGGATTAACAATAAAATAAAATAAAATTTTATATTGTCATTTTCTAAAATATAGAATAATATAATGACATTTCAGAGCTAGAAGCCATCTTTGATATCATATAGTTTGTTCTATTGTTTGAAAATACTCCCCTACTCTTTGCTTCCAAGACACCACCCTGTCCTGATTTTTCTCCTACTCCTCAAACTCCTTGGCCTGAACCTCCAGTATCAGGCTTTTTAATATTAGAGTTGCTCCAGACTCATCCCTGGCCCCTCTTGTCTTCTTACATGGCACCCTTTCCCTAAATCCTTACCTACTTTTATAGTTTCCATCTCCATCTGCATGCAAATATCTTTCCTGGGTATATCACTTCTACCCAACTCCAACCCAGCCAGCCCACTGCCTACTTAACACCTCTATTGAGGTTTTCAAACACTGCAATAAAACCTTTTCAAAACTGACCTCACATTCTTCTTTCCCATCTGTCCCCCAGATTCAGCCCTCTTCCAACATGCTTATCTCAGTGTATTTCAAATCCATGTAACTTGCAGCACAAATCAGAACTTGTATGTTATCATGATCATTTCTCCATTACTTCCCATACCCAAGAATGCTCTTAGTCCGATAGATTTTGCCTTTTAAAAATATCTTGGATCTACTTCTCTGCATCTCTCCCCAAGTCCAGGTTACTCTTGTTTTTCACCAGAACTACTATAAGAGCCACCTAACTCTTCTGCTGGTCTTCTCTCCTTATCATCCCACTGCGTCCACAGTGTTATTTGTAGTCTAGTATGATTCTCATGAAATCCTCCAGTGGCTTCTTAGGTTCTAAACCATCTGCCAATCTACCTGTCTAGCCTCATATTATTTCCTTTTCTCTCTATCATTCCACATTTTAGCATTCTGGCCTTCTTTCATTTCCTCTGAAATGCCACATTCTTTCATGCCTATGGGCCTATGAGTAGACTTTCCCTTTGCCTAGTACTATTGTGTCCCACCAATTCACCCAGAAAAGTTCTTATTTAGCCAGCAGATTAAGAGAAAATGTAATTTCATCATGGAAGTCTTCCTGAAGTTGCTGATTAGGTCACATTCTCTTTTATGGGCTCTATTTTTCCTTCAGAGTTTTTATCACAGGTTGTATTAGCTGTTTCATGGATATGCATTTGTATATGTATGTATATTTATTATATAAGCATGTGTATCTGTATGTATATGCATGATTTTTTATTGTTGTTTCATATCTCTCTATACTTACTGGACTGCAAATATTATTCAGAACCATGTCTGTTTTGCTATGTCCAGTGTGAGCATGACCCTTGGTACTCAATAGATACTTTTGGAATGAATGAAAGAGCATTTAGTTCATAATGGAGTTAAACTTCTCTAGCCATCTTCCTGACTGATGAACATTCTGTCTCTGGTTGAACAATATCAATATGGCAGGACATTTCACTTTTCAACAGCTCTAGTAATTAGACTGTTTTTATTTTTATTTTTTTTAATGTTTTTCTTTATTTATTTTAGAGCGAGAAGAAGGGAGAGAGAGAGAGAGAGAGAAACATCGATGAGAGAGAACATCGATTGGCCACCTCCTGCATGCCCCCCACTGGGGATTTGGCCCATAACCTGGGCATGTGCCCCGACCGGGAATCGAACCGGTGACCTCTTGGTGCATGGGTCGATGCTCAACCACTGAGCCATACCGGCCGGGCTAGACTGTTTTTAAAGTATTGAAACCTCTCTCCCCAATTTCTACCAAATAGTTCTAGTTCTTCCCAGCAGAATTGTAGTAAACAAACTTACTCTATCTTCCTGTCACTCTCCTTGAGATAGTTAGAAATCTTTACTGTGAATTATGTTTTAGATTAGAGTTTTCTATTATTTTTCAGTCATTCTTTTTCTAACAGTTCTTAGAACCTCCAATACTCTGATCAGCCTCATCTCTGTAGTGGTTAAGAGAACAGACTCCAGAGTCAGAATTCATGGTTGAATCATGGTGCTACCATTTACTAACTTGAGAAACCTTAATAAATCTCACAAACTCTCTGGGTTTCTATTTCCTCACTTGTAAAATAAAAATAACACTAGCATTTATCACATGGGACTACTATGCAAAATACATACGTTATTATGTGCAAAGCTCTTAGAATGGTGCCTGGCAAAGAGTAAGTACTCTTGCGATACAGATAATAATAGCTAAACAATATATAGTGTCAATTATAACTGTTATATAATTGAATCAGTTAAGATTCAACTGGGGAATCAAATATGAGCTATGGAATAAGGGAATTAATATAAGAATTACATAATTGTGAGCTCTGAAAGGAGCAGTTGGGAAATTAGAGGAGTCACCAAGTCACTCTAAGAGACCAAGATCACCTGACTGCCAAAAGGGGTGTCACAAACAAGGAGCTGGTGGAAACACCTATGGGAATAGGTGGTGGATCAGCATTCTAGCCTCTGGTGATGAGCTGGGGCCACCATTTGTCAGCAGGGTCAGTAGTGATGAAGAGGAGCTGGGAGTAGAGAACAAGGACAACCTGTCATCGCTAAGTCTGTCACCTCGTCTAACACCACAATCTTCAGACAGCAATGGATGTTGCTAGACTAGCATCACCCAAATTTCCAGAAAGGACCTTTTTTGTCCAACTCTAACTCAGAACCATACAGTGAAACGAATTCAGGAAAAGTCCCATCATAACCCAGTTGACAATAAGTGATACAGCATAGTACATGGAATTGCTTTGGGTTTACAGCCTTCCTCATGCACATGCTGCCAACCATGGAAGCCAAGCAGAGCACAGCAGCATAGCACAGTGGGGCTGTAAGTGAAAATTCTAGAGCCACCAAAGTGTACATGATTTTTTGGGTCAGTTATGACACAGTCATTTCATACTGAACTTTCTGACATTGAAAATCCTCTTCTTAACATGAACTGCCATTGAAACAGAACTCTGAGACCCACTATTTGCCTATTTAACTTTTTTCATAATTCACCCTCATTAAATTTCAGCATGTAAATTGGGAATTATGGTTTTATTTGTCTCAGTTACAATCATTTTGTATCTTGATTCTGAGATATAAATATTTGCTAGCCCTCCTATATTCATATTATATGCAAACTAATATACACATATTGCAGGATTGGAGTGGGTAGCGGGGAGGACAGCCCTGAACAGAACAGATCTCTATAGCATTTCTCAAACTGTGTTCCATGAAACATTAATTCACAAGATGCTCAGGCCAAATGCTATACACACTATTTACCATTTCATGCATCAGTAAATAACTTAGGGAAATCTGGCTTCCACAAAATCTATAGATTGCTTTGCTTCTGAGTATCCCAGAGACTCTATTCAGTTAATACATATTATGAAGCTCCCCACTTAACCTGCTTTCCCCTGTTCTAGGGAACTGAGACTTTGAGCACCAAAGCAAATGTATCATGACTCTGACATTTCCATTATCAACCATGCAGAACACAGTTTGAGAAATGCTATACTTGATTTCTCACTTTGACCAAACACATAGACACCTGTCTCTGGTCCAATTCACCAACCATGCATGGAGTCTTGGTTGGGACCCACCTAGTCCACCCTGATCAACCTCCATAATTCCAAGTCTCAGAGGGATGATATGAAAAGGGGGGCTGATGTTTGTCCCTTCTTCCTCAGAAGAACTTTGTACTTCTGTAAATTGGGCTATCTCTTCCTAGGATCAGGTTTGCATACCAAGAATCTAGAGGAGTAGCATTACGGTTCAAGTAAAAAAAAAAATCTCAGTACTGTAATTTATAAAATGGAGTGGTCACTTTTGTGACTCTATTCTGAGTAGGCAGGTTTGTTCCTGTGGCCTGCTGTCTCCACTCTTAAATAATGGAGAGAGGCTGATTTTCACTGTGTCCTTAATTCATATTTAATCTCTGCTCTAACAGTTGCCCAGTTATTTACTTCCTAGGATTTTGAAGAGCCTTGGGAGAAATTATATAAAGTGGTGAGCATAGTTTGTGGAATGGAATAAGTGCTCCATAAGAGAAGCAATTATCATGACTGATTATTTTAATCTCCTTAATTACCTTCAAGCATCTTAAGGACAGGGCCAAGTATTATGCTTCTTTGTATCCCCCTAGCAATTAGCATAGTGTCTGGCACATAGTTGGCTTAATAAATATTTATTGAAGAAATGAAGTTGCTTATTTCACAATTTCTGTTTGCCTATCTATGCCCTTGTGTTCCTTGGGACCCCCTTTGGCTAAGGAAGTAATTGCAATTTGAGGCAAACATTTATATCCCCAATCTAAGTTCCTCTGAAAAACCAACCTAAAGTATGTAGAAGAAGCAGAGTTTAGAAATCCCTCTTAGTTATGTCTGTAATCTTGAAAGACCAATTCCAAGACTCAATCAGAGAGCTGCTTAGAGAATAATCTCTTTGTCTACATTGTCATATAAACTTGAAGTTAGTGCCTTGATGGAGTTTCAGTGGATCCTGTAAATCTCACATCTAACTTGAGCATCCTCCAAAGAGGGTTGGTACTGATCCAGGTTTCTCTTCACTGTTGAGTGATGCCTTGACAATGGGGGATTCATCTGAAATGCCATCTGATAACAGTGAAGATCACAACCCAACCTGGGAGCCCAGAGCTTGTCAATTGCAGCCTAGCTCTGTTGTCAAGTAGGAAGTGTAGGCATAGGGATGGCAGAAGACAAGTCTGATCCTTTGAAGGAAGAGGTAAGGGGTAGGGAAATCTTTCTTCAAATCTTCAAGCCAGCGCTGTCCAATGGAACCTTTTATGGTTATTGAAACACTCTATATTCACACTGCCCAGTGGGGCACATGGGACTACTGAGCCTTTGAAATCTGACTGTCACAACTGAGGAATTGAACTTTTAATTTTATTTAGTATTAATTAACTTTAATTCAAATTTAAGTAGCCACATGAGGCTAGTGGCTATGGTATTTCATCTAGAGCAGGTGCCAACATGGTAGCTAATAGCCATATGTACCTACTGAGCATTTGGAATGTGGCTAGTCTGAATTGAGGTGGACCATGAGCACAAAATACAGGGGTGGGCAAAAGTAGGTTTACAGTTGTTCATCTGGAAAAAGGCATGCAGGTTATGATTCTTACAATAGCTTTACTAACTCTGTGTTTCATGTACTCACAACTGTGAACCTACTTTTGCCCACCTTTGTATATAACAGATTTCAAATACAGTACCAAAAACCAATGTAAAATATATCAATATTTTCAAATACTGATTATATGTTTAAATAACATTTTCACCATATTGAGTTAAATAAAATATATTATCAAAATTAATTTCATATGTTTCTTTTTACCATTTTTAATGTGGCTAGCAGCAAATTTACAATTATATACGTAGCTCATATTATGTTTCTGTTGAACAAAACTGAATTGTAGTCAACCCAGCTGAGACTGGTTTTAGCTAACTTGAACTATTCCCATGAATGTTTGCACACAATTTTGGGCACCAATATATTTATGAGAAGATGGACAAAACCTGAAAAAAATGCCTGCAAGGGGGTTGACAAGTAGGCCTCTTTAAGAAAGAGGTTTAATAATTGCCCTCCAAAGGCCCATATTTCATGAAAGAGTTACTGTTGCTATAAGAATTCACTCGATAGCCTCTCTCAGCAGCAGTGGACCTTTGTCTTTTCACCTTGACTAGATTCCCCATAATTTCTGAAATGAAGTCTTTCCAGATGCCCCTTCCATTAAGACTAGCAAGTTTCTTCGATCCATTGAAACAAATTACATAACCTTATGTTGTAGACTGGCTAAAAGAAAAGTATGTAAGCCGTAGAGAACATTTTACACTTTACATCTTTCTGTCTTCTTTGTTCCTATAAGAATTTACATACAATTTTGTCTTCTATCGGGAGGTTCAAACTCCAGTGGATATCTTATGATTAGAGCTTGTTATATATGAGAAAATATTTCTGAGACACCTGGTTTCTGCAGACAGCTCCATGCGTTCACTTTTGTCTGACAACATTCTATATTCATATATATTTATAAACCAATTGGAGTTAATATAAACAAATAAGTTCTGCAGGAAGCAAGGATCCAAGCATTCTTACCATCTTTCTTTACTCAAGTGTGCTCAGGGAATAGATGATTCCTTTATCAGGAGCTACAAACATAACTTTTTCTTTAACTATGATATTGTTGAGGTCTAAAAAAGTGGTTCAACAACTAAGATCATTTTGGAACACCGCATTCTATTCACATGCTGTGTGTTATGTGCATTATGGCCAATGAAGAACAAATGCATTTATAAAAAATAGTCACCAAACCAACTTCATTTACAAAGAGGTTATGCATCCATGCTCTAACTTGTGTTGACATGAACTGGACATAGGCTGTGTGTCAAGTAGGGCTTTATCTCTAAATGCATCCTCTGAATTCAAAAGTACAAAGAAATAGTTTCAGCTTCTCATCTTTGGAAACAAAACTTCTCAAACTCAGATGCTGTAAATATTCTAATTTCCAATAATTCATTAATGTTTACCCACAGTTCTTCAGGCCACAGTATAACATCTCCAAAAAGAGATAACCACCATAGATATTAGTTACCTTCTGCTAATGGACTGAATTCTGTCTTCCAAAATGCCATGTACTAAAGTCCTAATCTCTGATGTGATAGTAGTTGGAGATGAGGCCTATAGGAGATTATTAGGGTTAGATGAGGTCATGAGGGTGGGGGACCCCATGATGGTATTAGTGCCCTTAGAAGAAGATAGGAAGAGATAGAAGAGTGCCCTCTCTCTCTCTCCCATATTCACAAAGAGGAGGTGCAAGGTGGCAGCTGCTGTGAGCCAGGAAGAGAGCTCCCATCAGAACCTGAATCAGTCAGAACCTTGATTTAGACTTTTCAGCTTCGAAAACTGAAGAAAATAAGTTTCTGTTTTAGCCACCCAGTCTATGGTATTTTGTTACGGCAGCCTGAGCAGAGTAATTCACGTCCTCCTCCCCATCCACCCACTCTCTCTGTTTCTAAGAGTGGGTATCTGGCATCGGTACCTCTTCTGTACTGCATCAGAAATCAATTTTCATTACAAAGCTTACCAACCAAAGGAATGCCAAGACTGTTCAACTGAATGACTACTTATGGTCCTAAAGATACTTGTCACACTTTCTCCTGAAATCAAACTGTTAAATAAATAATGAAGCCTTAAAAAGAATACTTTTTCTGCTGTAAGAAATTACCACAAAGTCAGTAGCTTACAACAACACAAAATTATTCTCTTACAGGTCAGGAGTCCACAGTTAGTCTTACGGGCTAAACTCAAGGTGCCTGCAGGGTTGGGTCTTCCTGGAGGCCCCAGAGGAGAACCTGCTTTCTGCTGCTTCCAGCTTTAGAAGGCTTCTAGCATTCCTTGGTGTGACTTGTCATTCCTGAGCTGGCAGCCGCATCACTCAAATCTCTTACTTCCCTCATCACAGCTCCTACTTCTGTAGTCAAATTTCCCCTGCCTGCCTTTTTAAGGACAGTGTGATTACTTGGGTCATCCAGAATAATCTCCCCATGGCAAGAACCTAACTTAATCACATCTGTAATTCCTTGTGCTGTATCAGGTAACATTCACAGTTTCTGGGGATTAGGACCTGGGAATCTCTGGGGCCAGTATTCAGCCTGCCATAAATAAATACCACCACAGAAATTACACTTATTTAGTTGATGTTACACATAATTTCTAACTTCTTATTTGGAGTTACAATCACTGATCCATTTCTTTATGTGCTGTTGAGAAGATGTCAACTTGACAGAATTTGGAACTAGCAACATGGACAGTTTCCAGCACAAATGATTTTTTTTTTTCTGGGAATAATCTAATTTTCTCATGTACTTTAGGGTTTAATTTTTCAACAGCAGGCAAAGTAGCAAAACATGTCTTTCCCTCTCTTGTGAAATACATCCAATTATCCTCACTTATGGGTGAAATGACTTTCTGTTAATAAAAAGGCACAAATTATTTTAATAAATTAGATAATTTTGCAAGCTGAGAAATGTCATGACATTCGAGATGTTTCCAATATTCATATGAGAAAGACAGCATTGACCCAGGCAAACTTCAGCAGGTGACTCGGAAGGAAGTTTGAGATTGTCTGCATATAAGGAAGGCACGTGGATTTGAACATAATAGGCAAGCAATAAATATATATTTCATATAAAATTGAGCGGGCATGTGATGGATCCAGGTCACACAGACTAGTTTGAAGCAGCACCAACAAAAGATGAGCCATGGACTGCTTCCCAAGCCAGTGCTTTGCAGAGGCCATAGCCATTTCTTGAGGCTCATGGTTTACTAGTACAGGAAGAGTCTTAAAAGCAAAATCACAGAAATTGTGGGATAGCCTAAAGGCTGACATTAAAGTAATGGTTTAACATTTTTAGAAAGTTATTTTTCTCTTCTCAAGATAACTACAGGATTTATTTTATATATATAATTCTTAACATATAATATTATATATTTTGTATATTACACATAACAATATATAATATGATATATATTATAGATAAGATTAGATTAGATTAGAATAATAAATACTGACATATATTTTGTGTTTGTTGGCTTGAGGCTGTGTAGACTGAGAATAAGATGCAATTGTAAAGTTATGTGATGATAATCTTCAAATAATACCATCACTGTGTCTCTGTGACAGTGTATATAACCTTGGGTATTGTCAAAACTCCACTATGTAATTTTGTAACTATATATAATGTTAACCATACTTATTGCGGTGATCATTTTGTAGTGTATACATATATCAAATCATTATGTTGTACATGAAACCAATGTTATATGTCAATTACAGCTCAATTTTTAAAAAATTCAACCCCCTCTCCCCACAAAATAACAAAAACAAAGAAAAAAAAAACTCCACTATGTGCCACGAGAGACCACTGTTATAACCATGGCTCATAAGATTTTTGAAAATTTACACAATACAAAGAAAAAATTCTTATAGAGAAACACATCAAGCGGATGCCATGGATGACCTCTAAGAATGGAAATGGGATTCAGGTCCAGGGACGGCATACCTATTGGTTCCCCTCTTCTTATTAATTGAATTCCTTTTTTGCAGTGAGTATAATCCTATATCCCATGTATAAATTTTTTAAAAATTAAGTTGCCTCACCAGAAACTATCGTATCCCATGTGTAGTCAAAGTATAACAGAATTTAGGGTCATTCAGGAGAGTGGCGTGTTGAGTGTAGCAAAGGAAGGAAATAAAAGGTCATTATTGAACCGTACAAAATAAAAGATAACACATAGAGCACACCCCACTTTTATAAAGATTAAATGAAAGGTAAAGATGGAGAAGTCTGTTTCTACCTTTTACTAAACCCAGCCTCTCAAGTAAATAAATAAGTAATTTCAAATGCATTAGTTTACTAACAGCATGGTGTAGTGGAGGCTTTGGGAGGATTTGGAAGTCCTGAACTCTAGAGCCGAGGCTTCTGTGTACTAGTTACAAGACATACGTTGGAAAGCTGCCAAAGCCAATGTTGTGTGGAGGGCTGGGAAAAGCCACGCTCCTCAGCTCATTGGTGAATGGATGTATCACAATCCACTTGTGTGCTGTATTAATGTATCTTCTAAAATCACTGCAGGCAATGCAGGTAGGACAATTTCCAAATACTGAACTTCTAACTAATAGCGAGAGCATGGGGCAAGGTGGTCAGAAAACCTGGGATGGGGGCGAGATAACGAGGCTCAGCTAAGCTTTATGAATTTAGGCAAAACCCTGCCACCTCCCCCGCTCTCCTTACAAATCTGTTAAAGGGTAATCAATAGGATCAAGTAGGTAAGTCACACTGTAAATTCTGAGGCGTCTGTAAATGTGTTAAAAATGAATATTAACCTATTTCCAATGGCGGTACTTGTAATTGTTTTAAATCTTGATCTTCTCTATAGAGTTTCGTGACCTATTCACATGCTGTGGAAGAGATTATTTTTATCCCCAAATCCTGCCCCCAACTATTACAGGCTATTATCTGATATGGTAGGAACAGAGAACAGTAGAGAAAGGAGTACAGTTTGGGACCTAAAAGGCGTTAGTTTCAAATCCTAGTTTTTTCAGGTTAGGTGGCTCTCAGCAATTTACCAGGAGTCACAGCACCCATGTCAGAGTGACACTGTAACAACTAAATGAGACAATAAGTGGAAAACGCGGTAGGTGCCTGGAAAATGGCGCTTTCCTTCCCTGCTTGAGAATTTGATCTTACCAAAAAAGCACACGTGACTTAGGAAGCCTCCTAAATGATCACAGGACACAAAGCCTGCGCCGTGCGGTGGCTTCGCAGCCTGAGCTGGGGTTGCAGAGTGGCAATGAGGTGCTCAGTCCCAGAACCATGACTGACAGGAGCTATTTCAGGCACCGCGTTTGCAGCTTCCCAGGACTTTTGCTGGTGGACAAAGAACTCTGTCTTCTTGAATTTATGCACAAATGTGGCTCTCCTCTAAAATACAATCCACAGAAATTAGCTTCACTCTTCTCGAAAAACAAAGGTATACATCTTCAATGAGGAAACTAAGGGAAAAATTTCAAAGTAGAAATAAAACTTAAAAAAAAGAATTGGGAGCTTGTCCCTCTTCCTACCCTAAGCCATATTAGACAAGGTTTGGTGAACGAAGAATGAATGAGCCCAGGAGGCATCGCCAGCCAGTACATTCCCTCTCAAATGTCTTAGCATCTCGTGGAAGGAACAGATGGTACCAAGTGGTCTGGACAGTCTGAGGAAGTCCAGGAAATGGGGTCCGGAAACTTGGGCTCTGGACACTGACACATTATGTGATCCTAGCCCACAATTTTCTTAACCAGCCCTGACAGTGGATGAGTCTTCAATTCGTAGATTCAAAGATATGCAGGTCCTGTTTGCAATGTCCCCTTTTGAAATGTTTTCTTTGGAGGGTCTTTCACGTATCTTCCCTTGATTAGACCTACAGCAGACTTCTGTGGTTTAGGATCTACCGTCTGGGAGCCATTGGAAAATTATGTAATCTCTCTTAGCTTCAGTTTTATCACCTCTAATAAAGTGAGAATAATGCTACAGAGTTGACAGAGATACTAGAAGGTTTAATAAGTTAATCAAAAGTAAATTAATATAAAGCCCTACATAATGGTGCATGGCAAGTAGTAAATAAATATTAGCTATGATTTACCATTAATATTGTTTTTCCAAAATATTCCTTGTAACTTCTTTCTGATGACTTTATTTGTACTCTCACAGCAGACCTCTAGTGCTTAGGAATACAAACTAACTTTATTTGTTTCTAAATGAAAAATAAAACATTTTTAAGTGTGTGGTTGGGTTTCAGGCGATGTGTCTGCTACACATCACATGTGCCCCCTTGTTGGTTGAATTTCAACATGGTAAGCCAGTGTCTGATAACCTATAGAGCACAGACAGGGGAGCAGTTCTCTAGTATTTTAAGATTCTAGTTATAATCTTGTTTTTCTCAGTGACATTACAGGCCTCTGAAGAAAGGTCATTGTTTTTTCTTCTGCAAAGTAGAGTGGCCTGGCATAATCTGTCGGTGACGTTAGCTTTCCAGCTATAAGAAATCTGACCACACTAGGTAGACTTCAGATGGCAGGTTCTTCAGCTCAAAGCCATGCAAAGTGGGTCTCAAGATGGTTGAAATGGGCTTCTCTTTTGCCCAAAGGAACAGCTAAACAGAAAATAGCCCATGTTTTCCACTACGTATTCCAGATGATCTTTTGGGGAGGAGGGGTAGTATTGTAGTATTCGGTCTTTTTTTTGTGAGGATTTGCGGAAAATGAAAGGAGGTGCACGGTTTCTTGCTACTCATTGACTACAGATTCTGATTCTAAATGGAGAAGGATGTGCTCCAAGACCTACACTGCCCCCAAACTGCCAACCTCGGGGGACGGTCTGAGTCTTTCCCAGACCCTCCAGCTTAGTCCCTATCTCCCTCGTGAAGCCTTCCCTGTCCCAGGCTCAATTTTGCCCTTATTTATTGTCTTCAATATTTGGTCTGTGTTACTTTATCAATCACAGTAAATAGTAAGCTCGTTGGGTGATAAGACCACGTCTCTCCTCATTGTGGTATCACAATCCAGAATATATAGTCAGAGCTCAAAACTGATCTATTCTGACATCACAGATTATTGTCCAAAAGTATACCCTTTTCCAACCCAACCCACACATCCCCATCAGCGGTGTCTCAGCGATCATCTAGACTAGAAACAACCATGAGGGGGTTAGGGGCTGCTTCATTCAACATTATACCTTCATAGCCCAGAACAATGCTTATCATGCTAGACATGCAATAGTATTTGTTAACTTGAATAGAATTCTTTCTAATGCCTTTGCTAAAAGCTTTCCCTCCTCCTTCCAAAACACCACATAGAGAAATAGTTCTACTTTTTCTCTCATTGATTTCTGGGCTTCCAAAACTGCAAAAGCTTATCAGCAAGGTAAGAACTGAAGCAAATACTCAAGGCCAGGAGTGGGCAGATTACAGGGTCGATTCCACCTGCTGCCAGTTTTTGTAAATAATGTTATAGAAACACAGCCCTGCCCACTGGCTTATATAGTGTCTATAGCTATTCTCCAGCTACAGAGACAGAGGTGAGTAGTTGCAACCATGCACCCATAAAGCCAAAGATGTTTACTACCTGGCACTTTATGGACAAGGCTTGCCAGCCTCTGCTCTAGTTTAAACTGCAAAACCACAGTACCTCTTAGTTGTTAGTTATGAAAATGACAAGGGAAAGAAGCTCTGAAAGTCCCCAGGTACAGAAAATAATAATATTTAATGATAATTTCAAAACAATGGGAACTTTGGGGTATATTACATATATACACATGTAAAAGCATATTTGCACAATTCCTTTACATATCTAATCTCACTTGATTCTATTACCATCTGGAGGCACCATGGTCCTACGACATGGTTTCCTTTATTTAAATCTTTGTGGGCCCCATTGTCTGAGACAGCACTGTCTTTGCTCCAGAAATACTCACAGAACCTAGGGTTGTGAAGTCCCTTGTGCCCCTTAGTGCCTCTCAATCTCCCTTTCCTAGTGGGAGAGTAGGTGTCAGTGTGTTCTTTCAGACCCTTCTGTAGATGCGCCCTCTCAACATTTTATTACAGAAGGTTTATGAATTTTGATCACTTTAGGACTCCTAAAGGGTATATGAAGGTCCCCATGCATCCACCTCTGTATGTGAAAATAGAACTGGGGTCAGGACAAAGTAATGGCTAATCTTATAATCTCCTCTTTGGTAAATTTGGAAAGTTTAAATGATCCCACTTCAGGCACTGCCATTCTCCCCAACTAGCTAATGGCTCCTAGTGGTACCTTAACCATCAAATTGGTTGCTTATCTGATATAGATACAGATAAAGATATAGATGATTTAGATATAGGTATACATATAGGCGTAGGCATAGGTATGGGTATAGGTATGAAATTAAGCCAGCATATAGAAGCCAAGCCACTTCAGTAGGTCTTCTATGAACCACTCAGTTAGGCAGAAGGGAGGAAGGCGGGAGGTGACATCACAATCGAGAACAAGTCCAGCAGATACAGTTATGGGAGATGTAGGATTTTGAGGACAAAGGAGTCAGCAAAGTTTAGAGTCGTGCTTCTCAGACTGTAGCATGCATCCACATCACTGCACGGGCCCCACCCCAAGTTTCCGATTCAGCTGGTGATGCTGATGCTACTGGTCCAGTGGCCACACTTTGAGAACCATGCCATTGCCTAGAATTTAGACTCTGGGCCAGTATTTCTCCAACTTTAATACACCCTCTGAATCTCTTTGGAATCTTATAAAATGCAGACACTAATTCAGCAATTCTGGAAGAAAGAGGGCTGAAACTCTACATTTCTAAAAGTTCCCAGGTGTGCTAACTTGGTACATATAGCACAAATAGATTTGATATTGTACATAACAAGGGACTCCAAACTGTCCCCTAAAACATGAGATCTATTTTGTAAGTGGGGTTAAGCTTTTGAAGTTTCTGTGAAGTTATAGCTTAAAGACTTTAAGTTTGCATCAAGTATTTTTTTTCTTAAGTCCAATACCTTCCTTTCTCTCTCCCTCCCTTCCTTCTTTTAAACTGAAGTTTACTCTCTCATCTTCACCTATTAGCCGTGAATTTGTTACCAAGCTTTGTCTATAGAATCAGGCAACTTGGATTCTAGTGTGGCTGTGGTTCTAAAAAGCTGTGGGGTGTTCAGCAGGTCCCAGGATCTTTGTTGGCGTCAGTTTCCTCTGCTTCAAAATGATGTGACTGTCCTAGGTGATTGATAAGGTGCCTTGAAGCTCTCAAAGTCTCCACTGTGTTACATGCAATCTAAAGCGCACCAAAAAGCAACAGTGCGTGTGCTGCCACCTATGGGTGGAAGATAGAACTTCAGCTGGGCCGGAAACAACTGAAACCAAAGACGTTTTGCTGAAACTTTCATGGCCCACCGACCCAATGCCAACTGCTATTTCTTCCACGTGATTACAGGTCATACCAGCCTCCCTTTAGCACGGAATTTCAAGCACAAACCAATATTGCTTTGATTTTTATGTCATTTGCCACTACATATATTAAAAATTTGCAGCCTAATCAATGTTCTGTGGATTATTGTTTCATGTTAGGAAATTTTCATGATTTCAGAAAGCTTGAGGTACACTGGTTTATAATGCATTCTAATTAAATCATTGATTAGTGTGTAATTGACCAACCCCCCAAAATGGACGGTAGAGAAACAAAAAAATGTTGGCACTGGAATAAAATTAATTCGGATTTAAGTCTTTGACCATTCTACTTTTTAACTTTGACAAGTCATTTAACTTCTCCAAGCCTTCCCTTTGTTGTTCAGGGTTTTCAATTTTTTAAAAAATTAATTTTGTAAAGTCCAATGCAAAGTTGTTGACAGCTGGTAGTGCTCAGTATATAAGACATCTTAGCAAATGTCCCTGCAAGGCAGCCGGTGATGTTGGAATCAAAATGAGCTATGAAACCAGCAACTTAGTTTCAAACCCTAGCTCTTCCACTTATCTGTATCATAACCTTTCACAGTTCACCGAACCCTTCTGAACCAGTTTCCTCATCTGTATAATGGAAATCAAGACCTTCTGGAGTTGGTTGAGAATTAAATGATGTTGCTAGGGACTGAGTTGTGCCTTGCCCCCAAATTCATATGTGGAAGCCCTCACCCCCAATGTCACTGTATTTGGAGATCGGGTCTTGAGGAGGTAATTAATTAAATGAGGTCATAAAGGTAATAGGAAAAGACACAAAAAGCTGTGCCCTGCCGGGTGCATGTGCACCTAGGAAAGGCCACATGAGCAGACAGCAAGAAGGCAATCTAAGGGGAGAACCCTCACCGGACACCAACCCTGCTGGCACCCTGATCTCGGACTTCCGGTCTCATGAACTGTGAGAGAAACATTTCTGTTGTTTAAGCCGCCCAGTCTATGGTATTTTGTCATGGCAGCCCAAGCAGGCTACTATAAATATCATAACTAAATGCACTTAAGCCTTATCAGGGCTTTCACAATCTTCTCTTTCTCGTTCCCCCTACTCCAATAAAGAGAACGTTAAAATGTTCATTATGAGGAGTTTAACTCAATTCTGCGGTAACTTAGAATTAACCCAAAGCAATTTCCTTGCCGCTAGAAACATAATTTTCCCTGCATACTTTCTTCCAAGCGCTGGAGTGACATGTATCTAGACCCGTCGTGCTGGCGTTCCCCATCTGGAAACAGCTGTGGATCTTCACTGCTGCCACCTGATGAAAGTAGACACATGGCAGAACTAATAATGAGGTGCCCATACCCAGGCACAGAAGCAAGCATATGTGGGTTTGTAATCCACTAAGACACATTTAAACTTTTCAGTCTCACTGCCATCTAATAGAAGATGGTCATGGCTGGAAAATTGCCCCTTACCAAGGGGAGAACAGCATTGGGCCCTATGAAGCTGTCTCCTGTCTCAGAGGAGGAAGCAAGTTTTCCCTCGAGAGAGATGGATCTTTGGAAGGGTTTCTCTGCACAGTGAACTGGAGTCTGGATCTCCCAATGAAAGGATGAATCATTTGGTGTTATTAGCAGCAAGATGAGTGGAAAAGAAAAAAAAAAAAAGACATTAAAAACAATTATTATTCCCAAATGCTCAAAGGTCTTCTTTATCTGCCCCTCAATTACTTTCCAGTTATTTTTTAACCACTTCTTTCTTCCCTCCAGGCTCTCAGCTGCTTACTACTTGCCATAAGTACCCCATACTTTTCTCCTTCTACCTTTGCTCGTCTCATTCCGCCTATGAATTGTTTATCCCAAACCTATTGTTGGGAGATCTCTCTCTATGTGTCTCATGTTTCTGCGTGTTTTATGAGCAAAAACACTGACTATTCTTTGTTCTGGACTATCTTTTCAAAGATGTTTGTATAAAAAACAGTCTTGGAAGATCAAGATAGGATCTCCTTCAAGAATAAAGTCACCTTCTGCCCATTATAAAATATTTGGGTTCCCTAAACTCAGGGTTTCTCTTCTCTAACAAAACCCACTGCTTGTGCAGGTATTATTTGGCCCTGTTTACACATTGTCCTGTGGGAATTAGGACTCAGGGAACAAACATTAAAAATGCTAATACTCTGGCTACTGCTATCTCTATGAATAATGAACTCTTATTCATTTCCAACCCAAGATTCAAGTCTTCTATCAGCACCCATGAAACTGAAGCAAGCTAACTTGTCAGTTTTCAAGTAGGTAAAATCTCAAACTCTCCACAGTTCTTGACACAAATTTCATCCCTGAACATCCAGATCCTACTTATCTTTTAAAGTTTACTTCAAATTTCTCACCTTCATAAAGATACCCTGGTTAGTTTTTGCTCCTATATATGATAGATATAATAGTATCAACCTATTCAGGTCGTTGTTCGGGTTAAATGAATAAACTATAGTGTTATAAGTTACTTTTTATTTTGTATGCTACTAATTTATTTAGGAATATGATTTCTTCTATTAAACTGTAGCTTCGTTGGGAATAAGAACTCTAGTGGATTAATCTCAGTGGCCCTCAAATACCTAGCACAAAGAAGGCATTAACTTTTTAAGTAATTAATTCATTCAAAAACATGCACTGATCACCTAGTATATCTCAGCATGTTCTCTGCATGAGTGATGCATCAGGATTTGGGGATTAGAATTTGGGAAAAGCACTTGCTTATATAATTTGAGCCAAAACAAGAAATCAGTACTGCACTTGATGCTTACCTTCCTTAAACAATCCTATTTTCTCTATTGTTGGGAATAGATTAGAAAAAAAAGGTTATATAATTTTTAAAGTTTCTTTTTAAACTTGGTACACTACTGGGTGGATTTAGGTGACCCCTTACTTCCTTGTTTATTTGACAGTTCCGCACATCTGAAATTTTCCTAACCCAAGCCAATCTCCCAAACACAGTTTTCAGTTCTGTGCAAATGAAAATCAACTTTCTCCTGAAGACAAGTCTCCTGGTTCAATTTGGTTATTGGACTCCACCCCTCATCAGGTTCTGGCATCTGACACTGGTGGGAAAGGTCTCAGCATTGTAAGTGTAGGAAGGGTGGAGGCATCCCGATGACCTCACCCTTTCATCAGATGAATAGGTCTCTCCCAGATAACAACCATTCTGAAACATGCCAGCCGGAAGGGAAGGGCCAGTTTCCGAAAATCAGCGGCCCCACTACCCATTCATTCAATCCCAGGCCTCGGTGCCCTGAGAAAGTCATTTTGCTAAACCATGACTTCAGCTGCTCTGACACTATGCAAAATACATCGTCATCTCCCTGAGAGGTGTCTGGAAAGACAGAAACATGGCCATAATTATAGTCCTATTTACAACAATAAAAATGAGCATAGATATGTGTCTGTATTAAAGAGACAACAGCAGTCCTCAGATATTGCTTTCGCTTCTCCTTGCTGGGGTCCTATTGCCAATTTAATTTCCTCTCTGTGTTTATTTTTTTTCAAACCCAATCATCACAAAACATAAGCAACAGTAATTGTAACATGTGAGATGTGCAAAGTAGTATAATAGCTATCCAGAGAGACACGCTCCTTCTAATGTCATGTGATCCCAAGGAAAGGGAAGGTGGCCAAAGTCAGGATCCTCATTTGTTTTCTCATCCTTAAATCATCCTCAGAAAAATTTCCAAGATTACACTTCCAAACAAAGCCAACAAGCCTGGCAGGTATGAAATGCATTTATTAAATTTTAAGGAAATATAGTATAATAATATCAGTATTATAGCATGTCTGGTGCTGGACTTCAGACTGAACTTGGGTTTAGAAGTTGTTACCTTTAAATTCAACCGTGTTTTGCTATCCCTTTAAATCAACTGAGTAAGATGGGCCTGCAAGGCTCCAATGCCGGAATTTTAAAGGAGTTACATTATCTGCCTCGATGACCAGTTGGCCACATATAATTAGTCAGTAGTAAGAAACTTCCGGCAGTCACCAAGCTCTGTTTGTTTTCTAAACAATAAAGGAATGCTTTTCTATAAACAAAGAGGATGGGCTCTAGTGAAATATCTTTTTATGGACAGAAATTTGGCAAATGAAGGCAGAGATAATACAGACAGCATTGTAAAGTGAAATGATTTTTACATTATTAAAATTGTCCACTTATCTATCTAGTTGATCAATCTCAATTGATTGCTTACCCTTCCTGGCATTTGGAATGAGTTGCTGAAGATGGTACTGGAAGGAATACAGGTTCTTCCAAACCTAGAAGTTTCAGGATCAAAATGGCAGCTCTCTTAAGGGGGTTCCTCAGGGTGGTGATAGCACTTGTGGGTATAGAGTGAAAATCCATCTAGGGGTCTCTCTGGGCCCCACCCCACCCCAGAGGATTTACTCGGGAGTGTCCCTCTAGGCTCACAAGAAGAGGCCACATTTTTCAACATCTTTTCACCCCAAAGGATCCTCTCCTTACCTGCTGCTTATTCCTGCAATTCCTTTCATTGTGAACAAAGCTCTCCCTACCAATTTGAGATAAGTGGAAAAATATAAATAGCCGCTTGATTGTTGCATGAGTTTTCCTTTAAATGCGATCAGCTTGTCACCCACAAGTAATAGAGACATATCCCTTTATCAGATCTTTCTTGGGTACTAGTGTTTCTGAAGCCAAACCTTGTGTATCACCACCAAACCACACCCTCCTGAGCTTGACCTCTCTGAACTTCCATTTTCCTATCTCCTAAAACATCTGTCCTTTCTATGTTGTGAAAAATGAAACAATGAATGGGAAAGTGCTTTGAAAGCCGTGAAGTGTGGTGCAAACCAGGGGATGAGGACAATGATGGTGATTACTAATAGCATGTGGTTCCAGACACTCTAGCCCCACAATGCTTAGCGCCTTCTGAAAGGTAGGTGTGCTTGCTTGTGTAATTCCTCGCCCTATAGAACGTAAGCTCCAGGAAAGTGAGCTCTTTATTTTGATGCTGTATCAACAGTCACCCAAGGAGTATTTGTTTAATAAGTAAACAAGTGAATTAATATTTCATATATACTGTCAACTTTTTTCCTATTTACTTATTATTCAATAATATCAGCACAAGGAGTTCATTTGCCAAAATCCTTACCAAAATTCAGTTGAAAACATTTATGCTAACTCTCAACTACTTTAAGGGTGAACATTTAAAAAATTACTGTTTGTCATGCTGTTTTTATTGGAGTACAGACATTCTATAATATCTTAAACGTCATAAAGCTAGAAGTGATGAGCAAAAATAAATATTGTCTCCCATTCTATGGGTGAGAAAACAGAGTCCAGAGATGTGAAGTTTCTTGTCTCTGGTATGGTAATGATGACATCGGTAGGTTGACAATTGCATGCTTTGCCTCTTGGTGACACCATCTCCCTCTTCTCTCCATGGACATGGGTGGCTGAGTAACCCCTCCTATTCTGACTTTTGCTGGATCAGGAAGGCTTTCTCTGTTGAGTCACTTAAGTGGCTGTTGTCATGTCATCCTCTAGTGGCTTCTGTCAAAGCTCCAAGAAAGGGAAGAAGAGGAAATAAATGGGAATCAGGGTCATACAGATGGAATGTCAGCTAGTGAGGGGAAAGAGATTAAGGTAGAAAGAGCTTACATAGCCTAGGAAGGCAACAGAGTGGTTATTATTCATTTAGGAAATGCTGGGCACCCACTATGTGCACCACTCTGGGGCCACCAAGTTGGTGTTTTGATGAAAAAATACTATTGTCAAAGGAACAGAAGGAATTGAAAGATAAAAATTCCACTTTATCTTGGTTGTCCCACCTCAAACCAGTTTGCAGCTCTAACCAGGCACTGAAGGTGTAAGCTATAATAAATTAGTAATATTTCATCACTAACATCAGCCTTATACAGTAATTCCTCACTAACACCATCAATAGGTTCTACAACTTTAAGTGAAATGACGTATAACGAAACCAGTTTTACCATAGGCTAAGTACCTATGGCATCTCATCAACGTCATAAGAAAATAACGTCGAATGACGTTGGAGGACCGGTGGTCCAAAATGATTGCCAACTGGATAACTTCACCTCGGTTTAATGTGTCCAAAACTAAATTTCCTCTCCCTTCTCCTCTTTCTTTCTTTATTTTCTGTCTCCATTAATACCACCCAGTGGTCAGACCCAGAGGCCTGAATATCAGCCTAGCCTTCTGCTTTCACTCAGCCAGTCGCTGAATTCTATTGGTTCTGCCTCCTCTCTTTCCTCTGCCTCAGGCCTTGTCCTTCTCCTCAGCTGTACATGGAATGGGGACTCCTAACTCCCATCTCCCTGCCTGTGGATTTTGTTCTCAATGCACCCTCTGCAATGCTGTCAGAGCAATCATTTCCAAATGCAGATATACTGGTACTATTTCTCGGCTCAAAGCTCACCAGTAGCTCACCCTGAACTGTAGGTTAACTTTCTAAGGTAGGTTAGCAAGCAGAGCCTTTCATGATTGGACCCCTGACTGCCTATCTTAACGTATCTGCTGTCTCTTCCTTCCCTTCCCTACGTCCACTTGCCCAAAGCATGCTCTTTGATCCATCCAAATAGATGTAGTTTGGTTCTCTGAATGAATCGTGCAGTTTAATGCTGTTTTATAGTTCTGGGATTTAATACATGCAATTCCTCGGCCTCAAGTATTTTCTGATCCCTTTGGGTAATTAAAGATCACTTGCTCCTTATAAGTCCATTCTGGCTTGTCTTTCAGGAGTCTTCCTGGGCAAACAGTCTTATGGAGATGCTCTCCTCTGTTCCCTGGTAGTATAATACTTCTGTGTCCTCGGACTTACAAACTACTGTGGTTGGTTTCCCTGCTGGATTATCAGTTCCCTGAGGGAATGAACCATGCTTTAGTCAACTTTTAATCACTAGGCCTGGTACGATGTTTGGAACAGAGTAAGCCTTCGTTAAATATGGGTGGAATTAATAAATTGAGAAATGAACAAATGTACGACAAATCAAACTTCTGTTTTAGAAAGTAAACATATTAAAATCTAAGGAAAACTGGTTTTGACAATTTACCATGGCTGTGTACCTGTTCTCAGTGGGGGTAGCTTGGTGAAAGGTATATGGGAACCCTTTGTACTATTTTTTCAACTTCTTGAGTCTTAAAATATTTGAAATAAGCCAAAGAACATTGTGTAGCATTTAATTTCCTATAAGTTATTCAAAACTCAGCATGCTTTTTAAATTTTTAAATCAGTTGTTCTGTTTTCCCCAAAAGAAGAATAGATGGCATCTCCTGAGTCTCTCAGGAAAACTTGGGAGGCATTTTGGTCATTGTCACCTACTCCTCCCCTCCCACTGCCAGCCAGAGGCATTTGTAATTTTCTTTGTCCAAAGACAGCCTATAATTCAAAGAGAGTTCTCTCTCCTGTCATCTGAGGACAAGAACCAGGTTTGAGAAATGTGTGCACTCTAAAAACTGGACATTGCGATGTACTGCAAACCACTGGCAGCAACGTTCGCTTGCAGGGGAGGGAGCATTTGCAGGTTTTCTTTTTACCACCCAGTCACCTGGCTCAAGGGCAATGTCAGGGAGGCTGACCAAACTTCACTCTCAGTTTATAGAAGGTTTTATTGGGACACAAGAGGAGGCACTATGGCTCTCTTAGACTGGAAGGAGCAGGTCGGATTACACTTACATCTTATGGACTGAAGTTTATCACCACGGTCTTAGTCAGCTTGGGCTGCTATAATAAATACCATAGATGGTCTGTTAAACAGCAGACAGTTATCTCTCACAGCTCTGGGGGCTGGGAAGTCCAAGATCAAGGTGCCTGTAGACTCGGTATCTAGTAAGGATCTGGTTTGTAAATGACAGCCTTCTTGCTGTGTCCTCCTGCGGTGGAGAGAGATCATCTCTCTCAGGTCTTCTTCTAAGGGCACTCATCTCATCGTGAGGGCTCCACCTCATGACCTAGTTACCTTCCAAAGGCTCCACCTCCAAGTACCATTGCTTTGAGGATTAAAACTTCAACATATGGATTTGGTTGAAACACACACATTCAGTCCATAGCAATGACCTCTCCTTCTTTTGTAATGACTTATCAAGATTGTACAAAGAGAAACAGGACCCAGGGCAACGCAGAAGGCAACATGAGCATGGGAACATGATGAGACCTGTTTAAGGGAAGCATGCTCTTCCCTCTTCATGGAACGTTTTACTCATCTTCACTGGCTAAGTCCTACAAGACCTTCAAGTTATTAACCTCATCCCAAGTTATTAACCTCCCTGACCCCCCAGCCCCTACTATTCATTGAGAGACTGGGTACATGCCCCTCCCTCATGCTCCACCAACTCCGTGCACTTTTTCCTCTTAGAAGACCTATGACACACATGAATTGTAGTTCCTGGCTCGCCGGTCTGTCTTCCCCATTCAGCTGTGATTACACTCCTTGAGGGCCAGGACTACAAATTGTACTGCCAGTGCTCTCAGACACGTAAATATCTGTTAAGAAAACGAAGTGTTGTGGTTACAGGTGAGACTCAAGGGACCGGTCTCTTCTAAACCAACAATTCTATCTGTGATCCTGAATTTTCCTGTTGATTTTATATTTTCCACTGAACTAAAGTGAACTGTTTTTGTTGGCAATATGAAACCCGAAGTGAGCATTAAACCAATTGAATGTTTAGCTAAAACAAAACAAAAAGCAAGAACTCATGATAACCTCAGGAGACTTTGAAAACTCTGTATTATTTCACAAGAAGAATACCTACCTGTGAGCAACATACAATGAGCTGCCAACCAATCTGCTTTCCTGATGGCCCAGGACAATTATTAGGCATTTTTCCACCTGGGATGGTTCCACTGTTCAGTCTGAGCAGATAACCTCTGGCACTCCTTGGAAGCCACGATTTCCCCAGCTGAGCACAGCCTACACTGCTGGTGTGTTTTTCATCTCCCTCTTGAAGACCAAAGCTGCTTCTGTGATGTGTACCTACCCAGAGCAGCTGTTCCAGTGGCTTTACATAATCAAGCAATTCCCCCAAATCAAGACTTGTTTCCACCAGTGCAGTTAATTAATCTGTCAGTTAATCAACAAATGTTTATTGAAGAGCAGGCACTATTCCAAGCAGTAAACAAACGAGAGAGCGAGAAAGAGAGGAGGAGAGAGAGAGAGAGAGACTTGCCTTCATGGTGCTCACACAGTTCAAGGAGTATGATTGTACTGGTTGATGATAAACATACAAAAATTACAAGAAATATCCAAGGTAATAGAAAAAGGATTTCCTGACTGAAGGAAATAACAGTTAGGTCTTTGCTTTATTGAGTGTCTGGCTCAGGGCCAGAGAAAGCACTAGTTGTAAGGATTATTATTGTAAAGAATTTGTTGTAATTAGGTAAACCGAGTACTATTAACTCTGAGCTACAGGGATGTGGAAATAGAGAACCTTCTTTGAAATGGCATTGGCAGCTGTGGGATTTTGCCTGTGGGCTGCAATGGGATTTCACATAGAACTGTAGCATTTGGCACAAAAGGAATTTTCCTCTTCCCCCTGTTTGTCTCCAAGGAGCAGTATTGGTTATTTAATATATGTAATGAAGTAAAAACTTGACTAGTTGAAAGAAAATTAGTGCACATTTGTTTTTCTGTGTCAGGCTGACTGAAGTAACCCATTAGTGGTCAATCCCATCATAGAACCAGATTCACACCACAAGTGAGAACTTGTCACGGAGTCAGGAGATAGAGCTGGCTGTTTATTTCACGTCTCTCTGCTCCCTTTCTTGTACCGTCTGCACAATTTTTGATTTATCTGTGCACCACCTGCACTATTACTTACATAATATTTTTCTTTAAGTCAACTCACATTTTTACTTTAAAAGCAAATTGGATGTCACCAATATCATTGCATAAACAGAACACAATCATAAAAATCAATGCAATAAATGAAGCAATACCACCATATCCTAGCTAGATAGTGTTGCCTGCTGAAGACTCTGATTCTTGAGGTCTCCTTCTTTGTTAAAAAAGAAATTGGCAACCCTTAGAGGGGGTTTAGAGACATTCCCGCATAAGACTGAGGCATCTTTTTTGAAGCCAGAGAAGAAATGCCTGAGATCTGAACAGGGAATTACTTTTCTCCCCCTGATTCAATGTTATCATGTCCATGGATAAGCCTGAGTAACATCCTGCTCTGTGAATGGAAGACTCCCTACACTTTGGAAACATTGGACAGACGGCCTTGAGAGTGCCTTCCTGCACTTCAGTGGCACAGTTCTGAGTCTGAGACACACCCCCTGGTCAGAAGCAAGGAGGACAGGTGCCATCTGAAGCCCATCAAAGGTCAGCTAATGCTTCCACTTCTCCCAGCCCTCGCCAAAATGTCACATCCCATTTTCTGTCCTCTACCTGGTGAAGGCAGGAGAACTCTCTTTAACAACACAGAAAGAAAAACAAAAAAGGTGAGATCAGTGACATAACTAGGGGTCTTTGTGATCCAGGAGAAATGGAGCTCTCACGACACCTGACACGAGGGTATTGAAACATCTCTTGTAGAGGCAACATGATAAATCTTAATGGAATATCTCACTTTTCATGTTTGCAACTTATGAACAGTGCCTCCTGTCACCTTATGTACCACTTTATTCCCTGACAGAATTATTGATTGTCATTTAGACACACACCTTGAGTCCTATACTTATTCTCGGACACATAAAATCTTTATCATAGGCCCTGGACACCCCAGGATTTGCCAGTTTGTGGAGAAGGAGAGAAGCACTGACCAGGCATGGAATTGTTAATGAAGCTGAGGAGGAAAGTCAGGACATGACCCTGGGTAATCTTTATAGGCTCTCAATCTATGTTTTTATTGACTGCCCAGTCAGTCTTCCTAAGTAGTCTCCTTTTTTGCTTTGTTCAAGCAAGTAATTAGTCATAATTTAAGTTAAAAATATTAATGATTTTTTAAAATGTGTTTTACTTGTTTATGAAAGACTATTTACTTCTGGGTGCTCAAATGTTGTTTTCCTAAATCATTTCGTTAAAGGCAAGAACGTAGAATTTCTATGATGTCAGAAAGAGAGCTCCCTCTTGTGGCAAGAGTAGTTTTTGCAGCAAATTCTAGAGAAGGTGAGGCGTTAGATGCTCAAGAGCCCGGTAAGATTTTACAGAGGAGGTAACTGAAACCCAGTGAGGACAACTAGCTTCCAGTGTTTGTACCTGGCTGGTGACTGAGCCAGACCAAGGACCCAGGTCTTCTGACTCCCAGTCAAGGGTTTTTTGTCTATATTTGAAAAGTTTAATTACACTCTGGAGTAATGTCTTTTCTCAAGGTTCCACTTTCTGCTGCCTCTAAATAGAGCTGGTAGAGAAGCCATCTCCGTCTGGGCAGGCAGTGTTCTCCCCCACGTGAAAGCTGCTTCTTGGTGAGTGTTCTCTATGAGGCAATAAACTGGTTCTCAGAGCAGGGCTATAAGCTCTATTTCTTATAGCTGACAGCAGTTTGACCCCTAAGACAAGGACTCCCTGCCTCTTTTCGGGAACAGCCATCACCTATCATCGCCTGGCTGCTGCTGCTTATGTAATTGTCTTCCATTGGGTTTTGGCTTGTGGCAATGGGTAGGGCCAAACACCGCACCTGGGGGGGGGGGGGCAGAAGGACACACCCACAACCCGGCTTCCTATAAGGGCTAAAATCTGTTACTACTAGAGATAGGATAGAATTCTCTTGAGCCTTGCTAGTCAAAATGTGTTCTGTAGACCAGTAGTATCAATATCCCCTGGATGTCTCCCAGAAATACAGAATCATCTTGTCAAAAAGCACATTCTGACTTAGTAGATCTAGGGGCTGAAATCCTGCAGTTCTCACAAGCTCTCAGGTGAGATCGATGTTGCTGGTCTCCTAAGCCACACACTGACCAGCAAGAGTAAATTAAGTCACCTACCCAACTCGTAAAACGCAAATCGCAGTCCTGTTTTTTCTGTAACTGGGGACAACTTGAAACTTGCTTCTCAAAGTGAAAGAAATGACAAGCTCTTGCATCTCATAAGCTTGTGAAGAGAGCCCCACTGACACGGCCTTGTAAATTGCGCTCTGCTCCATGTAGATTTCAGTCACCTGTGAGTAGAGAGAAATATTAAATTTTGGATCCCCAAAGATACTTCGCATCCTACCCATGCATCTGACATCTCAGTCTATCATATACAAGTCTCAGGGAGTTGCTGCTTAGACTAAGATTCAAGTTCAGCAGATTTACACACTCAGCCTCTGCTATCTGTGAATAACTCATTAGGTTTCCGTGAACCAAATGATCTATTCCTAACAGACCTTCCCAGTAGAAGCATACATCAGTCTGCCTGCACTGACCATGCGCAAACAAAACCTGGGAAGCAAGGGTGTTTGGAAAAAAATAAAGCAGCCCCAGGAAGCTGAATGGTCAGAAATCACCCAGATATTCCCACAATGATTCTGGTGACATCTGAGAAAAATAACATTCTAAAATTTATTCACATTTCTTTACTTTGATTGATTTGGAGCATAGAGATAAATGTTTCTCACCCTTATAATATTTTGGATACATTAATTAGGGATCATAGCCTCGAGTTTTCATCTATTATGACCAGCAGAAATGATGAGACTTTTGGAAAAGCAGCTCTGGGCTATTTCTGAATTGATTTTGTAAGTAATCACCCTTAGCAAAGCCAACTCCGAGACTTCTTGTCCCCACTTGAGAAATGCAGATGAGTAAGCACCAAGGCTGAGCAGCACCCCAGTGAAGTCTCCATGACTGTCTTGGGCAGGGGCCCTTGGAACAGCCTCTGAGATGGAGATTTCCAGGGAGCTGGTTTACTGAGGAGCACTAGACAGAACCACGCCTGTGAGGGAGTTAGGACAGATTGGGAAGCAGAGGCCCTTCCGAGGAGGACTGGTTAGAGAAAGGATGACCTGCAATGCAGTTGCCGGAGAGGCTCAGGTGATCCTACAGCGAGCTCTGAAGCAGGGATGGGCTTTCGTAGATGTCACAGATTGAAGCTAGGGGACTGTGCATTTTCACCTGTGCAGCCATTGGATAGAGACTCTCCCTGGGAGGGGTGCAACCTTGAAGGAGGAGCTTCCTTGATTGAGACAATGTCTAGGCAGGAATCGGGTGTGAAGGGAACCGACAGTAGTCAACAGTCTTGGAAAGGAGCTCAGGGAATGAGAGCCCCGGTCCTGAAAGGATGGAGAAGGAATATATGAGCAGCACACCCCAGCACCCACTTCAGTGGCCAATTACAAAATGTCATCCTCTTACTCCTCAATGCTATTGATGTCTTGAGGTGGCTGTCTTTCAGCTTTTGGGACATTTGTCTAACAAAGTAGAATTATCCGGTGCAATTTAAAAAAATGCCTGTACCCAATTCCTCCTGTGTGATTGAACTGATTTTAATGTGCAGCCAGAATTGAGACCTCTAGGCCTAACAGATCAGACAGTGACTCTTAGATCTGAAGGACACTCACGGCCCTTAACATGTACGTGCAGCGTCTCAGGATTACGTGTGGCTGGCATGGGGCAAGGCTGCGAGCTGAGAATTCCAGCCCCGGCCGCTCCAAAGGGATTAATTAGAGATGTCTAAGGTGTTTAGGGGAATGAAACGGCCAACGTAAACACAGGCACTAGCACCTCAGTCATGCTGCCATCTCCCAGGACTTTACAGATGAGTTTTATTGGCTAGATTTTAAACGTTTGAAGCTTATAGCTTGTTTCTCTTTCTTTTCTGTAGCTCATAGTTTGTTTCTCTTTCTTCTTATTTTTGGTTCAATGTCTGCCTTTGGGTCCTGGTATAAAGGAGACTTTTATCCACCTAGCTCTTGTAATCCCACCAGTTTTGGCTGACGTACAGCGGTAGCTAGCCTTTCATAGCAGAACAAACTATGCATGGAGCCCCGTTCAAATCATATCCCCCCAAACATAACAGGCATGTGCTGTAAAAATAAAAATTCCATCAATGCAGGCCCTCCTCTAGATACCAGCTTTTCAAAATCAATGTTTCTAGGATATGCTTTTCTGTGTTCTGTCTTATGGTTGTGTGTGTATATACATCTCGTTTCTATCATGAAAATATTCAAATATACAAATAGAAAACTTCAAATAGGAATGTAGAAAAAATAGTATAGTTGATTCTACCTTATTCATCACCTAGCTTAAAATTATCAATATGTGGCCCCCTTTTTTTTTTCATCAATACCTACAATGTCTGCCACTATCCCTTTCCCCGCAAAAAACCTGGATTATTTTGAGGCAAATCTCAGGTATATCATTCCATTAATAAATACTTCAGAAGAGACATGTTTTTTTAATCTTTGTCAATATTATTAATTCATCAGCACATCTCCTGAAATTGCCATCAGTCTATATCAGAAATGGAAGACTACAGGATTACTCATTCAACAGATAGACGTTGGGCACCTAACACATGCTTGTTACTTGGGATGGAAAATAGAATTGAACATAGGATTTGTCTTCAGGAGTTTTATGGGGTGCGTGTGTGTGTGTGTGTGTGTGAGAGAGAGAGAGAGTGTGTGTGTGTAGCTGGAGAGGGAGGCCAGAAAAGACAAGCACTGAGTTGGCTACAATGCAGTTTGTGACTGTTGAGGGCAAGGGAGGACAAAGCTTTGGGGAAAGCGTTTTGCCAAAACTGATTTCTTGATTGAGCGTTCAAGATTTATCACCAGATGATGACTTGGAAGTTGAAGGAAGTTCTAGGCATTGGAAAGAACCTCATGAAACTCCTAATTCTGCAACATGTTAATGCCCACAGGCCCAGCTGTTGAAACTGCTCTATCCAGTCAGCTTTTCTAAGGGGCCATTTAGCATCACTCTGACACTTCACCACCGACAGCCACTCTTATTCCAGACAGACCTCCAAAATGAATCTAGTCACAGAGAGAGAGTAGGTCTACTTATCGGGGACCTCTGACATGCTGCACTAGCATTTATACCTTAGATCCTGCTGGCCCACCTAGAAGAATTATCCTTGGATGCTGTGTGAAAGGGGATCTATTTGGATCTGGGCATATCACAAAGCATATCCTACACAGAATGACTCAGGGCCATCATGTTGGCATAAGATAACCCAGTGGGTCATTGGATTTAGTATGTGTGGTGTAGTGTGAAAAGGCAGATGAATGACAGCTGACATACCAACAAAACCCATGAAATAGAATCTCTGAATGTTGAATTGTCCTTTTCTCCTGTGTGTGCCAATGAAAAAATTGTTAAAATATTTACAGGGAGAAACTGGAATACCACTTGACGGTCTGTATTCAGAGGCATTTTGGTATATGTACAGTATTTCATAGACTATTTATATTAATAGAAATAACATTGATAACTTATATTAAGAAATTACTATGTGAAGTGACATGCTAAATCCCTTTTTAAAAATTATTTTATTTAATCTTCACAACAGACTTATCAAGTAGATGCTAGAATTATACCCATTTTACAGATAAAGATGCAGCCAGAAAAAGTTTAAGGAATTTAGCTAAGATCATGTAAGCAGTAAACCTGGTGTTTGAATCTTGTGTGATTTCAGAGTCCACACTATGCAATATACCTTCATGATAGATTTTTGTGACACTTTGTGATTTCCATATAGAATCAGGCTATGCTGTAGGTCATTGTGAGACTGGGAAGCTGGCCCTGGGAAAATCATTTGACCCTGATAGCTTATGACCAAGAAGAGGTGCCTCTATATAGAAGTAAATGAAGCGTTTTCTGTAATAACCCCTCCCCAAATTGGAAGCTGATTATATTGTCCACAATACAGTAATGGTTATGTATGCATGTATATACAATAGGGGTGTGTGTGTGTGTGTGTGTGTGCATGCATGTGTGTGTATTATATCCATATGATAGACTCTTTTGCAGCCATTAAAAGACATACTTAAAAAGTAAATGGAGAAATAGAATATATTTGAAAATGAAAGTGAAAATAACTAAAATATTAAATTAGGATAAAAACTACATGTGTATCTATATATGTATGTGTATGTATAAATGTATACATTATACATATACATATAATTTGCCTAATACACACACACAGACACACACAGTTTCCCCCCACATGTGAAAGTCATGTTTTTATGAAAGTTTGAGTTACTCCACTTTGCTTTTATGAAAGACCTACATTAGTACGATAATGGAAAAGCAAAAATCATTTTCAGATTTCTTTTGGTTAGCAAAAATAGGCATTAATGTAGGTCTTTTATAAAAAAGTATGTATATCTATATGTCTATAGCTATGTCTACATCTACATCTATAGAGAGAGAGACAGAAATATATATGCAGTGATTAGGTTAGATGTGTTTGGGTGAGGGTGTGGAATATTTTCACTTATTTTACTGTTTTCTACAATAAACTTATAATGATCCAATCAGAAATGGACTTTTTAAGTATAAGTATATTTATCTCTATCTTTGACATAATTAAAATTTCAGTTGAAGAATGTTTTATAAATGTAAGAGAATCATGCACTTTTACAAATTGGATTTCTGCGCCAATGCTACTGCTATTCTGTTTTATTTTTAATTTCAGATGAAGATTCAAATAAAGCTCTATATTGAAATGCTGTGACAAGCACTTCTAGTCATGTCTTTATCTTGACCCATTTCTAAATGCTTTTAACAGAAAATAATGATACACTCTCACACACAGTGCCTTTCTTCGAGCTCCTGAAGGTCTTTTCTTCGCTGATATTTATCTGACGCAGTAAGAGAAATGGTCATTTAGTCCACAGTTGCAGGAGGGCTAATATAAAAGATGATTAGAGATGGGAAATATCCCATGTTAAATAATCCGCCGCAGTGCAGTCAGTTTCCTTCCATTTCCTATGGATTCATCCTTCATGCCTACTGCATCCTTGAAACTGTATTTTCTTTAAATAATGCAATGGAGAAATTAAATAATTAAAGCTGCAGACAAGAAGTATTGAAGACTTAAAGCAGAAAAGGAGGGAAGAGTGAAAGAAAAGAAATGAACATTTTTAGAGGAAATATTTGAGACCTCTAATGTATCTGCTGTTTAAAGAGAAAACCAGTTCAGCCAGTGTGGCTCAGTGGCTGAGCATCGACTCATGCACCAAGAGGTTGCCAGTTCGATTCCCGGTCAAGACACATGCCCAGGTTGTGGGCCTGATCCCCAGTGGGGGGCATGCAGGAGGCGGCCAATAGATGTTCTCTCTCATTGTTGTTTCTATCTCTCTCTCCCTCTTACTTCCTCTCTCTCTAAAATCAATAAAGGAAAATAAATTAATTAATTAATTAAGGGAAAACCAACTTGAATGAGACCCAAAGGGATATGGGAAAAGGCTGTTCTGTGTTCAAGAGGAAACTGGTGATTTTTGTTGATTGTCTCATTTGCGTAAGATCTCTAGTATTATTGATTAGATTGCAGAGTTTCAAGTAAATTTTAAATTACTTTATAGACCTATCAGCACTGGTCAGGGTGCTTGAAGTCATTGGAAACATATCCCTGTTCTCCAGTTTCTGTGGAAGCAAAAGCTGCATTTTGGGGATCCTCATGGGGAAGGTTAATGGGATCCCATTTTCCTACCCACACCTGCTTTTCTGCATATGTTGGAGACTGGGAGGTTATTTTGAATGGATGCTAAATGGCTCCGAGAACAGAGCACTTTCCCGTAATCCGATCAAGAGCCAGAACCCCATATTTTGCTCAGAAATTGACTTTTAAGCTTAGGGAAAGACACAAAGTCATAAAGATTCATGTTGGTTGAAGAGGGATTAATTGGTATTTTTCAACCTGAGGAGTTGAAGAACTTTGGTAAAAGGTATTGTGGACAAAAAAGGAACCACATACTAAACCTGACAAGCTCAGGGGAGGCCTGCCTGGTGTCCTTACAAACTCATAGACTGAAAGCAACCACATAGGATGGTCTGAACATAAAATTCCCTAACAAAAAGCGAGTTATGGTGGGCAGTCATGTCCCAGGCTTGCACAAAGGTCAATCCTGACAAAGGTCAATCTTGACCTTAAGTGAGCCTGTCTGTTGTCTTTTTGTCTGTAAGATAACCTACTGTTAACATGTCAGAGTGATCTCCTTTTCCAGACCCTCGGGGCACACCCACCGCAATAGAGCAGGAGACCACAGACCCCTCATTGTTATCTTGTTCCCTGAATACCATCCCATGTGCCGTAAATGGTAATTATTAACTATCTTGTACTCACCAATGTAAAAGAGGTATGTGTCTCTCATTTTACTCTTTATCCAATCCCAGAGGTTTCTCCGATTTGCTTTCTCCCTCTCCCTTAATCTACCACCAGTGGGTTTCATGTAACCCTTCTTATGTCTCCTCCTTTTATTATAATGTATAAAATAATCTGCAAAACTGCCATTCTCAAGAGCGTTTCTCAACCCGCTGAGATTGTGCTTCCTGGCAATTGTCGTCAGTTTGGCTCAGATAAACTCATAAAAATTCTCCGCAGGTTTGCATGTTTCTTATGTCGACAATATAAAAAAATTCCTAAAATTGTAAGATTCCTAATAAATGGCACTGAGAAATGTACCAAGTATTAGAATCATGTGGTATTTTCATTCTGTTCAAACCCAACCCCCAACCTAGGTTTTAAAATTTATCTCCAACATTATTTTCTCCATGAAATTGCTTAGACCACTCCAGCAGTGTCTTCATGCCTCGCCTTCACGCTCCTGTGTCAGCACTTAGCATTGACAATCAGACAAATTAAAAAATAATGTAATGGTTTTACCAGATGGCTTAACGCTTTGTAAAAGTGGGCCTTCTATATTAGTCGTTGATCATAGCACCTAGCCCAGTGTTCAAAAAAACAAAAACAAAATTCAGCTGAGTACATTTTAAAGATCTTACTGGCTTTATGCAGCCGTTCATGAATTGGGCAGCATCAAATCTAGCAGATAGAAAGGAGCTGAGAGGAACTATACAGAATGAAAGACTTTTATAGGCAGAAGGGAGCAGGAAGAAGGAAGTTATACTAGACAAAATAGCAGACTGGTTATTTCAAGTTTACTTTCCCTATAAGGGATGGCAGGGGGATATCAGGCAGATTACCTAACTAATGCTGATGGGGCGATTCCTGATTGGCTGGTTTATAATTCCTTATCTGAGAATGCCAAAATAGAATTAAGTCTCAGTTTGTTGATGTGGAACTTAGCATGAGTGACTCCATTTAAGGTCTGTTTTCTTGTCTTCAACACCAGAATTGACTGAATGGCTGACTGACTGGCTGTCGGAGGGATGGATGGATGGGGCCATATATGTAGTTAGGGCAGTAGATTTGGTGAATGCTGTCAGAGTTGAGGTAAGAGCTGATTCATTCATAATATTTATTGGTCCACTTCACTTGTTTAAATTATGTGCCTGGTTTCTCTAGAGTTCAAGGCTGCAAATTATTTTCTAATTTTTGGAGCATGAGAGACCCAAAGGATGTTAATTCATCCTCAGGGAAAAAAAAAATCGAAAATACACAGTCTTTATTCATGAAGAATAGTCTCTGCAGTATTATTTACAACAATAAAAAATTGGAAACAATTTAAATGTCTTACAATAGAGTTTAGTAAATTATGATACATCAACTCAATGGAGTATGGTCATTAAAATGATAATTACAAAGCCTATGGAGACATATTTATAGTACATATCCTGTGAAAAATGCAGAGTATAAAAGTGTGTATGTGTTAAGTTTATAACTTAATAAAGACATGGTTGTTTTCAGACCAATACTAGGAGAGAGTATGTAAATATAAAAATAGCTATGTTTCGACAAGGGAAATATTGCTCTATTTCTCCTTTTTTCAAGCTGTCCTGAATATTTTTCTTTATCTTATGAAGATCAGGGTGATGAAAGATGACGTGATGAATAAACACATTGATGGGAAACTTGGAAAAGGGAGATATGGGAAGAAAAATGGGGATAATGTGGGTTGAAGAAATGAAATTTGCCATAAAGGGAAGAGGGACATTCAGTTCATGCCACCTCCCCCATGATGAAATTTATTTGTGTAACCTGTCACCTGTCCATTTACTGTTTCTTATTAAAATTTTTTCAAATGTTGACATTATTACAGGAGCCCCCCTCCCCCACTTTACCCACCTCCACCCTTCCCGCTGCCCCCCTCCTTGGCCTTTACCAAATAATTGCATTCATGGGGTCTGCATATCTGTAAGCAAGTTATTTCCTTCACCTTCTTTATCCAGTCACCACCCCTCCCCTTGGGCACTGGCCAGTCTGTTCCACGTATCATGCTTCTGGTTCCACTTTGTGGGTCAGTTTATTTTGTTCATTGGATCCCACATATTAGTGAGATCATGTGCTATGTCTTTCTCTGACTGGCTTATTTCACTTAGCATAACACTCTCCAGGTCCCTTCATGCATAAGAATTCTCATCCATTTACTTTTGCATGGATCTTTTTCTGTAGTTCTCAGAGTTCTACTGATAATCGTGTGTGTTGGGTGTGTGTGGTAGGAGAACACAATTTTTAAAACAGCTTTGTGAGACATAATGGATATAAAGAGAGGGTCCAATTTTTAAAATGCACCTTTGGTCATCACGTAAGAACCGTCCTGATAATTGAACCCAGTTGTAAACCAACCACGTTCCTGGGAACCTTGAGACGATCCTTTGTAAGCATGTTCATCATCATAAATTCCAACAAGACTTCACAATTGCTTCTCATAAAACTAGTGGAATTTCATCATAATGAGTACATTGCAATTAATCACATCTGCAGTTTCTAGGACGTGGACAATTAGCAAGTGAAAAGAAAACCTGAAGCCAGTCAGGAAAAGAGAAAAGGATTTTAGACACAATGAATCCTAGGCCTGCTTTCTTCCTGGAAACTTTCAGATAAATACCTGGGGACAGAGCTGAGTAATGATTGGACTTTGAGGCGAAGAGAGATGAGGGAGGAGGTGAGAGGTGACTGCTGCTTGAAGACAGACTCAGGAAGCCCTTAGCTTTGAATTCTCCAGTCTCTCCTCTTCAGCTAACACAAGAGTATCCCACAATGAATGGCGGGTGGATTTACAAGGGGACAGGGCAGAAGTACATGCCTTAGGGGCCTTATCTTTGTAGTAACTTTGTTGTGACTCTGGAATGGTGGAATTAGCAAAAGAACAGGAGGCAGAAGAGATGAGTTCCAGTCCAAGTCCTGTTACTCACTGAGCTGTGTGCAGCTGGAGAAATCAGGTCTGCACCCACTGTCCTCTCTGTGAAGAGACTGCAATGACTGCGACTGTGGAAACGATGACAATGCCCCCACATATCTGGCATGCTACTGTGAGGAGTCACTGCTGATAACCTGAAAGCACTCTGAAATGTCTGTATAAATGTTATATCAACGTTCCGTCAGCAAGAGTCACCAAGATCACTATTTATTCAATCAATGTGACAGGGTTTGCTTTCCCCTTTATTTACTATGCAGATGCACCAGTTTCCTCTTTTCTTCCAATCCAGATATTTTTAGGATATTTTACTGTGAATTGATGGAAAGAAAAAGGCCTGCCTAGACTCATGCAGCAGAATTTATCATTAAACACATGGAGAGCGTGACTAACACAGGAGAAGTCGCAGCATTCTAGGCCCAGTGTAAGTAAAGGGGCTGCTGGATAATAGAATATTGATTAGATGATTTGCTTCAGAGTCATTAGTTTCCACACATAACTGGACCACTTCTGTAACGTCACATCTTCTAAATCAGGAGACTCCATCTGCTAAACCCAGAGCTCCCTGCCCCGGGACACACACACGCAGTTGGGTTGAAAGCGTGTTTTCCAAACTGTCCAGGGTATTATGCAAAATCAGTTCCCTGTGGATTCAATTCTTTCGTCTAGCCAATGGTGTGGTTTTGAATATTTCACTGATCTCTAGGTGGTCAGCTTTTTACCTGTACGTTTTAACTTTTCCTTTCTACACAGCATCTAGCATCCAGTTCCCTTGAGCCTAGAATTCTTAACTTCCAGCATCCCTGGAGTTTTGTTTTTTTCTTTTCCTAATAATGCTTAGCCCAGTTTTATAGAATGTCACTATGTTTTACATTGCTGACATTTTCTACAAAATTCTTTTCATTTTTTATTTGTTGCCCAAATGTCAACATGCAAATATTCTATGAATGTGCCAACTTGTCTCTGTATGGACGCACACAAAAAATAATGTCTGACAAAGACTAGAAGAAGAAATGATTAATGACACCAAATATTTGGCCAGTTCTTTCTGCACAGGATTCAATCTTTGCTTATCTTCCTTTTTTAAAAAATATATTTTTATTAATTAATTAATTTTTGTTACAGATATTTCTCCTTTTCCCCCCTAGACACCCTCCTCCCTATCCCTTCCTCCCCCCCCCCCGCCCCAGCCAAGCATTGTTGTCTGTGTCCATTGGTTGTGCATACATGCATGTAAGTTCTTTGGTTTATCTCATCACCCGCTCCCACCTCTGAGGTTTGTCAGTCCGAACCATACTCCTTTCTATGTCTCTGGGTCTACCTTTCATAGTTCAATATGTTACCAGATCTCAAGACAATGCTCTAGTTATTTTTAAAATAAATAAACAGCAGTACTAGAGAAAAATGTTTTCCCCATCCAACTCTAGAACTATAATGCACAGTATTTTCCTAAAATGTGGTCTCATCTTCCCAGAAGGCAATATTTAGCATTTACACTGAATTTATGTCATAGCCTTATTTAGCATGTCTATGAAACAGGTTTTCACTGTTAACATTTGGAGAAAACTGAAGAGAGAAGCTGCCTCGGGGTCTCCACTGACTTAGTGGGCTCTTAGTTCTTGACATTCTGGGGACACTCAGAGAACTTGAAAGGGTAGCACTTGCCAGAGTTTAAATCAGAGTCTGTTTTTTTTTTTTTTTTGCTGTGTCTGGTTTTGAGCTGTCATGGGGAACTTTTAAATACAGAGTCAGGGAAATCTTACACTTTTAAAAATTAGAAAGCCCTGAAAACTTTCCTATTGAATTGTATTCCACTGCCTTTAGGAAAATAAAACTTTATCGGTAAATTTTTTGTAAGCACGGGGTAACCTTTTAGAAAATAGAACATTGCTGCTGTTCTATATACACAATAGGTAAGAACAGAAGACGGTCATCGGCATGAGTTTAAACTGAACTCCTTTTTTAGGAAGTTTGGCACTGGAGTATCTCACTGATAATACCTTTGCTGTGCATTTGAGTGCTCAGGGCAACCAACAAAAGATGTCCTTTTTTTCATACATTACTAAAATCTGAAGTGGGAGTAGGGAGGTTGGTAGAGAGGTGCTGGAACAATAGCTACACAAGTGTTGTGTAATAAGTGTGTCCTGAATACACCGTGGAAAGAATGAAGTTAAGTCACTCACAGTGAGGGATGAGTGAGTGGTCTCGATACAGTTTCTGGAAATGGCAGAAAGTAATAAGCCTAAAGGACGTACTCATACAAGGTATTTGAAAAATAATTTTGTCATAATTTATCTTGTTTCAGATAAACAAGTAAAAGTCATACTGAATATGTTTTTTTGTTTGTTTGTTTATTTTAATCCTCACCGGAGAATATATTTCCATTTTTGTTCAGATAGAGTGGGAGGGAGAGAGAGAGAGAAACATCGATGTGAGAGAGACACATTGAGTGGCTGCCTCCCGCACCACCCCAATCAGGACCAGGGACGAATTGCAACCGAGGTAATTGCCCTTGACCGGAATCGAACCTGCGACTCATTGGTCCGTGGGCCGAAGCTCTAATCACTGAGCCAAACCGGTCAGGGCTGAATATGTTTTGAATTGCAATGTTATCATTTGGCATCAATGAATTAGTGCTACTGCTTGGACTCAAAAATGTTTTAATTCCTAGTGTCCATTTTACTTGGTCTTCCTAAGTGTGATCAAGTTGTTGAGTCAGCAGTTATTCCACCCCCGATTCTCAGAGAGATTTAAGAATAAAAGAGCCAATAAAATATTTTGGAGAAAAGGGTCCAGAGGCACTACAAAAAGAGCCAGGTTTGGCTCTTGGCGGTGGGCTGCTGCCATTGACGTAGGGTTTCTTCTTTTGGTGGGTGAAGCTTCAGGACCAAGACTATTGTTTTTCCTTTTCCCACCCTCTCCTTACCTGCCTTCCCCTGAATCAGAGTCTGAGGTGGGGAAGGGGAACATCACATCCATCTACAATGTCCATCCTGAAGGGGATATACCCTGGGACCAGGGGTAGAAGCTACAAGGTAACACGTTTGGTGTCGCTTCCTCCATATATGTCTAAAGGAAGTCACCTGCAACCTTTACACTTTGCTTCAACTGGAAAGCTTTCTGGGAACCATTTTGTCACTGTAAGAATTAACTGTTTACAGAAGAGGGTCAACTATGCTAATCTAAGTCAACTTCAAATAGGTCAAAGACAAAGATAAAGCTTCCTGAAATCGGTAGGATTTTAGTCACCTGTAGAAATACTATGCAATAAGGGTAATATCAAGCCCTGAATTAACTCTTGTCCTGGGCTCATATATGTCAGAAATCAAATTTTTACATTGTGGTAGTTAAACATCTAAGAAATCTGAAATGTTAAGTCAAATTTCCATTCTCCTGATTGAATTTATGTTATTAACCCAGGTATTAACCCTAGGGTCATGGTGTACTATCAGCTGTGGTCAATGCAGCCCTTCCTTTATTTTATTTATAGTATGTATCCATCTGTAACTTATTTTTCCATGATAGGATTACTGTCTTCCAAATTAGTTTTCTATTGGCCTCAGTTTTCTTCTCTATTAAAGAACTTAGATTCTATGATGTCTAGGGTCTCTTTCAGCTCTGATGCTCTGTGAAAGATTAAGACCTGACATCTCTTTAGATCAGTGCCTGGCATAGTCCTCAATAAATGGTAGTAATAAGCTACCATTTATTATTATTATTATCATTAAATTTGATAAATTTTCACTGCCAATTCTGAACCTGATAAAACTGATTAGAGTCCCTATACATTTGGTGACTCCTCTACTGGGCAGTAAAATTTCTAAGGGACTTTTCCCCCATTAGTCAGTTTCAAACTCCATTATCAATTTTATCACTGATTCATAGAATCTCAGGTTAGGAGAAATCTTAAAGGTCAATTTCCAGCAAAGGATGTAGCGGAGAAAGAAAGGAGGCAGACTCTTCCCAGTGTAACTCCCATTTGCCGTTTCAAGATCTTGTTCGCTTCTCCTTCTACCAAACTGCCTGGGTTGCTGTTCATTGCATTTCGCTGAAAGTTTCTTTTAGAGCTCCGAGGGACCTTGGCAGAGAGGCCAAACATGAGTGGGGCCTCATTATCAACTACTATGTTGCTAAGTAGAAGGCAGAGTGGAACTTAAAACTGCCTGGTTTCCTGCCATGTGGCACGTTGCAGAGGGAGGGTCCAGGGTCAAACCCTGCAGTGCTACTCTTCTTACACAGAAAGGGAGCGTTTGTGCAAGACTTGGAACAGCTTCTATTCCGATGTCAGTGATGGTTTTGCACTAACCCTTACTACCTTTCAGTTCCTTGTCCCTGTGGCTACTGAGGCCTTCATAACAGGGCTGACATCATGAAAGATGTTTTTTTCTTGCTGCAGCTATTGATCCTTATCTGGTGGCTTCCTTCTAGCCAATTGGTTCTGATCAAGGAAGTGAATGAGTTCATCAAGGTAGATCCCAAAGCAGGAGGCAGGGTGTGCCCGCGTATCAACGGGGCTTCTGAGGTAGTAGGTTTAAGAATCATGGTTTTAGAGAATGCATGCATAAATGAAGTGGAAGGTAACTGTAGAAGCCATGGACAATAAGATGAATAAATCTATTGATTTGACAGATGAATGGGGTTTCAAATCTTTTTATTTTTTTGAACAGAGTTTTTTCCCTTCTAAATACATATGCATCCAAATGGAAGAATATCCCCTTTGAGTAAGCTAAGTGCTGGCCCAGGGATTGGTTTACAAAGCAGAAAAGTGGTTTGCCCATTCATTTCCTACCTCACTTTCCAATTCTCTCTCATGTTCAGTGCAGTGAATGCTGTGTGTGAGTGCCAAGCAGGGCACGCTCACAGAAGGCAAGAATATTAGTGGAAAGAAAAAAAGAAAGACACCATGGAGAAAAATATCAGTGAGCCATTTTTGCCACTCTTAGGAAACAACCTCCAGGCCTCAGGAGACCTAGTGCAGTGATTCCTCTTCATCTCCTTCAGAAGTTGAAGCCCAGACGCGACATGGCTTTCAAAGAGAAGCATTTTATGCTGCCTTTGCAGTCCTAAACAATAATGGCCCCAGAGTCCCAGAGAAACGTACAGGCTGCCTTTCACATTTGACTCATAAAGTACCTGTGCAGTACTCACAGTGGTGGCAGGCTCTCCCTCCCATCTGACAGCAAATGCCCGCAGTTCTGATGGAAAGAAAGATGTACTGATGTATTAATGTATTGAGATTTGGATCCTGACTGAGCTCTTCCTATCCCATCTGAAACCTATCAGCTTCCAGGGGAATCATACAATGTCCCTATGGATAGATGCAGGCAGTGGTGGTGGCAATTAACTGTGATCCAATAGACGGTAAAATTTCTGGAGTCCAGGATGGGGTGGGAGGAAGAGATGTGTCCAAAGGGACTGACCAATAGTGAGATGGTGCCAAAATTCTAAAGTCCAAGCATAATGCTTATGCTTTTCCACCTATAAATAACAACAACAACAAAAAAAACCCACTTTTTAAAAATCCTCACCCAAGGATATGTTTAGAGAGAGGAAGGGAGAGAGAGAGAGAGGTAGATAGAGAGAGAGAGACATCAATGTGTGTGAGAGAAACATCCATCAGTCGCCTCCTGTAGGTGCTCCAACCTGGGATGGAACCTGCAACCTTTTGGTTTGGGACAATGCTCCACACTCCAAACAATGGAGCCACCCAGGGAAGGCTATAATACATTACATTTACTCAAGAGTATGAATCCCACTAGTCCTTTGTGCCTCCTCTCCCTCCCCCTCCTCCTCTTTCTCCAGTATCCAGTATCCAGCACAATTTCTGGCACCTTCTAGGTGCTCAAAAGGATGTGTTGAATCAGTCAAATAAATGAGTAAAATATGTGCCCTTCTGCAAATGATATAGTTCTTCTGATCTTCCACTTCATCAGTAATTGGGGGATAATGCTATTTGGTGGGCTTGTTAGTTTTCAAGATCAAATAATATAGCATACCTTATATGATGTGTAAACGTCATAAAATAATTTTATGAGTTATGAATTTAACTTTATGCATTTTATGACCTTTAAATTTATGAATATTGAGTTTGCAGATATGGTTCAGCTAAAGGTAAGGAGGTGGGAGTGAAGCCCTAGGCAGATAAAAGAATCATTGCCCAAAGCTATAGGTGTGAGGGTTAATTGATCTCAAATACATTAACCAATGCTTAGGAAAAAAGATAATGGGGGATTGGAAAGGAGGGGGTGGGGAAAGGGGTGGAGGAGTTAGGGGTGTAGTGAATACTTTTAAGGTCAATTGAATTATTTCATAAAGGGTGAATTTTCTTTCCACAACAAGTCATCCTGTGCCAAAAAAGGCTGGGAGGTGTTCAGCAGAAGCGGGTTAATCCGAGCTCCCTCCTGCCGGCTGCAGTCACAGTGCATGACACAGGAATGAAGGCGGTGTGGTCGCATATTTCATCTGAACTTCCTCTGTGGTCCTTTTATATTGAAGTCTCTCACTGTTTCAGGGCCATGCTTGGAAAAGTTGAAAAACTTTTCCCTTGCTGAAAAAAAAGAAACCCGCAGGAGACTCAATAGAGTGAGTGAATGAAGTTATTCCCTTGGCCCTACATCTCCATACACTTTCATACCAAATAGTCATAGAAACATCTTTCCTCAATTCCGCGACTGTAATTTTACTCTCCCGTGGTGTTGCCTAGAACCTGATGCACAGATTTCGAAAGTCAGCAGGCTTGGCTTTGGAGCCGCCGTGGTAGGCTTTTGCAAAAGTCGATGCGCCTTACGGTGCCCTGTGATAGCTTCTCCTGGGAGCAGAATGTGTAAAATAAACAGTTGCTGAAAAGCAGGAAGAATTAACGAAGTGAAAATCTAGGGTTATTTGTTGGCAATTGACACGCCAGTGACCTCCTTAAATACATATTGTTTAAGGTTCAGATCGAGGATGAATGAATCTTCGGGGCGCTTGACTCGAACCAGCGTGTAAATGTCTTTAGTCTTCCGGGAAGTGGCAGTAAATTAGTACAAATTTAGGAAGGAGGAGAGAAAAGGGGGTCTACACCTAGATGCCTACACCGGAGCTCTCCTCCTAGCCCTTTGGAAAGTCTCGTTTTTACTGCCCGGGACCCTGGAGGTTACAGCTGAGAAAACCCGGCGGCGCTAGGACCTGGTTGGCGCCTGGCGGCGGCCTCTGTCGGGCGGGCAGGCGGAGGAGGGAGAGGGGGAGGGGGATGTGGGAAAGGAGGGGTGTTAAGGGGGGCGGGGGGAGTCATTTATGCAGAGCAGGCGCTGCTGCCATTGCCGCTCACTCTCCCCGCGCGCTGTTTGCAGCCGGAGGGAGCGCAGGGAGCAAGCTAGCGAGCGCTCGGAGCCCGGGCCAGCAGAGGGGGCGCCCGGCCGCTGCCTGCACCGCCGCCTCCGCCGCGCTCTGGGGCCCCGAGAGGAGCGAGGGCGAGTCGAAGAGTCCGGGAGCCGAGCCGGGCGAGACCCAACTGCGGGAGGGCGCCGGTCCGGCTCAGCCTCCTCCTGCGCGCGAGCGGGAGAGCCCCCGCCGATCGCCCCGCGGGCGGGAGAGCTGGGAGCACAGGTCCCCGCAGCCCCAGGGATGGTCTAGGAGCCGGCGCGAGGCTCGCTACTCTGCTCCCTGCCGGGGCTCGCCGCCTCCTGCCGATCTCCAGGGCTGCGAGCCGGGGCGGCCCAGGCCGGAGAAGTTAGTTGTGCGCGCGCCGCTGAGTGCGCGGAGCAAGCGAGCGAGGGAGGCAGCGAAGCTCCGGGGCCATGGGCTGGGGGAGCCGCTGCTGCTGCCCGGGACGGCTGGACCTGCTGTGCGTGCTGGCGCTGCTCGGGGGCTGCCTGCTCCCCGTGTGCCGGACGCGCGTCTACACCAACCACTGGGCAGTCAAAATCGCCGGCGGGTTCCCGGAGGCCAACCGCATCGCCAGCAAGTACGGCTTCATCAACATAGGACAGGTAACGGCAGGCTGGCCCGGCCCTCGGCCCTGAAGCTGCCCAGGGAAGGGGGAGTCCCCTTCTACATTGCGCTTCTTGTCCCCTTCTCGTCAATCCCCCTTCCCCCTCTTCCAGATGTGCTCTTGCAGCTGTTCTAACTATTGAGCGATGCTCTCTCTCCCCCTCTCTCCTTCTCTTACACATATACACTTACTCCCCAAAGTTGCTGGGGTTTGCGTTTTGTTTACTAGTTTCTTGCTAGCCACGAGGGACAGGTAGGATCTCAGGAACAATCATGAATGTGCATACACCCCCGTGGTGGTTTCAGACCCGACCGGACCTTTTAACTTGGAAAGTCAGGGAGCACTAGTAGCCTGAGCTCTTTTGGGGGGGGGGGGTTGGAGGGTAAGCACGCCCCTGGTGCCGGCTCCTAGTGGTTTCTGAGAGCCGGAGTTAGAGGGAGGCAGGGAAGGGAAAGCCTTTCCTGCTCGGACCTGAATTTAGCCCAGAAAGAAGTTTCCTCTTTGAGCAGAAGAGATGCTGGGCGCTGGAGGCGCAGGAGGCGCAGGGACTGGGGCTGGAAGAAAGGACGGGAGGTGGAAGGAGGGAAAGGGGGCCGGACCCCGCATGAGCGCAGATTTTGGGGGAGCCCTCCCGGCTTCTTGGCCTCTTGCGCGGGATCTGCGTGTGGGCTCCCGGAGAGGGGATCGGAACGGGAGGTGGGAAATGTCCAAGACCCGCTGACCGGGTTCTGCTCCGGGAAAACGGCAAGTCTTCCCCGGAGAGGGATGTGCAGAGCCCGGAGGTGGCGCGGGGCAAGAGTTGGGCGGGCAGTGGGGTGCGGGTTTTGTGTGTGTGTTGGGAGGGGGGCGGGCACCTCTCGAGGGCTTTCCGCAGAGCTGCCCAGCCGGGGGATAATGAATTGAATGGTGTTATGGGGATGATTGATAGCGCAACAGATTTGGAGGTACCTCCGGGCTAAAAGGTCTTGGCTTCCTCTATTTCTTTCCTGCAAAGAAGGGGTGGAGAGGGCTGTGTAAGCGGGTCTAGAAAGTGTCTCGCCCCCCTACCTCAAAAACTCACAACCCCAGTCGTTTCCCCGGGACTGGCAGGAGGAGGAGACTCTGGTCAAACCTTGGGGAGACTCTGATGGGGGTGGTAGGGGAGGGTGGTGCGGGCACCCTCCCGGCAGACGCGCTTCTGAGACTGCTGGGGATACACGCGCCCTGCATGCCCTGCCTGGATGGAGCGAGAGGAGGGGCCAGCTGATGCCGCTGAAGCAAGAGAGCACAGACCATTTCTGATGCCACTGAGCACCACGTCCAGGAATGTGAGCCCTGGAGCCCGGGGACTCCGCAACTAGAGAGGAGACAGAGCTGCTGTCCCTCATCTGGAAAGAGCTAGGGAGCACTGGAGGATTCTGAAGAGCTGGAGCGTGAGATCTTACACATCGGTGGTCCAGAAGGAGGACAAGTTCTAGAGAAGCCAGTCTTGTGGAGGACTGAGACCAGGGCAAGGGATACAGTCTGTATCCACCCCAGCCGGGCCCCCACCCCAGACACACACCTGAAGGAAGTCAAAAAAGCCAGCCAGATTTTGTTGCCTGAGTGCCTGTCATCTTCAGGAGAGTTTAATTCAAATGGCTTTTAAGGATTCTGCTGGCTTCTTTTGTCACTGGTAGAAAACACTGTCTGTTCAAGTCTTTTTATGAGCTTAGAGTGGGGTGCTGCATGTGACTGGGGGGTGTTGGAAAGGCTAACACTGAAAGTAGTTATGCTGATTTTTCCAGAGACACATCTCCTGGGTTCAGCTATGAGCATCTCCCATAAACCAGGAAGAATAAGTTCTTGAACATCCACTGCTTTCATAACCTAAAAAAAAAGACCACTTTTGATGGATATTACTTCACGTACAGCAGAGGAAACCAAGACTGGGGAAGTTGACAGCAACAGGGTCACCCAGCTATGATTCAGACCTAGGTCTCTCTGGTCCAAGCCTACTCCTGCCTGAATCCTGCCTTTTAGAGAATCCCTCCATTCTGTGGGGGGAAAGAGGAACAAAGCAAAATCCTTGTCTCCCTGAATTCTGATTTAGTGGCTTGGTAGACTGGACCCAAGCATTTAGTCTTAATTCAAACAGACCTGGACTTCTTGAATCTAAGAAGCTTCATGACTTGCAGGAACCCAAAGACCTATATCTAAATGAACTCATTACATAGAACTTAGATATTGCAGAACCTGGCAGAGTGAGAAGAGATTTTGTCACCGAATCTGCTTTTGAACAAGCAAATGTTTCAGTGTCCTACAGCCTCGCTTGAGTTTTTACTAAGAGTCTTCTACCATGACTTTTCATTTAAAAAGTAATGCTAAGGAAGTTGTCATACAGATAACACCAAACACTATTTATGGTGGTTTTACAAGGCCAGTGAGGAAATTTAGGGCTTACAGAGGTTACTGAGGACCCCTTGAACTGAAGCCATGAACAGTGTAAAAAGATCAGCTTTTCTTATAGTGTAAAGCATTTCCTTTGTAGATCAAAGGAGAGTAACCCTATGCTCAGTCTTTGGGGCGGTAAATTGAGTTCACACCTGCAATATCATTGCACTGTAAGGGCCAAATGTATTTCTGATCCATTCTTAACTGCTCTGACCTTTTTAACACTTTCGACCTCGTTTTGTTATTCTCTCTTTCCATCAATAAGCCAGCTGTGGTTCAGCTGAGGGCAGTAGATAATTTGCAAAGGTCCCTGAAATGTTCTTCTGTTTTTCCCCATTTGGGCTTGGGGTTCCTCCTCGTGTGTCACACATTGGCACTGAGACCTGTTATTGTTTCTGAAGTCCTGATAGTATTTTTTGATATCTTCAGGAAAATATTTTAGGTGAGCAAGGCAGTGAATTTTCACCACAGTATAGGTGCACTTTTGACTATCAGAATTTCAGTGGAATGTTTTGTATAGCATCTTGGCATTTCAAAGCCACCAAAGATAATGTTTCTGGCCTGGAGATTTCCACAGAAGAGAAGAGGCGTGCCCCTTGTGTTCATGAAAGATAGGATGTGCAGAGTAACACAGGAGCAAGCAGGCAAACAGCACATGCTTGATTCCTGGAAGGAAGAGTAATGAGGGTTTTTTTGTTTTTGTTTTTTTCCCTTTGGTTATAGAGATACATTCTGTTTCCATAAGTTTTCACATAACGTTTATGTTTTGTGAACGGTTATGCCTTGAAATTCTGAAGTGATGCCATATTAGTAGTTGTCATGTCAGCCTGTTTCGTACTTTGCTTGGTATTAGTGTCAGCTGTAGAATGCCCTGCCTTTCTTCCCCTATAAGGCCCGACTCCTAGCCCTCTTAGTATCTAGTATGACCAGCACCTGCTGGGCCAGCTGAGGGGAGGTGTGCCAGCCTGTTGGTCTGCACATGGATGAAAGACGGCTTAGTCCTCTCTCACTAATCGTGTGCTCTGACCCTCTCAGCTAACAATGTAGTGCTTAGAGAATAGAAATGACATAAAGGAGTAAGATCTGACATAATGTTAATTGTGAACCATTGGACTACATCTACAAACCAGTGAAGGTGTGTGCAATGTGAAGTGGCTGTATTTATTCTTCTGCAAATTGCTTGACTCCGTGATTTTAAGCGATTGCCAGTAGCAGAAACCCCTCCCCAAACCATGTAACTTATCTTGAGCACGATTCCAGAAGGCTAAAGGCAGATTCAAGCAATACTGAGGAAATATTTGACCTGGAGTTCCCACTGAAAGCACAGACGTGGAAACTCCAGCGATGCCACTTGCAAGGTCTGTGATAGAAGGAAAGTCATTGAACTTAATGGAGTCCCCGTTCCTTCATCTGTAAAATGATACATCTCTGAATAATAGAGTTGACAATGCATTGCTCAGCACATAGTTAGGCTTGCAGTGAAAGTTGTGTTGAATCTGAAGTAAGTGCGATTCAAACTTTATTGAGGCAGAAAGAAAGGCAGACATTTTTTTTTAAATGGGAGATGTAAAAATGTGAAGATCAGAAAAATAAATTTTGGGTGGCTGAGTAAAAAGCTAAGTCAGAGCTCTGTAGAGAGGGAAAATGGTTTTCCACTCCAGCTAACTACTTAAACTAGTTTTCTGTTGGATCTAAGTCTGGCTGGTTTCTTATGGCAGTGCCCTCCTCTCTGGTGCATCCTTGTTGTAGCCCATTAAATATAGGATAAGCTTGCTGGAGAGGGAAGAAAGGGAAGACAAACATTGGAAGACTGATTATTATATAAAGCAACTTACCTTGGTACATTATGTTAGATCATATTTGAGTTTAAATTTTGTTGAATTCTGAGTGTAGTTTGCACAAGGAAGGCTAGAAGCAGCATTTTCCAAATCAGTAGGAAGAGATACTTTAGCAGGGAGATCCTTGTGCAGAGATGTCCTGGAGCCCTCCCACTCTGCTGATTCACTTTGACCTGTAAGTAATGTGGGATGGTTGAAAGGCTGATAGACAGTGGAGAGTGAGTTCTGGGTACACATGGATGGCATCGGGAATAGCGGACATGGTAGTCTGATGGGTCGTATGGGAGTGGACTGTGCTCCCCTAGTCAAGTCCTTCGGCATTTTGTAGGCAGGAAGTTGATGTGGGAGTCCTAGGTTGATCCCTGTATGATACATCTGGCTTTGCACAGGGCAGCTCTTCGCACCCAAGAGCCTCAGCCCTGACCTCCGCTGGCCACTCTCACATGCGTAGTTCTCATGAGTAGGGGAACCTTTCATGAGAAAAAGCAGTTTAGAGTGCTTGGCCTGGTGATGGCAGGCCTGTTGCATTAACCTCATAGACTAGGAATGGCTCGTATGTGGCCATTGGGATTTTCGGGGTCTATCTGAAATGAAAAACTGCATTTTTGTGAGCCCCAAGGCAGCCGAATTTGCCTTATTGCTATCTTTCACGAACTTCTATCCAGAGGTCCTAACCTTAAAGGTCAGCCAGAGAAGCAGGGTAGTGTGCTGGGAAAATGTCCAGGGATGTCTGACTCTTTGGTTAAGGGAGGGAGTCCTGACCCAGAAACCTCCCCTGGGCAGGGAGGGGTATTTGTGTTGTCGGTTCAAGTTATGTGAAGTAGTGTCTGGGTTTACCCGAGGCTGAAGAATCTCCAGGCATCCCTCTGCCTGGGGACTTGGTCACTTGGCTAATTCAGGTTGGATTTATTGACAAAGAAGCTGACTTTGGCTTTGTGTGTGATAAAAATGAATGCTTATAGGCATTCATGCATGCTAGAAGACATATACGTATATATGTGTATATGTATATAGATGTATATCTGTTCGTTTTTATTTAATTTTTTAAATTGATTTTTGGAGAGAGAGGAAGGGAGAGGGAAAGAGAGAGAGAAACATCAATGTGAAAGAGAAACATCTATCGGCTGCCTCCTGCACGCCCCCTACTGGGGACTGAGCCAGCAACCCGGGCATGTGCCCTGACTGGGAATCTCTTGGTCAACTGCCTAGTGCCCAGGACGATACCCAACCAACTGAGCCACACCAAGGTTGTTAATTTTTATTTTTATCAAAGTTAAATATTCACATACTTGAGCGTGAAATTACTCATGCAGCAGTCTCACTAAGTAGATTACATCTCTACCTCTAAGGGTACAAAGAAGGAACAATCAGTGCCAATAAACTCTGCAGTTTGGGTTAATCCTAGGAAAAAAATGAGACCAAAAGGAAGACAGGACTAGGAGTCACAAGGTTTTCCTTTTATTAATCAACCTGACCCTCAGCACCTCATTTTTCAAATAGGAGACCTTAATACCTGCTCCATACACCTCTGAGCGTTGCTGTGAAATCAAGTGCCCTAATAGTGAACATGAATATGTGAATAAAATCAGGCATAGGACACATCATCTGATCAATAAGAACCCCAAGGAGATACAAAGGCTGTGCAAAGGAAAGTCAGGGAGTGCTATGGTTAGTGGAGCAACTTGTGATTTTCCAGATTCTGTGCTTGCCCCTGGGAATCTAGTGTGCTTGCCCCTGGGGACCCAGTGTGCTTGCCCCTGGGGATCTAATGGTGGCCGAAGAGGGAACAGTGAATGTCGCTCTTGATTCTCCCATTAGAGGATAGTCTGAGCTGTGGAGAAGGTTTAGGGCTGGAAAAACCAACCAGCCAAGGTTCCCCGTCTCCTGGTTGGACGGCTTTGGTTTATAAGACATATATAAAATGGTGGTGCAAGATTTTTAATTTGAGGAATCAAAACATAGCCTTTTAAGTTTGACTCAAATGAGAGTGTGTATAGAAGAATGTCGGGAACTAGAGCTGAAATATAGACAGGCCCATAATGAGTACCGATGGGACCCTTTTAAGTGCAGGTGTTGAAAACCCAACTCATGCTGCTTAAATAAAACTAATAAACAAGCAGATAAGGAAACAGGGAATCTTTGGTTTAAACAGATCACATGCCTTTATGTGCAGTTCTGAAAACAAAAGCTGAACCCTTTTTGCAGCCAGACCTTATCTGATCTGTACTTTCTTTGTGGCAAAACCTATCCTGACCTGAAGTAGCATTAATTAGGGCATTATTAATTGTTATTTTTGCAGAACTATTAATGAGTTTGTGGGGATGTTGTCCTTGAGCCAGATAGAGGGGTGTATAATACACTCCAGTCTGTGCCCCCTTATACTTTTCTCCCCTGAAGAGTCCTGAATTCTGAAACACATCTAGATCCAAGAATTTCAACCAAGTGACGTGAGCCTGTCTAGTTGAAAAGCCAGAGGTAGTGCTAATGTCAGGTATTTCTTCATTTCCCTATATTATCTTCATTCTCAGGCAGAGCCTTTCCACAAGGCAGCAAAGCTCATGGGACTCTTAGTACCTCTCTTACCCAGTGTTGAAATTAACCCCTGAAAAAGACTCCAATCTGTCCTGATTGGGTCATATCCCCACTCGTGGGCCACTTTGTCCATGGGTGTGGCAGTATTTTAGTAAGTCAGCTTGGGTCACATGTCCACCCTTGAAATGAGGGAGATGTTGACCTTTGATGGGCAACCCACCAACTGGGGAAGGACCTTTCACCCAGAGAAAAAAGGCATATTGTTACTAGAATAAGAGATAGCACACACGGAACAAGAAAAAGTCCCACTACAGATCAGATTATATAAGGCCTTAAATGCCTAGGCTAGAGAGTTTCAACATTATTATGTAGGAGGAAGAGTTATATTAAAGGTCCCTGAGAAAGAGGCGACAACCTATTGACTCATCAAACATGGGAGTCCACCATGTACCGTATGAAGACTTTCTCTGCTCCCAAGGAGCGGGCATTTTTACCATGCTGTTGTTCAGCAAGGCAAATTCGAATGGAGCTATAGGCAGTACAGTGTGGGTCAGTCACGCCTGGGGGAGTCCATGGCTAGCAGTGTGCATCACGAGCTAGAGGAGGCAAAGAGGCTATTGTATTGGTAAAGATTATTGGTAACGAGCACAGAAACTGTGACAATGGAGATGAAATAGATTTGGAGGCTCTTGTAGAAACGGATTCAACAGGACTTGGTTACTAAATGGAGGTGGAACATGGACGTGCAGGTGAAGATAACTGCAAAGTTTATAGCTGTGGGACAGGAGAATGAATGGTGGACTCATTTGGAGAAGTAGAACAGTCTGTGGGAGCATAGGTTCAGCCTTAATGCAGTTGGTGGGAAGAGCGTAGTTCAGTCTTATTGTGAGCGGGAAGTGGGGTTGAGGTGCAGATAGAGATGTCCATTAGGCAGGAGAGAACCGGGGATGGGAAAGAAGTAAAGACTGGCGCTCATCCTCAGTATCAGCGAAGCTGTGGAGGTGCATAGGATCGCTAAGAGATGAAGCAGGAAGAGAGAGGAGGGCTGAGAATAGAACCTAAAGTATCTCCACTTAGGGGGCAAGGGATAAAGGGAGTAGATGAGGGAATGGGGGGCTGAAGATGCAGAGTCAGAAAGCCGTGGGAAGGATGAATGGATGCCCCTTCAGAGGGCCTGCAATAGTGAGAAGTGCTATAGAATCCTGAGAGATGAGAACTGAAACCTGCCTGAAAGATTTGGTGATGGGGCGGTTACCGGTGCTCGGAGTGCCAACACTTGATTGAATGGTGAGTGGGAGTTGGGGTTGAGGGGCAGTAGAGGGAGTGAGTACAAACGTTTTCATTGCATATCTGCCCCCCACCTACATTCCCTCCCTTAATCTCTTTCTCATCGGTGTTCGGGGGTAGTTAGGATCACAGGTCTAGAACCAAAGGGTTTGAATCCTAACACTGCTACGTCCTAGTCAGGGACCCTAGACAGGTGACTTAAGCTCTCTGTGCCTCAGTTTCTTCATGTGTTTAAAAGATCGAATAGTATTTCCCTGATGGAATTGTTGTGAGGATTAGTGCAAAGTAGTTAAAATAGTACCTGGCACATACTATATACTCAATAAATGTCAGTTATTATATCTTGTGGGGTTTTTTAAACCAAGTTATAATCAGTTTTTTATATACTGTTTTCACTTAACATTATATTGTGAGCCTTTTTCCGACGTTACTAAATAATGTTAGACAAAATTTAATGGCTGCACACTTGAAAGCACCATGCTATGTTATAATTAGTGTGAGCATACATCACATTGTGGCAGAGAGAGTCCTGATTTATGTCTGTGGTGAGCCAATTCACCTCCATTGAGTATTTTTTACATCTCCTTTCACTTTCAAACATGTCTGAATTTGGAAGAGAAATGATATGTATGGTCACTCTAATTGTATGTGTGTGTGTGTCTGGGTGTGTAACTGCATATCTACCCTTCCATTACTGGGTGAGCTCCTCTCGAGGGCAGGGCGGTGCCTCATTCCTGTAGTGTGCCCAGCATGTAGCACAGGGGGTGGCACAGCAGAAGCCCGGTGGGCACCTGGGATAGGAAGCCTAAAGGGCTTATGTAGGGAGGAGTGGGTTTGGGAAGGAGGGGAACATTGGTGTCTGAGACTACAGAGGAATGAAGTAGAGATTCAGGGGAGTTCAAGTTGGGGAGGAAAGGAAGGGAGCATGTATGTAGAATGACCAGGATCTCATTAGTCACTTCAGAGGTGAAGGCCACCTGCAGAGACAGCAGGAACTGGGTGAAATTGATACCTGGGTGTTCCAGTGTTTTGGAACCTTTTTAGGGAATTCTGATAAGAATCAATGATCAGCCCTGGCCGGTTTGGCTCAGCGGTTAGAGTGTCGGCCTGCGGTCCAGAGAGACCCGGGTTCGGTTCCCGCTATGGGCATGTACATCGGTTGCAGTTTGTCCCCGGCCCTGGTTGGTCGTGTGGGTGGCAGCCACTCGATGTGTCCCTTTCACGTCGATGTTTCTCTCTCTCTCTCTACCTCTCTCTCCCTCCCACTCTGTCTGAACAAAAAATGAAAAAATGTCCTCAGGTGAGGATAAAAAAAAAAAAAAAGAATCAATGATCAATGACTAAGAATTGCCAACTAGAATGAGGTTATTGGCTGCTTGTACTTAGTTGTTGCTGAGTAACTAGTGGTTAAATGAATGAGTGAAAAAATGCACCAGTCTGCATTCTTTTGTTCCTAATGCTCAGTAACTTGAGATTAGAAAAGGATAAAACAGGGAGTTAGAATTTACCAAGGTGAAAGGGAAGGTAAAAAGAGCATGTAGAAAGCCGGGAGTGGGAGTGGGGGGTGGGGTGGTTCTTGAATACAAGGGGTACCACCTTTGAAATGCTTGACCGTGTTATCCAGGCTTTAAGGGAGGTGATGGGTCAAAACAGGACTGGTGGACCAAAGGAATAGGGCAGGTGTAGGCACTATAAGTTCAAAATGAGAATGGAGGGCCAGTTTGGTAAGAGTGGTAGAAGTGGGAAAATGGGAGCCATCCCAGAAGGTATTTCTTTTTTCTTCTTCTCCTCTTCCTCCCCCCTCCCCTCTCCTTCTTTTTTGTAAGCTTCAGGTTAGAGCTGTTCTGCATGATAAGGTCCAAGGTGTGGACGTCCTGGTGGACTGGCCAGATGGAGAACAGGTGAAGGCCATTGGGGTTGATGGAGTAGAGGAACTGTGAGGCTGGGAGAATAGAAGGGTTATCAGTTTGAGTGAGATGAAGATTCCAGGTAATTTGTGCTGGTATATACACTAGACAGATAAACATGAAATCTGCTCTGTTTTCAATTCTCCTTGGATAAATTTAGGTATTATCTCTACTTTGCACATCTGTGCATTCTTATTTGCACTGCAGGTCCTGTATCAACTTAAGGGATAAAGATAGACACATGGGAGATTGCTTTCAACTCCCACATGTGCCTTCTCATATTTGATTGAAAACTGAAGATTGCATTGAGCACGGAATATAGAGGGAAGAGTGTAAACAGAATGAGAAACCAGAAATAATATTTAAGGATGATTTTAAAATGGTATATGCCATGTCACATTTTATGTTTACCTCCACTTTAAGTTGTCATGTAGCCTATTTTCCATTAGAATTAAACCTATAATTTATTCACATGTCATGAATTCCGCCCTTTACACGTACATTATTTTATATAGTAAAAAGAAGCTAGTTTCTGAATGTGTCTTTATGTTATTAGCCTACACTTTACTGCCTTATAGGAATATAGATTTTTTTTAAGTATGTTTTAAAAATTATTTATAGATTTCTCTCTATTATATACTATTTTTAGATTGCTCTATATAATAGATTAATTTTGGTTGCATTTGTATGTTAATCTGATTGTTAATTTAGGGTTAGCATCACAAAGGAAGCATTAAGTTTCTAGTTTAATCCTCTGTGCATTATCTAAGAGGTTATTTCTGTCCTGGGAAAATTATATTGTGGATACCATGCCAGCACTGAAACTACTTAACTTTTATTAAAAGCACACACACACACACACACAAATGCACACATATACACACACACACACACCATATATGTACATACACACACACACACACATATATACACACACCATATATGTACATACACATACACACACACACACACACACACACACACACCCCATATACGTATTTGTACTAAGTACTTAAGGTCTGTGATTTTCTACTTGGAGAAGCTCTTCAGCTGTAAAAATACACCCTTTCTCTCCATTTCGCGGTTCCCAGGGCTTATACCTTGTTTTTCACTAGTTGAAGTTTCTCAACCAAAACCTCTGAATTCAGTGCAGGGAGGGGAGACAATCCAGGACTTTTAATCTTATAAGCAAATATCCATAGCTGTAAGTTTAGAAGTTTACTTGCTCACTTATCCCAGGTCTATTCTAGTGGAATTTAACTAATAGGGTTTTTTTTTGTTGTTTTCTTTTTCTCTGTGTGTGGAGGACCTCATTCATCAATTTCAAAGTTTTTCCAAGAGAAAACTAAATTGTAGGCCACTTAGGACTTATTACAGCCTAGCTTCCAGCAAAACCTTTTTCTCTATTTTTTTGGTAACTCTGGGGCATCTTTCTATTTGGTTAGTGCTTGTGAGCCAATTTACCCAATGCTGCATTCTTTGACTCATCACTGGGTGATGTCATTGCTTCTGGGCTGGTTGGATAATGCTGAGAAGCAGTAAACAAAGCTCAAAGCTGAAAACAGGTGACTTGCATTCCCTTCTAGGTCCTGCCCAGCCACTAACTTACCACATGCTTATAAGCTAGCCACAGGTTTTCTCTGTCTTAAAGCATTAGTCTTATTCATTGTTTTATTAAAAAATTTTTTTTGAAAGACACCATCAAGAAAGTAAAAAGACAACCCACAGAATGGGAGAAAATATTTTAAATCATGTCTGATGAGAGACTTATATCCAGAATATATCAAGAACCTCTACACTCAATAATAAAAAGACAAGTAACCCAATTAAAAATGAGTACAAAGGATCTGAATAGACATTTCTCCAAAGATAAACAAGTGGCCAATAAACACAAGACAAGGTGTTCAACATCATTAGTCATCAGGGAAATGCAAATCAAACCCACAATGAGCTACTAGTTCACACTCACTGGAGTTGCTGTAATAAAAAAGACAGCCCGGCCAGTGTGGCTCAGTGCATTGAGCATCCTCTCATGACTGAGAGGTCCCCTGGTTGGATTCCCAGTCAGGGCACGTGCCCAGGTTGCAGGCTCGATCTCCAGTAGGGGATGTGCAGGAGGCAGCCGATCGATGTTTCTCACATCGATGTTTCTATCTCTCCCTTCCTCTCTTTCTAGAAAATAAATAAAAAGTATATTAAAACAAAACAAAACAGATAATCGTAGTATTGGCAAGGATGTAGAGAAATCAGAACCCTCCTACCTTGCTGCTGGAAATGTAAGTGGTACGACCATTCTGGAAAACAGCCTGGCAGTTCCTCAAAACGTTAAACACAGAGGTACCATGTAACCCAGCAATTCTACTCCTAAGTATATACCCAAGAGAAATGAAAGCATTTGTTCACACTAAAACTTGCAGACAGAAATTCATGGTAGCATTATTGAGAAGAGCCAAAATGTAGAACCAGCTTAAATATCTATCAAGTGATGAATGGATAAACAAAATTTAGTATATCCGTAGAATAGAATATTATTGGGAGATAAAAGTGAATGAAGAGACACATGTTACAATGTGGATGAACCTTGAAAACACGATGCTAAGTGAAAGGAGCCAGTTGCAGAAGGCCATTTATAGTATGATTCTGTGTATATGAAATGTCCAGAATGGGCAAATCCATGGAGACAGGAAGTAGATTGGGGTTGCCTAGGGCCGGAAGGGTTGGGGGGAATGAGGAGTGACTGCTAATGGGTATGCACTTTCTTTTTGGGGTGATGCAAATATTCCTTTTTTTTTTAAAGAATTTTGTTATTTTTAATTTTTCCCCTTTATTTTATTTATTGTTTTTTCCATCACCATTTATCCTCCATACACTTTCTTCCACCTCTACCCACCCCCTTTTCCCTGCAGTCACCACACTTGTCCATGTCCATGAATTCTTTGTGTTTTTTTTTTAATTCAATCCGTTCACCACCGCCCCCACCAGAGCTGTCTGCCTGCTCTCCATCTGATCTGTTCGTTCAGTTTGTTCATTAGATTCCACATAGAAGTGAAATCACATGGTACTTGTCTTTTGTGGTGATTTTTGCACAACTCTGTGACTATACTAAAAACATTTGAATAGTACACTTTAGATAGGTGAAATGTATGATATGTTAATTATATCTCAATAAAGCTGTTAAAAATAGTTATGGAGTCCCTGTTGTTTATCAGCCATTCTAATAGGCACAATACTATGACATTTGTCTTTAATATGCTATGTGCTCACACAGAGCTTATCTTCTCATGGGAGGAGTCAAAGCTATAAGCTGGTAATGAAATGAATAAAATCGTTTCAAATTAAAAATGTTGTTGGAAAGCAAAATACATTTGTTGAGTAAAAAGTGACTGAGGGTTGGGAGAACTCCTTTAGATCAGCCTCAGGGAGGCTTATTGAGGAGGAAATGAGCAGAGACCTGGATGTTCTGAAGGAGCCAACCACCTGCGGTGGGATGGGGTGGGGTGGGGTGGGGTGCGGTGAGGTCTATGCAGAGGAGATAGCAGTGCAACAGCCCCAGAGAAACAGAAAACCTCTGGTATAAATAGAGTCTAGTTAACACGCGAGAAGTGGCTGAACGTGAAGTTGGAGACGATGATCTTTGTTTAGTGTTGATACCGTCTTCTGTTCAGAGGCCACCAGTAGCTCCCATTTGCCTGCTGTGTTTAAACAGACTACTTCTCTGGGCATCTACTCTTCCTGAAATACTTTTTCCATCATCGCTCCTGCTCCGACCCTCACAAAGCCAAACTGGACTTCCCATTGTTCCCAGATATTATACTCAATGTTTTCCTGTTTCTGTGCCAATTGTTCCACTTGGACTATTCACCTGACCCCTTGCTCTTCTGGAAATTCTGTCCCTTCTTGAAGGCACCTCTTTATCTTGCTCTGGAAGTATAGGTATAGGTAAAATATAGGTATAGTTAGCCCAAAATTCTCTTAGGGAATTTAGTAAAGCTTTTCTTTTTTCTCCCCCTTCTTTTGGGGATGTGTTAGTATGGTGTCTTGCTCTAGATAAGTAATGATTAAAGGTTGATTGAATCCTAAAGTATTTTACAGCATGTGATGTATATAAAATGAAAAGTAAATCAACATTGGAGAAGAATTGATAAAATTCTACCACCCAGTCAATAAGGAAGGCTAACAGTGTGTCCTGGTGGAAAGCAGTAATCTAGAATTGATAAGTCATTTGTGTGTGGACTCTAAAGTCCAGGGCTTCCCAGGAAAAAGCCTAGCCCTTATCTTTAAGTGTTTCAGACCTTGGCATGATCAGCAGGGTCATTCTTCTGGCTTTGACTTCCATGAGAATTCTTAGTGTGAGAGTCAGAGTACACAATGTGACATTGTCCACTCTGAGTGCCAAGTTCCAGATCACCCTGGGATGGGGATAGCTTCTCCATGGATCTTAGGGAACCCCGAGGAGCTGGTGGCTGTGATCATCTCCCAGAACTGGCAGTGGAAGTCTTGTGTCTATTGGACCAGTAGGAAGAACAGCACAGAGTCCCCCTCCCACCCACCCAAGTGAAGGAATTGGTCAGTAAAAAGAGATTTCAGATCACAGGGAAATTTTACTGTTTGTGTGGAATCAATGAGTGGGAGTAGAAAAATAAGCCGGTTTGGTACACACAAAAGGTCCTAAGGCTCTGTATAATGTATGCAGTAGACTCTCGTGATGGTCCAGGCTCATGGCAGTGCCTACCTGGATTTCAAAGGGCCAAAGCACCGAAGTGAAATCTGCATGGGAGGAGGAATTGCAGGCTGCCAGGACAAACTGACATAAATTAAACCTTGCAGCTTAGTCCGCAAGGAGTGGCTTCAGAAATATCCTTGGAGATAGGAAGTAAACTCAGGACAAATAGAGCAACTATCCCCTTAATTATAAGAGGAATGCTCTCTTGGTTGGGTGACATGGCCAGAAGCCAGTCTGTCAATGGAGATGGGTCTCCCCATCTGACCTCCTTACGCCTATCAGATCTCAGTCTCAAATGACCAACCCTTCAGACTCAGGCTGATAGAAGGAGAGATGAGTTATATTTTCTGGGTCAGATGAAAGGGAGATGGGAAAGCTGAGTGTCCTCATGCTGTATACAGTGCTAGAGAAGAACTATTCCCTCCTCTCCATGTGATGGGTCTACTGTAGCTAAGCCCTTTGTCACTTCTGTTTTGGACTATTGCACTAGTCCCACCCATTCCTGATAGCCTTCCCCTTCAAAGCTTGCCACATAAGACAGATTAATTTTCTCAGAACCCACTGTGGTCAATAAGACTACTTCTTTTTCTTCTTCCTTCTCCCCTGTCACTCCCCTCATCTCATTCCCCCTTCCCTTTCCCCTTCCTCTCTTGCTTTCTCCCTCTTCCTCATCTTCTGCCTTCTCTATTCTAAACATCATTCAACCTAAACATTTTACCATTCTTTCCACATGAACTGCCATGCCCTCCTTTTCTGCCCCCTGCCCCATGTAGTCCCCACAGCCTGGACATCTCGTGTCCAGTTCTCACTCATTCTGCAAAGCCTTTCTCAGATGTCATTTCCTCAAATGGAACTGCCTGGGGCTAAAACCTCCTTGGTTTAAACTCTCGTGGAACTTTGAATGCTGCTTTTTGCTGGCATTTGACATTTTCATTTTGTATTATATCCTCCGCTAGATAGTAATCCCCTTAAAGAGGAGTCCTGTCTGGTTCACCTTTGTGTTGCATTTGGCATCTAGAAGAGTGCTCTGCAGTTAAAATGCCCACAGAATATTCTGAAATGGATCAGTGTCTGTGAGTAAATGGAGACTGTAGCAGTCGTTAGTACTGCCCACTGAATATTTCTGGTTCTCCACCTAGCCACGTGCTAGGATTGTATTCCCATATTTGGGGTGTTAAGGGTGGCCAGGTGACTTCTGTTGGCCTATGAAATTCGAGCAGAAGTGGCGCATGTCCCTTCTGTAACCCACAGTGCATGGTTTGCTGTCATCTGCGGAGCTCCAGCGGGGCGCGCTCCATCAGCCTGGGTCCGAGGAGCAGCAGTGCCGGTCCGCGTACAGTGGACACATAACGTGAGCTGGAAACAAGCCTTTGTTGTTCTAAGTCACTGAGATTCATGGGTTCGTTTGTTCCCGCCGTGGAACCTGTCCCATACCGACTAATACAATAGCACAGAAGCCTTTCTCTTTAGCCTTGAACGCAGCATAGACTAAGCAATGTGATGGAAGCGGGAAAAGGTTTCTGTGATACTCTGAGTAAGAACCCTGAGACTTATTAGGAAGACCTCACTGATCTCCAGTATACATTTTGCTCATTATGCAAATGATAATTATGTGTTTAAAAAAAAATCAGAAGCCAGATAATAGGTATTTGCAAATGTGCATAAGCGGTTCTGGTGCTTAGAGATTTGCATTTCCTGAACAAAACCCCGAAGATCCCAGAGCTTCACTGCACCGTGTTGCTTCTCTCTGGCCTCGCCAGCTCTGCGGACAAGACTTGGTCCATGAGTTCGGATACACCTGTTCATGCCTGGCAAGCCTTTAGAAAATTGAGGGATTTTCTCTTTTCCAAGAAGACAGAAACTTAGTGTGTTGCTGTTCGTCTTTTATTTCCCCCCACCAAATGAAAATAACTGGTTAACTCTGTACCTCAAATCATTGTTTACTAGAGGACTTGCTTTCTGCTTGCCAGTAGCCCTTGCTTGTGCCTTTTCTAAGGGCCACACTGTGCTTTCCGAGTTACAACACCCATGACTGCAGAAGCCACTGAGATCTGCCGCCCCTTGCCCTGGATGTGACGCCTTGGTTTCGGAGAACTGCCCTCACACACGTGGGCATCTGTGCACTTGTGCGATTCATGTGATGTGGACACAGTGGGGGAACATCTGAGATTTAAAATGTTGTGGCCTGAATTTCCAACTGTTGAAATGAATCCAAAGCAGCAGATTTTTCTTCTTTGGCAGGACAGAATTGAAGCAACATGCAGTGATTTGGTTCGCCGATTTGCGAGCTGTTAAAAATCGGAATAACTCAAAACGAGGAGAGTAAGTGCTGCATAATGGGAAAAATATTCTAAAGGTCACATGTGTGCAGTCTTAGACAAGTTAAGTGCCATGAAACGAGACCTAATTTGAATAAATTTGAAACACTGCATGTGAACATGTGGATTTTTATTTTTTGCTAAAATATTCTGTTACCAAAATAGTAAAAATCGTACTTAGTTTGCCCTAACTCTGAAAGACAAAGGTTATAGCGAATCCAGAAAGTGCTTCTGCCACCGTCTTGTCTCTCAGCTCCGGAAGCCATCTCTGGCATTTCTTTTTTCATTTGTGGGTGTTCCCTTTGCCATCATTCTGTCCTTCGACATTCATTGCAGATGTTTTTAGAATTTCCACACTGTGCTGTGTACTGTGCTAAGCCCTGGAGATAACAGCAGAGCACAAAATCCCTGCCTTCTTCAAACGTACATACTCACAGGAAGAGTGTACCAGCTTGCTGCAGAGATAGTCACCCAAAACTCACAGGCTTAAAACAGTAATTATTATTATTTTTATTGAAAATTATTGAGGTGACATTGGTTAATAAAATTATCTAGGTTTCAGGTGTGCAGTTCTATAATACATCATCTGCATATTGTATTGTGTGTTCATTACCCAAGTCAAGTCTCCTTCCATCACCATTTATCCCCCCTATAACTTCTACCCCCCCAACCCAATAATAATTATTGCTATGAGGCTGCAAGTGAACTGGTAGGTTCTTCAGTCAACTGGCGGGTCATCTAGGGCCTGGTTGGTCTAGGATGGCTTCACTCATGTTCCTGGTGGTTTGATGCTGGCTGCTTGCTTGGATTAGGAGGGCACTGGTCATCATCCAGCAGGCTGGCTCGGGCCTCTTCCCATTGCGACAAGAAGTTATGCCAGCAGCCAGAGAGAGAGAGGAACCCTTGATGTACAAGCCCCTTTCTGCTTATGTCCTATTTACTAACATTCCTTAAGTCAAACAGTCATATGACCAAGCTGAGCTTCGAGAGGTGGAGACACATACCTCACCCATTGATAGAAGTAGATGCAAAGAATATGTGGCCATATTTTTCAATCTACCACAGAAAGACTCTTAATAAACAATTGAATAGAAAACAAAAAGTATGCCAGTTGGTGGTGAATGCTATGGATAAAAAGCAGAGAAGAGGGAATGCCTGGAAAATGGTTTGTTTGTTTGTTTTTCACTTGTAAACAGAGTGACTAGGGAAGTCTACACGAGTAAAGATCTGAAGAAGTTGAGGCTTATAGCTATCTGGAAGAATCACATTCTAGTAGAGAGAACATCAGTACAAAGCCCTGGACAGGAAAGAACCTGGTATGTTGAAGAAATAGCAAGAAGACCAGTGATGCTGAGTGAACAGGTTGGTTAGCAGATGTGCCAGAGAGGTGATGGAGGTGGGTTGAGAGGTGAAGAAGATCCTGTAGGTTGGTCCTTCTCAAGTTTTAGCGTGCATTTAAGTCGCTTGGCATCTTGTTAAAATGTAAGATTCTAATTTAGGAGGTCTGGGATGGGGCCAGTCTGACAAAGTCTCAAGCAATACTGATGCTGCTGGTCTTGGGACCATACTTTGAGGAGCAAGATTGTAGGTCTTTGCAGGTCGTGCACAGTAAGGACTTTGGATTTTCTCTGAGGGAAGAGAAAAGCTATTAGACAGTTTTGCACAGAGATGTGACCTGTTCTCTACTCCCCAAAAAGAGAATGTTTAGAATGTTTAAATATGTACACATAGTACGAGGAGATGGGGACATCATACAGTCTAATGTGGAAAGGAACATTGTCTGCATTTTGCTTGCCATAACTTCAGTCATCTAAATGTCCTGTCCGCTACAGAGCTATTTCCTTTACTCTGTTGGTGAACAAGAAAGGGACCTGTCTTTGGATATCCCCCAACCCTGCCCCACTCCATTCCAGATCCATTCTAGAACAAACCAGCTCTGTCTCCTTGCAGTCACCCAAATCTTGATTGCTGGAGCTGTTCTCACTTGGCCTTTTCTTACCTTATCCACAGCTGCCTTGGCTCTCAGTCCTGGCTACACATTCCTGTCCCCTGAGACCCTTTAGAGACACCTTGCGTGATTCTGATGAATTGGCTTTGAGTGGGGCCTGGGTGTCAGTAGTCTTCAATAAGAAACCAGGGTTGGGAACAACCACTGTGCTCAATTCTTCCTCGGCACTGGAGGGGCTGGCTGTTCACCCCAGGCTCACAGCTTCTCGTTTCCCGAGGAACATACTTCCCCTCCACTCTGGGCTCAGCCTTCTCTCTTTCCATTGCCATCAAAACATGGGAATCATTAGGTCATTTTCAACCTTATTTGCATTTTGGTGATTCCAGCCTCAGTAGTCAGATTTTGGAGTAGGGTTATTCAACGTATAGCTACAAATATATGAGTATCTAAGTATTTGTTGATATTTCATGTCACATATTTGTGCTTTTTTGTGTAATTGATACTGAAAGGCCCTGTCCACATGACAAATCTTTAAATGAACTGCAAGAGGATGGGAACCAGGAGCACAGGCTGGAAGATCATTTAGCTCCAGGTTTCTTTTTTTTTTTTGTTAATCCTCACCGGAGGATATTTTACCATTGATTTTTAGGTAGAGTGAAAAGGAGGGAGGGAGGGAGGGAGGGAGGGAGGGAGGGAAAGAGAGAGAAACATTGATGTGAGAGAGACACATCAATTGGTTGCCTCCCACAAGACCCTGACTGGGCCTGGGGATTGAACCTGCAACCCAGATATGTGCCCTTGACCGGGAATTAAACCCATGACCCTTTGGTTTGAGGGCCAAAGCTCTAACCACTGAACCAAACTGGCCAGGGCTCCAGGTTTCATATTTATGAAATATCTGCCAATGAGTGTATAGATACAGTTTCATGACCTGGCTGGATTGAAATACAGTATCCACTTAAAAACTTTTATATCATGTATGATTATTACATTTCACTACTTATAGTAAGCATTGTGCATTCTGAAACTACCTGGTGAATAGCATAGATATATTTTGGTATTACGTGTAAACATTTAAATAAATATGCTTTATGTTTTCAGCATTTCTTTATTTTATACCACACCAGGCACCTCAAAATATAGGAATGGCCTGGGGTTTGTGTCAGCCTTTGAGAGGTCCTTCCGAAACCCTATGTGATTCCTTAGGAGAGTGTTCCCCACCCCCCTTTTAATCTAGCCTATATGTATATAGGTCTTATTTGAAGGTCCTGTTTGTTCTCTAATGACTGTTGTTTTTCTAATCAGTATAGGAAATAAAGAAAAATGAAAGGCAGTGCAAAATATTATCTGTAAATTGTGTCTAATTCGCTGTATCATCATGTACCAGGAATGACAAGTTAACTTGTAACAGATTTAAACTAATTATTAACTCAACCAGATGGGTTTACCGGAGTGTTATCATGAAGGGCTCTGCGATGCGGGGTGTGATGAAGTTCCATAAACTTTATTGCGCGAGTCCTGCTGGATACATATTCCATAGGCACTGCCTTTTGCCCCTCCTCACCACGTTGGATTTGGTTGTTCCTTATTGTTGGGAAGAAAGGGTGTGTGTGTGAATGCTTTAATCAGTGGTAATTTATTTGTCTTGAAAGAAATGCCCCTTCCAACAGTCCATGGCTTTGGAAGAGTCCTAATAATGTCTCCTGAAATAGAAATGGCCCTCAGGTAGTTAGACCCATTGGGTTCTAGAGTTGCGACCAATGTGTCACCTGGGCCCAAAACGGGTGTGTGTGTGTGTGTGTGTGTGTGTGTGTGTGTGTGTGGATAACGGTATTTAGCAAACCTGACTTCCAGGGTCTTCAAGCTCTTAGGATAAAAGTGACTCCTGAGAGTTACTTTATTAATAATGTAAAGAAGCTTTTCTAATCATCTTGACTCTTTGTAGGATGTATATATATTTCTTCACTAATTCTTGCTAATAATTTTTGTATTTTATCAGGGCCTATGTTTCGGAGACAATGTACAAGGCAAAAGTAGGTGTACAGTTGTTTGTATGGCAAATAGTACAATAATTAATAAATAGTAATACAAGAATAAATTCTGTGTTTCATGTACTCACAACTGTCAACCTACCTTTGCCCCACCCTGTATGTGGGAGAAATTGGTCAAGGGTGTTTGTAAATGTAGGTATGGGGCATATGAATAAATCATTTGATTTTGGAGGTAGTCTTTTTTTCCTAGTTCTGTGAAAATCTGACTTTTATACCCTTTTGTTTTAAAAACTACCTTGCTAAGAAATGCTAGATTTTTTTTTTTTTTTTTTTTTTTTACTGATTTTGATACTGCAAAAGGTCAGTTCTACCATGGTGGCTGTTTAGTAACAGGTAACTGATTGATCTAATAGCTAGAGCATGAACACCTTGGTAGGTCCTCAGAGAACTCTTTCCTAAGGGAAGTCAGAGGCTCATATTGGGGGAGATGAACATAGTAATTATTTTTGCAAGAAGGAATACAACCATGTATTAAGGGGGCGCCTGTACCTATGACTGTAAGCTAAGCTCAGCTTTCCTTGGCAGATACAGCTGTGAAGGTGGGAGGTGAAGGGTTAGTTGTTGTATACATCACATCACACTGAGCATGTAAGTTCCATGTATAGGCCTGTGACAGGTCTGTACAGTAACTAAAATAACAGAATAGAGACATATCAGCATATTTAATGCAGAAACTGAGAATTCAAATTCACGTGATACGTTTGAGATGGGAGTAAGTGCTCGTGGCTGCCTAAACTATTCCCCAACTTGGGTCTTTATCTCTTTACTTTATTGAGGCTTTAAACTTATTTCACAACTTAGCTACAGAATGTTGGCATGTTTGGACGAAGAGGGAGGAAAATTGCCTGCATTTATTTGGACAGTACAAATGTAGCAATCAAGCAATATCCAGTGTTTGGAACATTTAAATAATTCATGGATTAATTTTCAGTCCCGTGGAAGCTTCAGAGAGAAGCTTAATATATATTAAGTACACTTACTTTTTCTTCATTTTTTTTTTTCAGATATGAGGTATCTGTCTAGATAAGGCTATGACTTCAGTTACTGCAAAAATCTGTAAACATTGCAATGATTCTTTTGGTAAAACACTATATTGGGTTTATATTTTATGTCAACAGTATGTACTTAGGAATGATAGAAGGGAGATACTTAAAACTCAATCTTCTACAACAAGTATATTTTCTTAAACATCACTTCTCACTTTCTGTTTTATGGATACAAACATTTACTTGGTGGGCATAATGGTTATTTAAACTCTCTTTTTGGGTTTATTTGATGTATATTTGAGACTAAGCAAGCTGCTGAGATAAAGGTTAATGGACTTTTTATGTTGAGAAAAAAATTAAAAGCTTGGCACTTTAGTCAGACTCAGATATTGTTGAGATAAAGATATTAATCTTAAAGTTAATCAGGTTGGAGCTGAAATTTTAATAAAAATGGAAAATATGTCTCCAACCACAAATTATGATGTTCTTTAGCCTATTTAGGTTTCATATAGAATAGTGAAAAATAGCACTGAGCCGGGTGCTAGAAAAATCTTATTTCTATCACTTGCTCACAGTGTAAAGTTGGATACATTGTTGAATTTAGCTAGGACTCAGTTTTATTATTTGGAAAATTAGGACAATAATTCTTTACTTATTTCACAGTATTTGTTCATTCATTCACTCATTCATCCTATAAATGCTTATTGGGCAGCCACGATGTGTCAGGCCCTGTGCTGGGTGCAAGGGAATGTAGCAAAAGTTTAAGTTAGGAAGGAAATAAACAGCTTGACTAGAGAGGGAGTCACTGGGTAAGGTCATTCAGCAGAGAGGTCAGAGAACACTTTTTCTGACTAAGTGATGTTTGAGAGAAGATCTAAAAAATGAGAATGAATTAGGCAATGGAAGACTGAAAAAAAAAAAAAAAAGAAGGAAATTCATGCAGATGGGACAGCAAAGGCACAGGTCCTGAGGCTGGAAAGGAGGCCAATGGGGTTAGAGCACAGTGAGTGGGCGGGGGGTATTAGGAGATGATGCTAGAAAGGTAACCAGAAAACAGATGCGGTAGCCTCTCACAGACCAAATAAAGGCATTTTTAATTTTATTACAGAAGTAACAAGAAGTAATGGGTCAGTTTTATAAAGGGGATGGAATTATCTTAATTGCTCATATAAAACCATGTATGGGAAAGCAGTTTAAGGATGGAAAGAGTATATGTATGCGAGCAGTTTATTTTTCCATTACATAGAATAAAACAAGAAGACAAAAACATGTGGTCTGGTGAGTTATTTATCCTGTTCAGGAGGTTGTAAAATTCTCAAAGTGGCAGTTGCAAATGGTCCTAAGGCATGCCCATGGTCCCAAACACGGGCCTTCTTTTTACACGTTTTCGAGGCGAGGGGCAACCGCTCTACCTTGGTTGTATTTTGCTAAGCCTGATGTTCAAATTTTGTTCTCTGTGAGCATCATGCATCTACTAAGAACGGGGCGCCACCTGGGAATTCGCGTCCGATTAAACATCTCCTCCTAGGTGACTGAAAGTAGAAAATCCATTTGTGCAGAATTATGAATTTATAGTCCTTGGAAACCGTGGACAGATAGGGTCAATACAGCAAGAGTCTAAGAGAACCCATTGATAATGCAATGCAAGTAAAGGCTCGTTTTATCATTTGAGCCCATCTGTTGAAATAATTGTGATGACATTTGGGACTACTTTCTCCGTCTTCCCCGTGCCCGATGAACTCCCATTCAGGGGGATGAAAATTACATGTTTCTGCTAAGACATCGCTTGAGATAGCGAAACATTTTACTTGAAAAGAGGAAGAAAAACCTGTTCTGATCTTTACGGCTTGAGATGTTTATTAAAAATTTACAAATCATGATTGATCCTTCTAGGTGGGAAGCAGAAGCTAAGGAGATCTAGTCCACATAAATTAGAATATGGCAGACCTAATGCTTAGTGGAAGACAACTTTTAAGTTTGAATAGTTACAATTATTAGTATGTATATCACCTGTGAAATTCTACTTCTGAAATTTTATTCACTTGGGCATGAAATGAACCCATCTATCATAGATAACTACCCCTCTGTTAGTCCTCTGAACATTATTAACATTTTAAATTACCTCCTAGAATTGAATTTGGAGAAAATTCTACTTGAAATTCAATTTTGTTTTAAACCTAGATTGGGTTCATAGCATTATAAAAAGGGTAAAACCTGGAATGAAAGCCCCTTTTTATTATGTCGATTGTATGGGTATATGGGGGGGGGGTTGTACTTTATCTTTAAAAAAAATTTTTTTTTCTTTATTGATTTTAGAGGGAGAGGAAGGGGGAGAGAGAGAGCTAGAAACATTGATGAAAGAGAACATCGATTGGCCGCCTCCCACACGCGCCCCACTGGGGATCAGGCCCACAACCTGGGCATGTGCCCTGACCAGGAATCAAACCGGCGACCTCTTGGTGCATGGGTTGACACTCAACTACTGGGCCACACCGGCCAGGCGTGTTGTGCTTTATTCTGACTGCACAGGTTAACATAGTCAGCAGTGTGCTTGCATCCTTTTTTGAATGTTGCTTCATCAGTCACCCGTGGTGGCTGTTCCTCGCCACTTGAACTGAGAGTCGGCTGAGCATGGTGGGGATGAGATTCTGCGTCAGGTTGGGGTGGGGCATGCATTTCCTGGGTCCTGCTGATCTGGGGCTTCTTGCCCCCGGGCCACACTTTGAGAATCATGGACTGATAGATTTTTACTTTTAGAGCATCTATATTAGGGGTTAGCAGCACTTAGGAGACTCTGAGCCATTCTTATCTTAGCTTCAGAATTGCCAGCCACATTTTCAGAGTTCACAGTCGTTTCCAACGACGCCATCACTTAGCACGATCAGTTGTATTTCGTCCTTGCTAAGGTGGTCACGTTAGTGAGAGCAGTGCTTTACTAAGAAACGTGGAAATACTTCATTTCTTTGATAAAAGGAAAGCTCTGTTTATTGTAATGATTCTCAGGGTAGCTGTTTGCTCTGTGTAATTCCAGATGTTGAAGTGGTCGCTATGGCTTTACGGGAGCTCCTCAGTTGCATAAAGCCAATGTGAAAAGATGTTTTAATCCAGACAACTTGTAAATTTTTGGCTTTTCCATTTGTATCACCTTTCCAGTTACGTCACTATGATGACTGGCTTTTACTTAGGGACAAATTTTTTGGGGGGGTGAAAATCATGTTTATCGAGGTATCATAAACCTCAGCAATCATACATACAGTAAATTTACATACAGTAAAATTCCCTGTGTAGTTTTATAAGTTTTGAAACTGCATGTAGTCATAGAACCACCTCCATAATAAATCTATAGAACAATTCCATCACCTCAGAAAATGCTGTAGTGCTCCCTTGTAATCAGCCTTACCCCCCCAACTGCTAATGGATTTTCTGGTCTACACTGCCTTTTCTTGAATGCCCTGTAAACGAAATAACACAGCATGCAACCTTTTGAGTCTGGCTTCTTGTTATAATGAATTTGAGATTCATCCCTGATTAATCAATCAGTAATTCGCTTCTTTTTATTGATGAGTAGCATTCCATTGTGTGGATGTACCAGTTTGTCCATTCACCAGTTGTAGGATATTGGGTTGTTTCTGGTTTTGAGTGATTATGACTAAAGCCACTATAAATAATTCATGTACAAGTTTTTGTGTGCACATATGTTTTTATTTTTCTTGGGGAAAATATTTAGGACTAGGATTGCTGGGTCATATAGTAAGTGAATGTTTATTTTATTATAAATTGCCAAACTGTTTTCCAAGTAGTCCCAACAATAATGTATGAGGCTTCCGTTAATTCACATACTTACCATCACTGGGTATTGCCATTTTAATTTTATCTATTCTAGTAGATGCGTATCTGTGACACCTTTAATTAGTACAGAGACCCAGTAGCTGCCCACAGTGCAGGGCCTCAGGAGCTATAGGAATAGGACCCGACCTCACATCTGCCTGCATGCAGAGTTCACAGTCCACCCATTTGCCCTCTGCCACTGGGCCGTAGATGCTTTGCTTGTCCCCTGGTCAGGGCTCATTTTGCAGTCACTGTCCTGCAAATGCTAACTCTCATAATCCTCAGGAAAGACCAAGATGGTGACACATGAACAGGGCATTTCTAAATAGCTATTAGCAAAGATATGGGGAGCTTCTCTTCCTAAGTTTTTTTGTTTTGTTTTTTAAACTGAGGTGACAAGGCCATCAACTGTCCTGAGCATATGTACGTCTTTTTCACGTTTTTAATGCTCACAGTTTTTACATTTGGAATCTTCCTTTAAAATTTTTTTTTCTTTATTGATTTTAGAGAGAGAGAAAGGAAGAGGGAGAGAGAGATAGAACCATCGATGAGAGAGAACATCAATTGGCCGCCTCCTGCATGCCCCCTACTGGGGATTGGGCCCACAACCTGGGCATGTGCCCTGACCGGGAATCAAACCAGCGACCTCTGGGTGCATGGGTCAGTGCTCAACTACCGAGTCACACCAGCTGGGCTGGAATCTTCCTTTTAAAGAACAAAACACGTCATTTAAAATGCTGTAGTACTAAAAATGGCCTCTGTGTAGCAGGATGGTAAAATATTGGAAATTATGAATCTGGTTATAGTAAACCGATTTTTCTAAATTTTGGGGGGAAGGAGGAGGGCTTTTGAAATAATTAACGGAATGAACAAAAGAACAAAACATGGCCATTACATTAACACTAAACCCAAATTAATTAGAAACTTTTCTTATTTAAACTTATTAAGTAGATAGGAATATTTGAATGGAGATCACAGAATTCAGGGTAAATTGTTTGATTTCTGCAGAATAAGATGGATGGAATAAAACTGGTTTTCCACCTTGGTTGGACATTAGAATGACTTAGAAAGCTGTTTAAAGAGAATACTGATGCCGTGGTCTTAACCAAGTCCTTAAGAATTATAATCTCTGGGGTAGGCATGGGGGGCCCAGACATTAGCATTTTTTAAGTTCCCACATATTTCTAATGTATAGCAAAGGCTGAGAGTCATTGGACCTAAAGAGAAAATTTACTGTTCCAGGGGTAATTCTAAAAATGTTTCCACTTGTCAAAATATGTACTGTTTTCTGTTTGTTTCCATGTCTGTGGAAATGCTTCAGGTTGCTAAGATGATCACTAATGAAAAGAATACAGACCTGCATGTGGGCTGTGTTCTCCTTCTCGCTCAGCCTCTCTTGGACTCTATTCCGTGTGTGTGTGTGTGTGTGTGTGTGTGTGTGTGTGTGTCTTACGAGCAGGTGGAATAGCTTAAATATTAAACAATAATTTCTTTTAGTTTCTCCAGAAATTACTTACAGATGGCTCTTGAAAAAACTTTTTAAAAGAATAGCTGACTATAAATAGTAGTAATAAATGTTCTTATCTGAGGAATATAGTACAAGGATTATTTTGCACTAAGGATGTAATTATTCATTTTGGACATAATTATTCATTTTGGACAAAAATAGATTGAAGAAAATCAAAGCCTAATGCCATTTACAGTTCATTCTTCAATAGCTATTACACACATATTATACATTTAACCCAATCCTTACCTGTAATATATTAATATTATGAAGAATTATTTGAGTGCTCTTGGGAGAAATCATCTGATTCAGTAGAGAAGGTGTAAATTTTAAATTTGCAGTTGATACAAGGAGGGATTGTTGGAATCGAGTCCGAACATTATCTCCATGTTAGCAGGGAATTTGTTTTGTTCACTTTATCTACAGTATCTTTGGATCAGTGCTTGGCACATAGTACACTCTCAATAAATTAATGTCTAGACAGGCTGTGAAAGCATAGGGTAGAATATAGAAAATGACATTCAACAGAAATGTAAATTTCTGTCACTTACATTTAAGATATTAAAATATAGGCTGGATGAGAACCAAATCAACAAGGATTTCTGAGGATATTTTAGTCAGCCAAGTTCATTCTGCTAAAATATTTTTCAATTTTAAGTTATTTCCATTAGAAGTACATTGCCAGGGAGATCATGGGGTCATAGACTCCATCCTGGCTCCATCGTTTTTGGAGTTGAGATGTGTTGTGTTCTAGGCCCCCCGTGTTCTGGGGAGACATGACCGATACTGGGTTATCTAGGGGAAGAAACCCTGTGAAGGCTTATCACATGAGACAAAATGGAAAAATTTGCACATTCAGCTAAGAGTAGGGAAGACCTGGTAGGGTAGGGATGTGTGGCTGTCTGGGATGGCATGGGTTGGCTCTGTAGGCCAGAACCAGGTGTAGTGAGTAGACTTAGACTCATTATCTGTTAGAAATTTCTAACAAATGGGCTGCCCTGGGAAACGCAGTGCTCTATGCCAGTTTGAAGAATGCATTCCGCATCCAGTGGGGAAAATCAGGTTAAAATCCTGTTTTTGTCTTTCCCAAGTCTGAGATTCTATGCAAATCTCATGTCCCTTGAAATGGGGCCGACAATAGATTTTTCACTTGAACCTGGGAAAATTCAGTGCTTTTACTTTATTTGCTGTGTTTTATGTTTCCTTGGTGAAATTGTTGTATCTGTTTCTTGCTTTCTCGGAAATCGTCAAGATGTTTTGGATTCCCTGCTTTTAAAATGAACTACAGGGACCTAGACTCTCCTACACTCCACTGATCAGGTAGCTTTAGGATGAAACAATAAGGGAAGAAAATGGGATGGGGTGAGGATATTTGAGCATGTCAGTAGAATCACACATGGCACCTCAAAACCCTTTGAATCACTCTGAGAGAAAATCAAAGTGCTGTTTAAAAAGCTTAGATATTTGGAGTCAGACTGACCTGGTTCCACATCCTGACTCTGACACTGCCTCACGTTGACATGTTACTGAACCTCTCTCCGGTTTAGACTTAGTTTTCTTGTCCATAAAATTAGAATAACGCTTCTTCATTTGCAGGATTGTTGGAAAGATTAGATATGATGTCACAAAGCATCAAGTGGTAGCTTTGGTTATTAGTGGTATTAATTGCATAATGGCTTCGAGTAGACAAGCCATTTACTAGTTCCGTTTTGCTGGGCAAGTTGCTTAATCTTGGGCTTCATTTTGTTTTGAGGATTAAGCAAGATGATCTTGTTTAGCAAGATCAACAAGATAATGCTAACAAGGTGCTTAGCAGAGTGCCGGCCAATATTAAACGTGATTATTACATTGGGACGGCTATTTGGAAATATTAAACACGATCATTGTATTGGTGCAGCTGTTTGGAAATTGATAACTGAATACCTAGAGAGTCCTGAAAATGATGATTAAAGGGGCCCCAGATACAAATAGTCTAGTTTTATTTCCTTTGCTTCTCCTCGATGTCAACCAAGGAACTACTTCTACTTTGTTTTAGTTTCCTAACCATAAACTCAGTGGCTTAAAATTACACATTTATACTCTTATGGTTCTGGAGGCCAGAAGTCCTAACGTGAAATCAAGGTGTCAGCAAGGCTGTGTTCCTTCTGGAGATTCTAGGGAGACTTCATTGCCTTGCTTTTTCCAGCTCCTGGAGGACGTCTGCACTCCTTGGATCGTGGCCCCTTCTTCCAGCAATCAGAGCCAGCAGCACAGCTTTTAAACATCTCTTTCTTGTCCGGCCGGTGTGGCTCAGTGGTTGAGCGTCGACCCATGCACCAAGAGGTCGCTGGTTCGATTCCTGGTCAGGGCACATGCCCAGGTTGTGCGCCCGATCCCCAGTGGGGGGCGTGCAGGAGGCGGCCAATCGATGTTCTCTCTCATCAATGTTTCTATCTCTCTCTCCCTCTCACTTCCTGTCTCTCTAAAATCAATGAAGGGAAAAACAATATCTTTCTCCCGCTTTCTGACCTCTGCTTCTGTCATCACATCTTCTCCGACGTTGCTCCTTCCCGCTTAAAAGGAACCTTGTCACTGATTACACCGGGGCCACTCATATAACCCAGGATAACCTCCCTATCGCAGAATCCTTAATTTAATCACAGGTGCAAAGTCTCTTTCACCATATAAGGTAAGATTCTGGGGACTTGAATGTGCATTTGTGGGGGCCATTACTCAGCCTACCACAGCCCTCCTATCGTAGAAAGTTGCCTTTGATGTCCTAGAGATTACATATTTTTTCTTGAGCATCCTGATTTTAAAAAGTTATGGTAGTTCTCCTGCTCTGAACTCATGGGCTCTAATGCCAGTCTCGGAAGAGCTCCCATGCTAAGCCTGACCCTGAAGGAGTTTAGAAAGGAATCACAAGTATTCTCTGAGAAGCTGACTTGCAACTGAAGTCCAAGAAGATACTTCTCATGTCATTTTGTGGTGTTGCATGGCCCAGAGCAGTACCAGCTCAGATGTTTGGTGCCAGATGTTACACCTGTTTAACTTATGATGCCCCTTGAACTTCACAGTGAGGGTGTGCCTTAAAGATACTGTGTCACCAACATGAACACACTAAGGTAAATTCCTGGGGTCAGTGGTAGAACTGGAAATAGAGCCCAGGTTTCTTGCTCCTGTGAAGGCAAGCATGCGCTCTTTCAGATTCTTGTCAACGCTTTCATTTTAGGCAGAAATATTCCTAGAAAACAGCACCTCTGTACAGCTCTTAGGAGAACAGTCTTTTTGGGTAATTGAGGTCTCTGGGTAGCTGTGGTTTTAAGTTCTTCCTGCGAACCTGTTTGTTTTAAGCATCTTTTAGAGTAGTTAAGAACATATGCTCTGGAGTTAGGCCATCTGGAATCCACCTGAGCTCATCCTTGACTAGCTGTGTGGCCCAGGGCGAGTTCTTAAACCTTGTGAGGGTCTGCTTTCTGGTGTGTAAAATGGCGATACGGATACCTGCTTCGTACTGTTGTGAAGAGGGGGTGCAGTAATGCCTGGCACCCAGTTTGTGCCCCATAAATGCTAGGTCGTCAGGTTTCTGCATTTCCCTGCCTTCTAATTTAGCACTTTAAAACAACTTTAAAACCTTGCTGTGGCATCTGTTATAAATATCACTTTTGTTCAGTGATTTCAAGAGGTCATGGGGTATGATGGAACAAAGGAGGGATCTAAAAAATATAAAGGCAGATTTTGGTGATTATGTGATTGCTGGTGAATTCTCAATTTTCAGATATGTTTATACGGGATCATGTCATTCATTTACTCAACATTTTTATTATTCTATACATTCTATGCCAATGTTATATCACAGAAGGGGTTATAAAGAGATGAGCAAGAAACCCTCTCTCAGGTTTGGAGCCATGTTCACTGTTCCTTTGATTTTTTTCAAGTGCAGGGGCCTTTCACTCATTCATTTATTCTGCACATTTTTGGGGGTATGCCTGGCCCTGTTAATGGGAGCTAAGGCTAATCCAGAAGTAAATAAAACAGAAATCTCTGCCCTTATGAGGTTACATCCTATTGAGGGAAGACAAACAATAATGAGATAAATAAAGAGAATATATAATACGCTATGTGATGATAAATGTTAAGGAGAAAAATAAACCAGGGGAGGGGGGAATGGGACTTGCCAGAGGGAGTGATGGCAATTTAAAATTGGATGGTCAGAGAAAGCCTCCCTGAGAAGGTGACATTTGAGCAAAGACCTGAGAGAAGTGAGGAAGGGAGTCAGAGATTTCTACAAGAGCATTTCAGGCAGAAGAAAAGCAGATGCAAAGGCACTAAGGTTGGGAGTGTTTTTGGTGACTTTGAGGAAAGCAGTCATGACCGCCTTCCCTTTGGTTCTCCTTTGCATGTTATGAAGTCTGGAACACAGATGGCAAATGATTACAGTTGTTTTAACATTCTCAGGGAAGCACAAAGGAGGAATTACACTTGCCACTTTGATGAGTGGGACTAGTGTATCCAGCGCTGCCTCTGTAACCTTCTGTCCAAATGGACTTAACAAGTGGACGTTTTGAACTTGTCAGCTGGGCGTGGTCGGAGGTTGGTCAGCCAGAAGGATGGTCTTGGTGACGTGGTTCTTCCCTCACCTGACAGGGTGTGAAGAAGTGGGAGCAGGAGGGTAAATTGCAGCCCCAGGTAACTGGGTTCTTGTGTTTCCCAGCCTCCAAGTCATCCTACAGCTGGGAGAGCACCAGAAATCAGAAGAGGGGAATTTTGAAGTTGGAAATCATTGTTATTGAGGTGTAATGCACATACCCCCAAATGCAGCCATTTTTATGTAAGGTTGGATGAGTGTTGACAAATGTAGATACCTGTGGTGTGCTGATAAATACTAAAAAGTGACTCTTCAGGGAAAAGAAGAAGCCCTAATTTGTAGCTTTTGCCAATTTTTCCTGATGTGTAAATACTTCCATCATTGTTGATTTCAAGTGGTCAAAGTGATATCATAGACCAGGGTGCTGGGAAAAGCTGTGATTGGATCTCGCAAGCCCGTGATGAGCTGGTTCAGCACACCTAAGCACCTGCCACCGATGTAATTACCACCACAGTCAAGATACAGAATGTTCCTGACACTGAGTTTCTCTAGGCTTTCCCCAGTCAATCCCCTCTCCATACCCAGGTTACACTGATTTGTTTTCTGTCCCTGTAGATCACTGTCCCAGAATTTCATATCAATGGAATCATACAGTATGCACTTTTTTGTATCAAAATGATGATTTGAAATTGTGTGTGTGTGTGTGTATGTGTGTGTGTATGTATATGTGTATATGTATGTGTGTGTATATATATATACACACACACACACACACACATATATATGTATATATCAGTAGTTCCTTTTTATTGCTGAGCATTCCATTGTATGGACATACCATAATTTATTTATGCATTCACCTGCTGATGGACATTTGCATTGTTTCTGGTTTGGGACTGTTATTAAGGAAGCTGCTACAAGCATTTGTGTATGAGTTTTTGTTTGGAAATAGGTTTTCATTTATTTTGAGTAAATACCTTGAAATGAAATGAGGTCATGGGTCATGAGGAAGATGTATGTTTCCTAAGGAATTACCAAATGATTTCCCAAAGACATCGGACCATGTTCCACTCGCGCTAGAGGAGTGCGAGAGCCCCGGTGCTCCACAATCTCCTTAGAACTTGGTACTGTGCGTCTTTTAATTTTAAACATTCCAGTGTATATAGCGCTATTATGATTTTAATTTGCACTTGAGAGTCTTTTTTTTTCCTTTAAATTGTGGGCTCAGCTTTTTGCCAGGACAAAAGGCATCTTTCTTTTTTGTTTTTACTGATATTTTAGAGCAAGAGAGAGGAAGGGAGAGAGAGATAGAAACATCGATGTGAGAGAGAGTCATTGATTGGCTGCCTCCTGCATACCCTACTGGGGATCAAGGCCGTAACCCCGTCATATGCCCTGACCAGGAATTGAATTGGGACCTCTCAGTCCATGGGACAACACTCAATTCACTGAGCCACACTGGCTGTGCGAACTTGAGAGTTTTTTCATGTGCTTACTGGTCGTCTGTATATCTTCTTTTGTAAGATGTCTATTTAGATTTTTGTCCATTAAAAAACATTGTTTGTAGGTTGGAGGTAAATAACTTTTCAAAAAGGAGTACAGAATTGGGAGACATCTTTAAATTGGAGAGGGTAAGAGGGAAAACGAGACAGACAAGCAGCCCAAGAAACCTGGCAGGTTCATCGAGGTGGCCACAGTGCCCCTGGCCTTGGCACTTTAAAACCAGGGTGACTAACTCCCAGTTTGCTCGGGACTGCCCTAGTTAAAACAATGAAAATTCCCGTGTCTCTGGAAACACCCCATTCCTGGGCAGACTGGCACGTGGTCACCCTATAGAACTATATATAAGTTGCAAACTAGATGCCTGGAGTCATTAGACTGGTGACAGTTTGAGCTACAAGCACAGGAGAGACTGTTGGTGGTGAATGAATTCTGAAAGGCCACACAGCTCAGGGCAAAGCCAGTGTAAAATGGGCTCTTCTGGCTCCTAGCCCTGTGCTCAGAAGTCAGTAACTCCTTTTTAAGATAAGGATTTAGGGGCACAGGGAAGGTTCCGTCCTGCTGCCAGGAAAAAACAAAACAAACCTTCAGTGATTGTTTTTTGTTTTTGAAATAAACTCATTTATTTGGTGAAAGTTTTAATTTTCTGATGAAATGTAGTTGTCCCTGAAAGAACTAAGATATTGAATCTTATCAGTCATTTACACTATAGTATAAAATAGCTTATTAAAAAGCCTTACCTAAGAACATGATTTGGTTTGAGAAAGGAAAAGTTTGGCTGCAGGGCTGAGGGGCTACCACTAAAGAAGAAATAGCACAAAAGCTTGACAGAATTGGGAATGAAAGATGAAATTCATCAACTTAGTATTATGAATAGAACTGTGTTGCTAGGCAGGGAAGAAACAGTGTTTGTGTGTCATTTTACAGAAAAGGAACTTAAGGGGGCCAAGAGTAAAGGAATTATTCTCCTTCCTTTATGTGGTGCTAAGGAAAAGGTTAAGCTTTGATTTATCTGCTATTGATTTAATACTTCATATATTCCTATGGTTCCTGATTTATTTATAAAATGTTTCTTAGTTACATATTGTTCCTTGTTTTAGCCCTTGTTGCTATTGTATAACATATAAGCACAGTCGTCTTTTGTTTTACATTACCCTGGAGGAGCTAGATGTAATGCCTGCTTGTAGCTAATATTACTGCTCCGTTTTCATACACTGTCTTTCTTTTGAGTAGCTCCCAACATATTATGACAGTTTTCTTAATGTTTTATTAAATGCCCTCAGCATGCTTAGTGCTATTGAAAGAATATAAAAGATACAATTCTTGCCAATAAGGGACATGCATATTAATGGATGTGAGAAATAAACATGCTTTTAAATGTATATATCAAACCCTGGGAGGTGACAGATTATTTTGTTTGGATGAGATAGAGTAATTGAATTAATGCACACTACTTCTTAGCTATTGTCTTGCCAAAAGAAAGGAAGGAAGGAAGGAGGGAGGGAGGGAGGGAGGGAGGGAAGGAAGGAAGGGAGGGAGGGAGGGAGGGAGGGAGGGAGAGAGAAAAGCAAAGGAAAGCATAGAGGTGTCTCAACTTATAAGCAAAGCATAGAGATGTCTTCAGAACCTAAGTCTGGAAGAGTTGGTACTTGAGTTAAGGCAGAATTCAACCATTTTTGCCATAATTAACCTTAGTTCTGTGAGACTCATACCAGAGATTTTGAATTCCACATAACTCAAATGTGTGCAATTTTAGCAATTCAAGGAATCTGATTTTCATGTCATTCATTCAGCAATCTTTTCTCTGACCCTACTCTGGGTCAAGCCATGTACTAGGAGCTGGGAACAAAATGGTGAACAAAACAGATGTATCCCTGCCTCACTGGGGCGTGCCATTGGGGACACAGACATTAAACAAATAATTGTACTAATCAAAGCATAACTACTGTGATCTGTGAGATGAGATGATAAAAGAACCTGACCTGGTCTGGGGAGTTTTGAAGACTTCCTGCTTGAGGTGAGCCATGAAGGATGAGGAAGAGGAGGCGAGGTGGAGAGGGTGGAGGAAGGAGCGGGTTCTGTAGGTAGAGGAAGCAGCTGGCGTGGCAGAAACTGGAAAAGGCAAGCGTGGCTGGAGCCCAGAGCATTGGGAGCAGGTACGATTTGAGGGGTCTAGTGGTCTGAATAGATGTGACCCTTGTGTCAGTCACCTTGAATTTTGGGAGCATATTTGCCCCTGGAAAAGTGGGAGGGATTTGTGTGTGTGCTAGGTCATTGATTTGTTGATGTTATTTCTTTCATTTTAATTAGTTTAATTTTTAAAAATAATGCATGCACATAAACAAGGAAAAGAAAAATTCCTCTTTTCAGTTTCTCAAGTATCCTTCCTGAAATATATCCTAGAAGCCTAAGTGCAACATAGATTCTCTTTTCTCTCCTACAAAAATTAGGTTGGATTACACACCTGTTTTGCACATTCATTCATTCATTCATTCATTCGTTACGTTGGACAACAGTCCATTTTAGTTCATGTGGAACTAATCACCTGCTGATGGCAGCTAGTTGTTTGCTTTTACAAAACTTGCTCCAACATCCATTCTTGTACGTAAGTGACAGTATTTGTAGAATAATTTTTTAGGTGTGGAAAGGGTAAGTCAACGGTTAGTTACTGTTTACGATTGTACAGAAGTTACCAGCTTGCTCTCACAGCCCGTGTCTCAGGTTATGCTCTTGACCAATCCTGTGTGAGCCCCATTTGTGCCAGTGTCTCTGCCAGGAGCGAGTCATCAGCCCTTCAGACGTTTGCCAGTGAAATGAGGGAAGTAAAGACGTGATGCCAGGGTAGGCCAAGAGGAATCCTAACCAAGGAATGGGGTGAGGGATTAGAGGGCAGGAGGTGACATGTGTAAGGGAAATGAATAACCTCCTCGTATCTACTCTGTACCAGGCACTGACTCGGCCAGGCAGTTCACCTGTTCCTACATTCAGTCCTTAGTCTCTGTGCACTGTGCCCCCTGGGTCCTTCTTGGTTTACATTTGAGGAAACCACGGCCCAAAGACGTTAAGTGATGTATGGACGATCCCAGAGCAAGTTAAGTCAGGACAAGGGTACCTTTCCATACACTGCACTAGGCCAGGATTCCATGGTACCAACGAGGCCTCAAAGGATCAGAATATATCTTCAGGCTGTGTTCCATCCATAGTTCGAGCTGAACAGTTAAGTTGAATTCACATTTCCCATAATCAGAGAGGCTCCATGCTCTTTGGGTGGACATTCGACATGCTGGCAGTGTTCCCACTGGTGACAGGTTTGGCATAAGCTCTTCCTCAGCCGTCCGAGTTCCTTTCCACCAGAATGACTAGTTTCCCAGGGAGCACTCTTGACAAAGGCTACACGAGGTGAAAACTCTAAGCTTCTTGGGATTTTAAGATTTTCTCAGAAAGGATTATGTGTCCCCGTGAATTCTACCCTTAGTCCCCTGGATCTTAAAATTGGCCTAGAAATCCCTCCTTGACACACCGTGGAGCCGAGGGCTGGCGCTGGTGCCCCCCTCCTCGTGGCTGCTGCTGTTTCCGAGTCCAGGATCACTGAGGTCAGAGGTTGCAGTGGGATGTCCTTGCCTTTGGTCCATATTTGTTTTCAGAGTCCAGGATCTTTTCTGTGTACATCTGGGCAGTTTCCACTTGAGTAAAAAATGTGAGACTTCAGACCTTCGAATTTAATGAGGATGACGTTACATTCAATTAGTGTATCAAGTCCCAGTGAGGAGATGACTCTTAAATGGCACAGAAATTAGGTTGATCATTCTTATTGGAAGGGGTGGGGGGGACAGTGACTAAGAATGTGATGGAAAGAGGAGAATAAGAAATAACCCTTTTATCTGGAAAAATTAAGCTGGACTTTTTTCTTTATTCAATTAGGAAAAGCCCCACTTTTGAATTGTCCCAACTGGAAAACATCCTGACGATAGTCATTGTTTTAGGGCAAAGCCACGGTGTTCTGGAGAAGGAGCCACATAATGTATTTGCGCAAAGCAAGGAAAGTGTCAGTGTCAAAGCAAAGAATTGGAGAGCTCCAGTGATCTTAGGAATTAACTAGCCCCAAGTCTGATTTTATAGAAATGGAGACTGAGACAAACTAAGTGTGTGTGATTTAGCCAAGAAGGCACCCCTGGAGAGTGTCAGCTGGACCTGGAACCAAGCTCTCCTGTGTTCATTTGTTGTACCTGTTCAATTTCCATTGTGATCCACATTTTACAATCTGCCAAGAGAATATGACTGTTTGGGGTTTTGCTCATTTGTTTTCCTAAAGTGGACTTGGACTTCTTTTCAAAGCTATCCTAAAAAAAGAACTAACTGTTTTTAACTAAAGAAGGGGGTAAGCAAACAAGAAGACTAATTTGTTAAAGAAATGTTTGAGATGAAGTGGATTGAACTATTTTTACACAGGAAGCTCGGTTGATTGGTAGGACGTATGATCTTTGTTTTGTTTTAGAAATTGCCATTCAACTTTTCGTTTTGCAGTAAATGAAAAACTACTATGTATTTATGCTGCCTACTGAAGTCAGGAAACAAACTAAGCAGTGTTTTCTTTGTGAATGATCAACTGCCTAGGACTTGTTTCAAATTAATGATATAAATAATCTAACAAGGTACTCCATTGTACATTTCTCGGAGCAAACAGAACGCAGTGTGTTTTTAGAACCAGATAGCTATTTGACTTTTTCTCTTTCTCACATTTGGATATAGACTGATATAGAATTACTTAAAATGCTGCATACAAATTAAACATTAAGAGGGAGATATGGAGGCTAAGCTGCCCCATTATAATCTTTAGTTCCATAGTCACTGCCTCAAGGACACTCCATTTCATATCACATGTCCTTCTTCTGAAAAGTGATCCCCAAGGTTCAAGTAACATTTAAGCAGAGCAGATAACTGCATAATTTATGGACCTTTTCGTTTGTTTGTTTTGTCTTCTTACTTTAATGAAAAACAGGAACACAGAAGACTTTTCACATACTGACTCTCTTTCTTCTGTTCTTTCCCTCCCGTCTGCAGATCGGGGCCCTGAAGGACTATTACCACTTCTACCATAGCAGGACGATTAAAAGGTCAGTTCTCTCGAGCAGAGGAACCCACAGTTTCATTTCAATGGAACCAAAGGTAAGAAGAACCAGCTGGGTGGGGACCAAGAGGCAAAGCTTCTGCATTTTTCATTGGTAATATCACACTAGGAACTGATGACCAGCAGGAAGGCTCAGATTTCAAGAACCATCATACTATCCTTTGGTCCAGTATCTCTGCTTCCTCTTCAGGCAAAAATAGGCAGTGGCTTGATTTTTCCCAAAGTGCCATTATTATTCCAGTTATACAGCAGACCAAGGGTATCGTAAGTATGGGTTCTCACAGAGAAATGGAAGGAATGTGTGTGAGGGAGACAGAGATTCCTTGAGAGGTATTGAAGTATTAAGACCATACACTGTCTTACCGATTTACACACAGATCTGAGGCTCTGTCTGAACTCCGTGGAGGGCTGTCTTCCAACCTTAGGTCAGCCCTTAGGTCACCATGAATCTTCGCAATTTCAGCTGGCATTGGTAGAGCCATGCCTTTGGCAGCCCAAGGACTGGACTGTGTCTGGGACAAGAGGGATACGGAGCACAGCAGGGATAGGAGCTGGTTCCTACTCTTGGGGGCTCCGCAGGTGTCTTCTTACATGTTATCTTTACTCCAAGTCCTTTTGGGTTTTACAGACAACATATTCCTGGGAGAACTTAGAAGGAGATATATGTCCAGGTCCCCCCACCCCATTTTAGAGAAGTGGAATAGCTTTGAACTGGGCGATAGGAAGCTGAAGGGTGTTAGGGAGAAATGAACTAGTAACTGGCAACTCAAACTCTGAGGGTGAGTTAAGTATCTGTCCTTATTAAGTTAAAGGAAGGGACTGACTCTGACAGACAACTCTTTGACCTCCCAGATGCAGCAAATAAAGAGGAAGGGACAGTCGCTGTACCAGCCCACCCCAGTTCCTCTGTGGGCTCACTTTATTATTTACTCATTAGGAAGGAATTTTTTCCCCCCATTTTGATTTGGGTTTGCCATATGAGTTTATTTTCATATAAATTGGTGGACAGCTCCCTACCAATGAGCATAGTAACCCCACCTAGAGATTCCTTGAAACTTGTATTCCTTTATTAAAGCAAAAAGGTCCCTATTTGAATTAATAATGCCAATCAGGCTTGCACTTTGGAGTCCTGCCCTCTGTTACGTACCATGGTTCGCCTTGTTGCATTTTTTTATGGAATATTATCACACAGTGTTCATGATCATGAAATCGTATCTTGGTGGAGGTTAGAAAAAACCCATTGGTCATAGATCCCAATTTTCTGTGGGTTATAGGAACTTCCCCTAATGATTACACTCCGGTGGTCTGTGGACTGTAGTTTTTTTCCCTTTGTCTCTATTCACAATTAAATGTTTTTGGAAAAGCAATCTGTTACGATGTTCCTGAATTAGCTGAGTTTTCGAAAGAAAGTCATGTTTTATATCTGCTAAGTAACTTTTTTGAAGCTTTCTAGAACTTCAGTAATTAAAACGAGTCCAATTTCAGACCTCATGTGCATAGTCAGTATGAATTTGAAACACCAGCACTGCTGGGTTTGAGAAGCAAGAACAGACTGTAACCAGATACTGTGTTCACGATACAAGATTTACTGAATATGGAGCTATTCAATCCTTAATGCTATCTTGGGGGATCTTGGCCTACATTTCTTCTTATCTCAGTGCATTAAATAGTTCATGCAGGGTCCAGCAGAGCCCTTGGATGCAGGGACACACAGTACCTGGAATGTATGCCCTTCCGCAAGCAGTCCGAAGGAGCAGGATCATTTCAGGCCCCTGGGGACCTTCTCAGTTTACCCCAGGGAAGAACCGTGTCTTACTCTTCATTCTGATACCTCCTGCCCCTCATTCACACCCAGCCATCTATGCCAGAGGGCCACAGTACTACCAGCTCTGCACAAAGAGTACCACAGATTGGGGTTTGCTCATAGTTTCTTTCAGATATTTCTTTAGGTCTTTCCATTCATTCATTGGCCATATCTTGAGCCCCTCGTATATGTCAAGCCCCGTGTTAGACTCTGGACGTTTGGAGATAGAGTGGTACCCCCAGGGTCTCCCATAGGAGCGCTCAGGGAAACCCAGGACCTGACAGTGCTCTTCAGGGTTGGGACAGGTGAGCAGAGGAGATGGGGCTATTGCATTCCTTCCTTCTCCAGCTTCTTCCTCAAAAAGCTCACACCCATTTAGCTATTTTTCCTTTTTAATTTTGAAAAACTTTTTACTTACAGAGAAGGTGCAAAAATGTTATAAAGAATCCTTATATATATTTCCCAGATGCCCCAAATGGAAACATTTACATTTTACAATATTTACTGGATCATATTCTCTCTACTATCTATACATACACATGCACATACATTCATATATGTGTATAACTATAAATGTATATATGTTTTTTTTCCTGACAATTTAGAAGCGAATTATAGACACGATGCCCCTTTAACTGTAAATATTTCACTGTATATTTACTAGATCCAAGGACATTCTCTATATAACCAGAAGTTAACATTCTGGTAAAAATCTAGATATTCCAACATCAATTCAATATTATTTTCTAATCGACAGATTTTATTCGAATTTTGCTAATTGTCTCTTTTCTGCACCAGAATCACATTTAGTTTCCATTTTGCTTAAGTCCCCTTTGTATGTTCTATCCTACTTCCTGCTGTTTTCAATTTTTCTTTCATGAGCTAGAACTTCTTTGAAGATTACAGGCCAGTTATTATTATTTTTTAATCCTCACCCAAGGATATTTTTCCGTTGATTTTTTTTTTCAGATAGAGTGGAAGGGAGGGCGGGAGGGAAAGAGAATGAGAGAGAGAGAGAAACATCTATGTAAGAGAGACACATCGACCTGCTGCCTCCTGCACGACCCCAACCAGGGTCTGGGATCGAACCGCAACTGAGGTACGTGCCCTTGACCTGAATCGAACCTGCGATTCTTTGGTCCGCGGGCTGACGCTCTAACCGCTGAGCCAAACTGGCCGGGGCTGCAGGCCAGATATTTTGTACACTATCTAATCTGATGATGAGGTTCCGGTTTAGCAAGAACACCGGAGAAGCGCTGTGTTCTTCTCGGTGAATCCGATGGGAGGTGCCCGATGTCGATTTGTTCGTCACTCAGGATTTTCACATCGGTCACTGGGTTATGGTGGTGTCTGCCAGTTTTCTGTACTTTAAAATGACTGCTTTCCCCTTCCTAATTAATAAGTGTTTTGGAGGCAGATATTTTGAGACGATGTAAATTTCCACAGGCCGACCTTGTAATTCTCACTCCCAGCCACCTCATTGGAAATACAAAGCAAGTGTTGGTGTGGCTGGCTTTCTTAGCAGGTCTCCTCCTTTTCTTTAATCTTGTGTGTGTGTGTGTGTGTGTGTGTGTGTGTGTGTGTGTGTGTGTGTGGTGGGTGATTCGTGTGCCAGAAAGGAGGCACGTTCGTGGTTTGGGTGATGGGACTGTGTGACATGGCTCCGTGGAGGAAAATGATGGCCATTTTCTCAGGAAGGGGAAAGCACACACTAAACAGATCCTAGCTGTCACTTGCTGTAGTGAATGGCACAGCTCCTTTTCCCCCTGCCTTTGTTTTTACTGAGAGGGTTCTAGGAAGGAAACCCAAAAGAAACAGCCTTGTAAGGACAGCCCTCCTGGTGCTGAGGAAGTTTTGGGCAGAGGAGCCAGGAGAACAAGGATCGCCTGGTTCCCACGTGTGAACATTGTGTTATGATGAGCATTTGCAATGACAGAGAGCCCCAGACTTCTGAGAGAACATCGCTAGGACAGTAATGACAGTTTTGCAGAAAGTGTTCATACAATATTACAGCCGTCGGACCCGTGAGTCTCACAATTTTCTTATCTATGTCTTTTTTTTTTTTTAACTGACCAACTTTACTCCGAGACCTAAGCTAAATTCCAGAAACAGTAATCTTGAGTTAATATGCTCAGAAGCCTCTCGTGAATCTGTTTAGAAAGCTTTGCCACCTCGGTGGCATTTTGGTCAAGGAGGGTGTTGTCTGTAGTAGTGTTCTGGGATGGAAGTTTATAGCTCTTGAGCTGCTCATGCAGACCTGGGTGGGGGTGGAGGAGATAATTTTCTTTTCATTTTCCTTCTTACCCAGAACGAAAAAGCCAGAATGCTAAATATCCTATTAGAGCGAGCTTTTAAAAATAAAAAAAACATAAACTGCCGTTCAGTTAGGCACCCATGTCCTGTCCATGAGCTGTTACATAAGCACAGCTTCTTTTGCTTGTTAGATTTATCTGAAAGGTCCTGGCTTTTCAACTTCTTATCTTTTCCAGAACATTTTCGGTCTTCAAATCTATTTACAGGTCAGTTTTTATCCAAGTCTGGTATAGAATTGTCCCCTGCTATGGGGTCAGAGATGGATACCTCTCCTATCTCGTTTCTTTTTAAAGTTCATCTTCAGTCAGCCCACCTCATCATGTAGATGTGAGTGGCTGCGTATCTCAACTATGGAAAACTATTCGTGTAATATTATTTATTGCAGAATCATAGGCTCCTTAGAATTAGACTTATCTCTTTCCTATCCAGTGCTGGCTTACTCTCCATCACACGCCTAAGAGGAATTCTTTCAGATCTGCTAAGCATGGCCAATGACAAAGTGGTCAGTCCTAACCAAAGCAAACGTTTCTATAATTGAAGAGATTTAACTTGTTGAGTTATAATCTGCTTGTCTGTAACTTCTACCGGCTGGATCTACGTTTGCTGTCCAGGCTTCTCCATCACAGCTCACCGAAACCCCTCCTGGAGCAGCAATCGTCCCTCAGTACCTGCGGCTCAGAGTGAACTGCAAGGCTGCAGCTCACAGAGATGTTGCCCGGTGGTTACGTGTATACATAAGCCTTTTCCTCTGAAGAGAATTTTGAAGCAGAGCGTTTGTACAATGACAAATAAAGGGGTGTAGGAAAAGGACAGGAGGAGAGAAATGAAGTGATTGGAGGTAGTTAGCAAGATCAGATGAAACCAGACCTGTGACGGAACAAAGGGAAGTTCAAGTTTCTTCCTGCTCCAGGTTGGTACCCATTGTGCCCAGGATTTGATTTTCAGGTGACCGGTGTTTCACTTTTGCCTTGAGTGAAGTACATGTGATAGACTAAGTTAGGGTATGGGGTACCTCACTGTACATACCTGTCATGTTTCTGAAAAACTGTACACATCCTCTTCTTATTAGTGAAATCCCATCCCCATGAATTCACTTTATAATTTCAGGAAGAATTCATTCCCCACTGGTGATGGTTCTGTAATTGATCTGCGGAGACAACCAGCCCATCAGTTATCTCTTTTTCTTAACTCTGAGATAAGCCGTTTATAAGTTGTGTACATATATACCTGATCTACAAGGGGACCTTTGGAGGTAAAGACACCTTATCTGGCTAGAAATATATGCTCAGAAGTGTCTGAGTTCGATCTTCCCTGGCTCCCATGTGTCAGTTGCAGCCACGACTCTTTATTAATAAGATTCTATTTGGCCTGGTGCAGCTGCAAATCGTGTTTCACCCTGAGTTCAAGGGCTCCTGTGGGCCACTGCTCCCTCCATTTCCCCTCCCCCACCTGCCCTCATTCCAGCTGGCGCTTCTGAGGGCTGCTTTCTTTAGTAGGTTAATTTTCTGCTCTCCAGTTTTAATGTGATAATAACTTAATGGTCTGACTTTGTTTTGTGAAGTGCGGTTTTATGATGTTAACATTCCAGGGTTTGTGCTCATCCGGCCTGTGGGATGACCCTGGGTGTGTTGAGGTGGGATAGAGAGGCTGTGTTCTCTCAGGCTGGCACCTGAGGCTCTGTGTTCTTATATATGTCATAACCGGATGGTTGTACCTTTGCCTCTCAGTATCTCACCAGTAAATGAAAGTAGTTACCAAATATCTTGAATTCTTCCGGAAGCAGTGTGGGCTCGGATCAGATGATGAGCGGGAAGAACACGGACATGATGGCCAAGGGCATATGGGCTCTTTCTTGTTCTAGGTTACTGTACCACCTTTTTACCAGCTATGAGATGCAACTATTACAATTTTCTGTCTTTGGCTTTTTTTTTTTTAAATTTTTTTCTTTATTGATTTTTTTTTAGAGAGGAAGGGAGAGGGAGAGAGAGATAGAAATATCGATAAGTGAGAACATCGATTGGCTGCCTCCTGCATGCCCCCACTGGGGATCGGGCCCACAACCTGGGCATGTGCCCTGACTGGGAATCGAACTGGTGACCTCTTGGTGCCTGGGTCCACGTTCAACCCCTGAGCCACACCAGCTGGGATGACTTTGGCTTTTGATAGCATATCTGCATCTGTGAAAATCACACTAGGATGCATATGCTCCTGGGTGAAGCATTTTAGCCATAAGTTTGCAAGCTCTGATGCATTTATGGTGGCGGGAGAGAGAGGAGGAGGTACGTGGGTGCAGATTGCACTGTGTTCTTCACCTCCCCTTTTCCTTCTGTCTTGTTTCCAATCTCCCAGGTGTCTGATGGTCAGAAGCCAGAGTCAGTTTGTACACTGCTGGGTTATCTGATGGGAAAGTTTGGATCACAACCCAAATCCCTTATAGTCAGGAGTGAATTTAAAAAAGTAAATTCTCAGCTACTTTGGAAAGATTGCCAAACGTTTATTAGAGAGCACTTGGCAGTACTTCCGTTTGAAAGGTTGCAAACCCGCACGCCTGCAGTGGGAATGCAGATAAGAAGGATGAGTGGGACGGGTCAGATACAAAATACCTGGGCTCCCGGGACAGCGTGGAACCCTTTGTGTGTGTGAGGGAACAGATGCCACTCCGTGTACCTGCTGTCGTCCTGTTGGCAAACTGGCTTGGTGTTGCTAAATCAAAAGAACCGGCACCTCTGGGTTTTTACATAATAGTCCCCAATTTTAAATGTTGGCAGATAATTAGAAAGTCTTAAAATACTTGTGTGGGCCAAAGAAAACACACCTGAAGGGCATCCCAGTATGTGACCTCTCGAGTTGGCTGTGTCAGGAGAAAGGGAGGAGACACGGGAGACAGGCATCAGCATAGCTTTGCTTTGGTGTCGGCCCCACCTGACTCTTGTTTCAGTTCCGTCCGTCATGCGCCACTGAGTGGCTCAGATGGGCTCTTTCTCCATGGCGTAGTCTCCCGATGGAAATACACATGTCTTGTAGGCAAAAATAATAGGCTCCAGCCATTTAAGTTTTGAGGCTAAAGCTGCTGTGGGTGGGTGAAGCCAGGGAGGAGGAGCTCCTTCTAGCCTTTTTTGTGTTTTGTCGTGTTTTCCACTGACACCTTTTACTGCACTGAGGGAAACAATCTTAACTGGAAATGAAGGCTGGAGGAAACAGGGCTAGTCAGAGAACATGGCAAATAAAGTGATGGCCATGTGGACATAGGAAGAGGGATTTGATGAGGGGCAGGGAGAGATGATGGATTTCACGGGTCACCTTAGCCACTTGAAGGAGAGGTACTAAAAGCTTTGCTATTTTTGTAGTTTATATACTATTTCTAAGGTGTCAGATTCTAAAAAAGTAGGTGCTGGATCTAGAAAATGTGGGGTACTGACAGCATTCTAAATTTCTAGATACGTTTTGTCTTAGTTTGGATTACTTGTAACGATACCATGAGGCGTTTATAATCAGTAGAAATTTATTTCTCATGATTTTGAAGTAGGAAGTTCAAGAGCAAGGCGCTGGCAGATTGGGTGTCTGGTGCGGGCACCTGTCCACAGGTGGCCGTTTTCACGCTCAACTGCACGTGGCGGGAGGAGCCAGGAAGCTCTCTGGCCACGCGTTTATAGGGGCGCTAGTTCCAGTCCTGAGAGCTCCACCCTCATGACTTAGGCACCCCAAACCCCACCTCCTAATGCCATCTCACTGGGGATTAGATATCAATTTATGAATTTGGGGAGAATACCAACATTTAGTCTATAATAGCAGGTCATAAGAAGGAAGTTTTGGAACCAAAGTCCTATTGAGCTTTGGAGGAAATTAGAATAAAATAAGTAAGCAAACCTAGGGAATAAGTGAAAACAGTGAAAAAAACAAATCCCAAAAAAACCAGCAACGGCAACAAAACCCAAAGCCATGTTAATTGTCTGGTTTTAAAGATAAATCATACTGATTCATGTATTTATTTTAATGACTGCAAGAGTAAATACGAAATGTAATTAAAGTATCACCAACGGAAAGGCCTGATCTGTTGGTGTTTGTGAGCTTTGTCGCTATGCTCGGTTCTGCCAAATGTCAATCAACTCTTACAAAATAAAAGGAGGCAACAGGGTGCAGCAGGAAGAACCTTGGATTTTGGTTCCTGCTGTGATCTCTGCAGGGTGAGCACTTACCTGCTCCGTCCATCAAGTCTTCCTCCATTTGCAGACGCATCAGTGTTCATGCATACACTTAGATCTATATGGTATAACATACTATGATGAATTATATGTATAAGTAAAGATTAAAACATTAAATCCTTATAAAAATAGTAAGTGGCTATTAAAATGTTATAAAGCTATACATACCAATAAGAAAGGTCTCTAAAATAATATGTAAAGTGAAAAAAATGTATAAAAAGAACATACGTGTTTCCATTTATGTTTTAAAGAAAAAAGACCTGTGTGTATGTGCATGTGTGGTTGAATTCAGGATAGGTTTGGAAGGATACACAAACACATTAAAAAACTCGAAATTACTTTTCCACACTGTATGATTTTTTTAAAAAATTACTGATTTTGTTGATGTCAACAATACTTTGATATTTCATATCCAGTGGATACATCTCTAGTCTCACCTGACTCTACCTTTGACTTGATATAGTGGTCAATCATTGGGTCCTTCTTGAAAAATGACTCCATTTCTTGAGACCATATTCTCCCAGTTTTTTGTGTTTTTTTTCCTGCTTCTCCTACACCTTCTTTCTTTGTTGATGGCACCTCCTGCACCTCACCTGTAAGTTTTAGAGAGCCAAGGACTCACCTTTATGCCGGTGTCCTTGCTTTAAATTTATATCTTCTCTCATGCACCAGACATCTCCAATCAGATGTCTAGGAAGCATCTATAACATAACATGACATATACAATATTTTTAATTCCTACTCATCACCATGGCTCTCAAGCCTTTTCTTCCCTGTAAGGAATATTATGATTTATCCAGTTGCTCAAGCCAGAATTAGAGCAATCCATTCTGGATTCTCACCCTTTCCCTCATTTCTCCACATGGAACCTTCAAGAGATCCTGTTGGGTTCATCACAAAGTTTATCTTGAAGCTGTGAATCCGTGGACGTCCTGTCCCGCTCTGCCAGCCTGGCTAATCCAGCATCAGCTTTGACCTGGACCACAGCAGCTGCCTGCATCCCACTCTTGTTCTTGCTCAGCTCTTCCCCACACAGGATAAGCTTCTGAAGATATAAAAAGATCATCTTTTAATGGCTTTCCATTGACTTTAAAATAAAATCCTTTTTTTTTTTTTTTTTCCTTAATGAGATTCCAGGGCCATCATGATCTGGCCTCTTCTTACCTCATTTAATCCTTGAAATTCCTCCGTTTTGCTTATTTCACTCAGCCACACTGGCCTCTGTCTGTATCTGAGAACACTAAATTCTTTCCCGTGATCCCTTTGCCTGGAACATACTGCCTTTGGTTTTTGAATGATGGATATCTTTTCATCCTCCACATATCAAAGCAAGTGTCCCTTTCTTTGAAGAACTTCCCACAGTCACCTTTGCTAAAATAGAACCTTCATCTCCTCTGCCCAGCTCCTACTAACTTGAACATGTTAATGTTATCGTCATTGCCTATCTGAATACAAAACCATACTGTTTCTTGATCTGATTGTTGTTGGTTTCTCCCTTCCAGGATAGAAACTCATTGAGGTCAAGAGCCTCATGCATCTTGTTAACTGTGGTATTTCCTTGATTTTGAATAATATCTGCAACATAGAAGACCTTCAGTAGAAGAATGAATGAATGAATGAATGAATGAATGAGTGAATGAATGAATAAATAAAAATTTGAAATGAATTTTATAGGAAAGTACATGATGAAGGCAATAATAAACCTAGCAACTATAATTTTCTCTTAATCCCCTCAGAACTTAAATCACTTTGTGGTGATATACACAGTCCTGTCTCCTTGTAGTGCAGACCTGGGGGTGGTCCGTTGGAGAGACACTGTGTAATAAGACGAAATGGCATTTACTGGACTGGATATTGGGATCCTGGTCTCAACTTTACTGTTCACTTAGAGTTCCTATTAGCATGTCCCTCCTCATTGGGGTTATTTCACTTGTAAAATCATGGAGCAGATGAACTCTTTTCTAGTGTTCATTCCAACCCATTAATTACCATCTTGAACCCATGTGACTTGTGATTTTACTGTGGGTGTATGTTTCCCACCAGATGTGCCCTTTTCTCAGTCTCTATTCTTTCCAAACGTCCTCTTTCTACCTTTCTGCCTAAAACTTAGAATATTTCTTAGCACATTCAGTTCTCCCTCAAGACACTATTTTGCCTGAAAGAGCTGATTTTGCAATTAGGCTTGAGATCAACCTGGTCAGTCTTGAAACAGACATAGTCTTTACCTATTCAGCAATGCGCGTGATAAACGAGGAACACGTCACCTTGCTGCTTCGTTTTCACAGAACATGTCTCTCACGGATACAGGAGTCTGATAACGAGGACAGTAATTATTATTACTGATGTTCATGAATTCTAGAAGGCAGTTCTGAATAGCAAAAGAGTTGTACTGAATACAAGTTCTTCTAAGGAATTAAATACTTGATGTGGATTTGGGCGAAATAGAATAACTTCTAAAATGACAGAAACAATAGAACAGGTTTTAAAAAGCCTGACCGTGGAAATGAGAAGATAGAAATAGAACTGGAGGTGGTGGAGATGGTGAGCTGGAGGTGGGAAATAGAAGAGGCCAAAAAATAAAATCAGATGGAATCAAGGATGGACACAATTAAGGAACGTTTTTGGTGGATATGTAGGCTGTTTTTAATCTACTGGCAAACCTAAGCAAGCATTTTCATATATGAGTTTGTCAAGCCTGGGATGCCATTCCCCCCAGCAACCCCCCTCCCCTATCGTCACAAATGTGCAAAAGAGCAGCCAAGTGAGCAGGTGAGCAAACGGACTGTGTCCTTGGGGCATGTTTGCTGGGCCCCAGCTCAAGGGCAGCCTTTGCTCTAGGTGGAATGTTACAACAGTGTCCCTTAAGAGGTGGACACACTTTGCAGACTGACTCCTTGGACCAGCCAGAAGCCCCTTTGCAACCCATCCTTCCACAGAGAGAAGGATGAAAATGGAGAGTTCTTGAAAAATTGGGAAACAATGGATTCATTCCTTAATGCAGGGGAAACTGAAGTCTCCCAGGAATGAAGTAGCATGAGAGAGAGAGCTGGAGTTCAACCATTCATTCGTTTGCTCTCTCCATGGATAATTTTGAGAGCTTACTGCATACAAGATACTGAGCTAGACACCAGAGATAAAACTAAAAAGCTGACCTAGTCATTGCCCTCATGGAGCTTACCATCTGGTCAAATCTGAAGTCCAGGCCTAAAGCATGCCCCCCCCCCCCACCATTTCTCAGCATCAGTTTCTACTTGTGTGTGATGGTTCGTTGGTTCCCACTCCTGGTGACCCTGTGAACAGTGGTGTCCATGGTTGCCTGTCCTCAGCAGCCCTGCTCAGCTCCTGTAGACTCAGCCCTATGGCTTCTTTCATGGAGTCACTCCATCTCATATTTGGTCTGCCTCTTTTCCTGCTGCCTTCTGATTTTGCCAGCATCATTCTTTCCCAAAGGTCCCTGCCTTCCTGAAGTAGGACAGCTTCAGTTTGTCATTTTTACCTCCAGCAAAGTTTCAAACTTAATTTGCTCAAGGACCCACTCGTTCGTCTTTCTGGCAGTTCAGGGTCTCCATAGAGCTCTCCTCCAACACTGTTTTTGAAATGAATAAATTTTTTTTTTTTTATCATCCTTCTTCCTTGTCTAGCTTTCTCATCTACTCATAGTCATTGGAAACGCGAGGGTGTGGATGATCTTAGCCCTGGTCTCTAATGTCACATCTTTGCTCTTGGTGATCTTTCCTAATTCTTCATCGCTGCCCTTCTGAGTCTCAGCCTTCTCTAGATTGCTTGGGTGCTGTCTCCATTTGAATTGATTATTGAACCAAGGTAAGCAAAATCTTGAACAGTTTCAGTGTCTTTATTGATAATTAGTTTCTATACACATACTCAATGCTAGCAACACTGTAAAGCTGAGACTTTGGAAGGTATCAATTAATATCTTTAAAAAGCTTTTCATGATCACATTTCAAGTTTGTAATTATACCGAGGGCTGGCAGATAAAAGAACAAAATTTTAGTATGAGCATGTCCCAAATATTGTATGGGACATACTTATAAAACATTATTTGTTGTTTATATGGAATACAAATTTAACTGAGTGTCCTGTGTTATTGGTACGTCTGGCAACCCTAATTTATACTCTTTCAGCCCTTGGAAAACATTCCATAAACTCCTACTACTGCTCCTACTGCTGCTGTTTCTCCTCCTCCTCCTCCTTCTCCTCTGATCCTCTTTCTCTCTCCTCCTCCTCCTCTTCCTACCTCCCCATCCTCTTCTCCTCCCTCCCCCCTCCTCTTCCTCTTCCTTCTCATCTTCTTCCTTTTAATTCAACTGCAATTGACTATAACATTATTTTAGTTTCCAGTGTACAACATAATGATTTGATATTGATATACCTTGCAAAATGATCACCACAAAAAATCTAGTTAACATCCATCACCACACATAGTTACAATATATTTCCTGTGATGAGAACTTTTCAGATCTACTGTCTTAGCAACTCTCAAATGTGCAGTACAGTATTTTTTTTTTATCCTCACCCGAGGACATTTTTGCATTTATCTTCAGATAGAGCGGGAGGGAGAGAAAGAGGAAGAGAGAGCGAGAGAAACATCCATGTGAGAGAGCCACATGGAGTGGTTGCCACCCACACGACCCCAACTGGGGCCAGGGACAAACTGCAACTATGGTACGTGCCCTTAGCGGGAACCAAACCCGGGACTCTCTGGTCCGCAGGCCGATGCTCTAACCGCTGAGCCAAACTGGCCAGGGCTGCAGTACAGTATTATTAACTATAGTCACTATACTCTACACACACTGTCCTTGATTGCAAGAGACAAAGCCAATTTTCTCGGTGTACCTGACCCTTAAAACTCTACAGTGTGTGTGTGTGTGTGTGTGTGTGTGTGTTTTGGAGATGGTGGGGGGCCAGTACAGCTAACCCAGGAGCTGCCACAACAAGGACATGTTAAGTGAAAGCATCTGTGTAGCCCTGGCCAGTGTGGCTTAGTTAGTTGGGTGTTGTCCCTTGCACCAAACGGTTGCTGGTTCAGTCCCTGGTAGGGGGTGTGCAGGAGGCAGCTGATCACATTGATGTTTCGCTCTCACGTCAATGTTTTTCTCTCTCTCCCTTCCTCTTTCCCTGAAAATCAACAAAAAATATTTTAAAAATAATAAAATAAATGAAAGCATCTATTTAGCAGCCTTCTGTCCATGGTCAGCTCTCAGACTGGATGCTTATAGGCAAAGCAACACAATGTGAAGGTCTGTCGATGTTGACGTGTTATAAGCGGTGTGCTTGTAGCAGGGCTCCCTCACAGGACAGAGTGCCAACTCCATCGTCATACGTTCTAACCAGTAGTTAATATTAACTGATAGGAGCAGGGTCGGAAGTCCAGCCTGGCACCGAGTCCGAGAGGGCTGAATTACCCCAGAGGGCAAAGGCTCCACGTGTAGACCCCAGTGAAGATAACGAGATGAATCACCAGTACATAAAGCTGGCTTTTTCCAGTTTTATGATTACAGCTCAGACGTTGGGGAGCATTGAGGTTACATCACTGGGAATAAAGCTTAGAGATCGTTTTCCCCTGTGTACCAGTTCCAGCACCGGCACCGTGAGCAGCATGGTGGCAGGGAACGAGGGGGCCACTCTGTGACGGTTGGCTTCTCTGCTCATCAGTGGATAAGTAGAGCCCGTGTGCAGCCTTGAGTATCTAATTCAAGTTTGTAGTTGAAGTTATGGACACAGTCTTAGTTTGTGGACTAATTTACAGGCTGCGGGCCTACATAATATGTGATATGACTACAAAAGGGTAGTCGTAGGAAAAATAATACCTCGCATCTTTTTAAGAGTTAATGGCATAGTTTTAAATTAAGTACTTTAAAATCTTCATTTTATTATGTATATATTTTAATTAGAATAAATTTCCCCAGCATTTCATTAAAAGAATTTCAAACACAGCAAAGTTTAGGCATTTGAAATGAACACCACAATAGTTACTATCTGGGTCCTACCATTAACATTTACATACATCCTTTATTATGTGTCTGTGAACTTACTATATATCTGTGAACCTACCCACCTTTATTCAGCAATCAATCCATGATTTTTTGATGCATTTCAAAATAAACTGCAGACATCAGTCCATTCCCACCCTGCCAGATACTTCAGCATACTTGTCACTACTATATTTGTTTTTAATGTTTTCTTTTGATGTACAATTTACATACAATAACACTCATAAGTGTAAAATAATCCTTGAGTTTTGACTAACGCATACACATGTATAACTTGGACCCCTTTCAAAATATGGATTGTTCCCATCACCCCACAAGGTTCCCTTAAGCCCCTTCCCAGTCAGTTCTCTCCCCCCAGAGGCAATCTCTGTTTTATTTTTTTCTACTATAAGTTAGTTTGGAAGGGCTTAGTTTTTTAATTAAGGTATATTTTACATAGAGTAAAATTTGTCCTTTATGGTATACAGTTCTGTTAGTCTTGATAAATGCATATAGTTGTATAACCACCACCACAGTCAAAATATAGAACAATCCCATCATCACTAAAAACTCTGGGCTTCTTTATAGTCAACCTCTCCCCCACCCCCAGCCTCTGGAAACCACTGATCTGACTTCTGTCTTTACAGTTTTGCCTTTTCTAGAATGTCCTATGAATGGAATAATATAGTATGTAGCCTTTTTGAGTCTGCATTCTTTCACTTAGCATAATGCATTTGATATTTCATCCATGAGGTTGTGTGTGTCAATAGCTGGTTCCTTTTTATTGCTGAGTGGTGTTCTCCTGTATGGATATACCACAGGTTGTCCATTCACCAGTTGAAGGACATTTGGGTTATATCTGGTTTGGGTGATTTTGAATAAAGCTGCTATGGAATAAATGGAATATATTTTTAAGTCTGCTATAAGGTGGATTTGCACTGTTCAGCTTTTGGTGTGTTTATTTATAAATTTTCAATCTACTACCAGACATAAGACAGATGCACAGTCAGGGGTCTAAATCATACAGGAAGTAGGAACTGGATGATTTAGAAGACAATTATTTAGCTATTTCCCTGCTATGAAGTTTGCAGCTTGAAAACCCAGGTTGTCAGTAGGCATGACAGTACATTTTGCATTTTGACTTGGGGAACCTGAGAAAAATATTATTAACTGAATTTCATAGTCTAAAATGTCTGTCTCATGGGTGATTTTGTTTTCAAATGGGTTTGGAGCCTTTTCCTTTCCTGGGCAGGAGAGATGTTTTAGTTTCCCAGTATCATCTCAGAAGAGAGTGTGTATAATCCACCTTTAGGTTCTGAGCACCACTGGTAAAGATTTGATGGTGATGAAGCATCAAAAGTGAGGTTGGGGGAAAGGGATATGGGAAAGGGAGGGCTCCAAGAAACACTCACAGGTCACCAGTAATATTTCATCGGGTTGCTGTGTGGCAGTGGTGACACCAGCTCAAGTTGCTTAACAGAAAGTCAGGTTGATGCAGGGCTTAGTTAGCTGAGAAACTGATGAGAGGACGGATTTCACCATGGGACCGTGCTTTTGTTTTGACCAGAGATCAGTGCCAAATGTAAGAAGCCGCTGCCAGGTGCCGACTAGGATGGAACCTGCTTGCAGAAGCAGAAACAATTTGGTAGTTTTATTTACATGTATGCAAGCATGTGTATGTGCGCAACTGTAATGGTGTTGGAGATAGCAAAAAAAAAAAAAAAATACTTTATTCATTTACTCAATTACTCGACAGAATGTATTAAGCATCTATCAAATCCCCACCCTTTTGAAACTGTAGTCAGAATAATCAGACCTTAGTAAAAGAAAAAAAAAAAATGTGGTTTTGTCACTATTATCTGAATTCAGGGCAGAGACGGAATTTTAGGAGCCCAGGTAAAGTCCTATGGGATAAGCTTCCCTCCTGTCTTTGAGCTGAGAATAGAGAAGGAAATGCCATTATAGAAGACTTTGTGTTCAGCATTGCACCGGAAGATGTTAAACCGATACACTTCAAATAGGAATAAAAGACCATCTCAATAGGTTAATAATTGGTAATTGTGTGGCTGAACAGTATGTGGAAACATAGACAACCAAGTGATTTTGCAACATACTTGGTACTTTGTTCCTAGAAGGCCTCCCTCCCCCCCCCAAGTTTGTACATCAGAGAAGCATTTTCCTTTTTAGGTTCAGATGAGGTTCATCAGTCACTTTAACACTCAAATAACATCACTAATCTATCTCTGTGTTTGTAAACCTTGATGCTGCTTATGAATTTACGAGCACACAGGTTGGTTAATGAGCCTCCTGGGAGGGGAGGGGAAGTGCATCCTTGAATATCTCCCACCCCCACTGCTGTGTTAGAGCAAACTGATGAAGCGCCCAGGAAAACACGGTGGTACTTTATCCTTATTAGAAGGAAAGCTTTGCTACAAAGTTACTGAGTTACATACAGTGCCTTGGCTTCTTTCAAGATCAGATTTATTCATAATTGCAGCTGTTACAATGACAATTTGTTACAGTTAAAATGCTTGCTCTCTAGAACTCAGGACTAAGGAGAGTGAAGTTTGAGTTGGGCTGCCCTGATCAAGTGGATTTAGACCTTAGAGAAACCAGAGGGAAATGACCGCATGCCCCTGGAAGCTTCCCACAGCCAAGTCAGTCAGCACACGGGGACACTGGCCTGGGACGCTGCCCTGCTCCTTCGGTCTTCCTCGACTGGAGACCAGGTCTGCAGCAGTTGCCAGGAGGAGAGGAAAATCATGAGAAAGCATCCTAAAATTTTACGTAGTAGTGATCGCCTATCCATCTCTGAAATGCTATTTGCATACTCTAACTGAACTATGAAGCTACTCTCTCTTTCTTTAAAAGTGGTTTGGAGCCCTGGCCGGTTTGGCTCAGCGGTTAGAGCGTCGGCCCGCAGACCAATGAGTCCCGGGTTCGATTCCAGCCAAGGGCATGCACCTTGGTTGCGGTTCCGTCCCCGGCCCTGGTTGGGGTTGTGCGGGAGGCAACCAGTTGATGTGTCCTTCTCACATGGATGTTTCTCTCTCTCTCTCCCCCCCACTCCCATCTGAAGATATTTGAGAAAAATATCTTGGGTGAGGATTAAATATTGGGTTGGAAATGTTTTAAGTTCTACACTAAGTATTAACTACGTCCTAATGAAAACTTCCATTGTATGGTTCAGAGAAATTCAAATGACATAATTTGAAGGAAAAGCTAATATTGGTGAAGCCCCTGCGCTGTTCTGACCACTGGTACCGTGGGATGCATGAACATCCTGTCACCTCATGCTCTTGCCACACTTTTGAGGAAGAATCACTTCTTTCCAGGAAACAGATCCCGAGAGGCCGGGCAGCTTCGCCACAGCATTTGCTGGTTGCGCCGTACCATGCTTCCCCGGGCGTTTATTTTTCTTCTTTCTGACAAAGATAAAAAGTAGGAGGGTGAAAAGTAGCATTGAAGAAAGATTAACAATATTGAGGCAGGAAGTTTCAGGCCTGGCTGAAAAGGCAGCTTCCCTCTCCCATTCTTTAATTCCCCTCTCACCAAGACACATACTTGAAAGTAATTTTTAATGATTTAAGTAATTCTAAATAGCTTAAAACAGTCTAACTTTAGTTTTAAACTGTAGCTTATAATTAAATCAATTATTACCTACTTCATTGGAGCCAGGATACTATTGCTACTACTACGAATGAGAATAAAAATCATAATAAATACTTCTTGCATGCTTATTACGTGATAGGGCCCTGCTTTATATCTGTGAACTCATTGTTTTTCAAACTTTTCCTTCAATTATTGTCCCCCTCAGGAGAAAGTGAAATTAAATTTAGATTAATTAATTTAATTTCTCCATGATGACAAAAATTAAATACTAAGGAATAAGTTTTTGTCAGACAGTGAAGCTTTAAAGGGACCCAAACCATTCTAACGTCTAAGATTTTTTTTTCACCCTCCAAGATGCTATCATTCTTGTTGAAAATGCAGTAGTAACTCAAATCAGTTGATGCTCTTGAAAACCCTAAGAGTTAGGTACTGTTGTTAGTGTACCCATTTTACAGATGAGAAAACAAAAGACCGAGAGAGGTTAAGTAGCTTGCTCAAGGCATAGATAGTAGCTAAAGCTTCCAGGCTGTACCCTCTTCACCACTACACAATATTGCCTGTAGCTCTTCACTCATTCCTCATGGTGGCTGCCTATATCCAAAATAGTCATCTTTGATGGCACTATGATGAAGTCTGTCCCCGTGGCCTTGTTTCTTACCTCCTGGTTAACAAGGGATTGAATTCTGGCCTTGACATTCTTTGTAATTCTCAGCATGAATCCTTGATTCTTTTCCCTATCTCAGCCCTTTACTAAACTCTTCACTATATTATCTACTTATCTCCTTTAGTCCCCTTGATAACCTGTGGAGTGAGTAGGTGTCATTACCCTCATTTTACTGAGAGGTCAGGGAGGAGCCATCAGATTAGGAAACCTGCCCAGGGCTACAGGACTAGTAAACCACTGCCCGGACTGGTTATATCCCAAAGCCAGTGCTCGGTCACTTCCTAGATAATCTCCCACAGCAGTGTACACTCTGGGTGGGCGTTCAGTATCTCATCACACATTTGAACATGTATTAATATCATTCAGATGTTTCTCTGAAATAATTCTAGATCCATGGACAAAGTAGAATTAAACTTACCTTCTGCAAAACCTAAGAGATTTATAGAAAGAGTTGTGCATATTTAAGGTACAAACTTCATAGAAATATCAGAATGCTGGCTAGAAGGCACAGCTACCTGAAGGTCAATTAAAAAGGAAGATGAAGTATCTTGCAACTTGGGCAGGATTACAAGAGATATCGTTTTTTTCTTGGTGGCCTGCCTCTTTGAAGTCTCCTCGCTCTCCTGTATCTTTACATCTTTTTGTTCTCAGCATCCTCATATTTTCTTCTTTCAGCAAATCTCAGACTGACTCTCAAAGCCTTAATTCACAAGTTATAAAAGATCAATAGCTTAAAGCATCATTTCTCCCCAGGGGATTTGCAGTTTGGCAGAAATAGAACTTAAGGGGATAGAATATTAGGGAAGACAATTTAGATTTGGGGTGGAGAAATTCATAGGAGGGCCGCACTGATCCCCTGGCATCCTACCAGGTGGCTGTTGTCTATAGTCTCAGTCATAGCTCAGATTGTAACTAAAAATATATGTTGGGTTCAGGGCATTTCCTATATACATACACACCTTTTCCAAGATGTAAGCTCCTGTGCTAGATGGAAGCCCACCCTTTTCTGGTGATTGTGTGTTGTTATGAAATCAAATCTTGACTGGGTCCTGGCAGAAGGATGTGGGCCGAGCGATGACGGCTTCTGCTCTTGGCGTCTCAGGGTGACTATGTGGGTGGTCTCGCGTGCCTTAGTTTCTCCATCTGTTTTAGTGGAAAGGATCGTAACATTCTTGGAGATCCAGTACGGAATGTGCTGTATAAACACAAGGCAGTGTTGTTACAATAAATAACAAATTAGTGACTCGAGCTTAAATTTCCTACACTTGATGACTTGTGGGTGTACCAAAGAATCAGAAATCATCGCTGGGGAAAAATATCCTTCCTCCTATTTTCTGACAAAAAGAGAATTTTAGGATTTCGGCTACCATCTGTTGGGAAACCCAGTCCTGCTTCTCCCTGCGAAAGGCCAACAGGGGGGCTGTGTGAAGTCTGCACCCTCCTAATTAGCTGGCTTGTTAGTATCCGCCTCAAGCCTCCTAACCTGTGTGTCTAGCTTTTTAGTTTCTAATTCTAATTTTCATGAATCTCTTTTTTTTTTTTTTTAATTTAAAATATTCTCTTAAAATACATTGCAGTATTAATATTAGCATTTCCTGTTAGGCAAGATGAGATGAAAATATCATTGTTTTCATAGTCTGGCTTCCTAGTGTAAACAGCTGTGTACACATTGAGGGTGATTACTTGCTGGTGGTCGTGTGGCACGACTGTTTCTCTTAGGGGGCTGTGTTTTGAGGGGTTCTGTTCTCAGTTAGCATCCCACCAAGGGTCCAGACGCAGGCCAACCAGTCCTCTCTCATCCGAGAGCGATCGCTTATGAGACAGACACAGGCAGGAGCAGTGACCTCGGCCCCGGAACTTACACTTGTCCCGTGCAGTGTGCAGTCATTTCTTAGAAACAGTGTCTGCCTGTCTAACGGGAGTGTTGTTAAGCTCAAATGAGATTTGAAACTATTTTGTAAACTTGAAAAGATTATGTAAAAGTAACACATTAGCAACAGTCAGTGTCAAGCTAAATTGGGATGAACCTACTGAGATTTCTCTGATGCCTGAGAACAGCCCCCTGAAACTGGGCTGGAATACACTCAGCTTTGGCTCAGGCCAGGCGCCACAGTGGTCAGGACTTGAACTCTCCTAGCTCCTGTCCCAGTTGGAATAGGATGGAATTCAAGAGTGGAGAATGAAGCAAGTTTATGAGGACATTTCACTCTGTATACTTAACAGTGGTTTGCTCAGCCTGACTATAAACAACAGCTGAAGGAAATTCTGCTGTCTGAGTACCCAGGCATGTCTCCGTGGATTGTGTGGTGTGGAGACAGCCTGGTTGAATGGAAGGCGTGAGCGTTAGAGGCCAGACACGTATGTTCGGGAACCAGGCACTACATGCTCTGTAAGATTCATAAGTTTGAGACACTCTGGGCCTAAGCTTATTCAGTTTGCAGGGTCGATTTGGAGATTGAGATAATTAATGCTCATGAAAGACTCTGACTTGAAGTCAGAAGAACGAATTCCCGATCTTTCATTGACATGAACACTTGGGCAAATGATGTTAGTTCTATGAGCAAAGGTTTCCTTCTGTATAAAATGAGAAGGTGACAGAGGTGAATTTATGTAAAAGACATGTGAACTTGAAAGCAGTATATGTATTCGTTCATTCATTCAGTCAACACTACACGTCTACTTTGGACTCTTGCCCATGGGACTTAGCCATCTGGAGGGCAGACAGTCAGGGAAGCTGGTCATTACGGCACACTATAGTCAGACCTCTGATGGAAGTGTGCCCACAACTGAGGGCACATTGAGAAAGGAGTGTAATTATATGGGGAACTGGGAGTCTCTTCCCAGAGGAGGTGAGAGCCTTGAGTCAGCCCTTAAGGACTAGAGGTTGGCCTGTGAATACTGAAGTGGCGAAGACATTCTAAGAGAGACGACCGGAGAAGCTTCAGGTGTGCGACCGGGCGTGGCATTGTGTAGGCCACATTTCATTTTGGCTGGAGCTCAGGTGTGAGGGGTGGCAGGTAAGGTGAGGAGGTACAGGGGAAGAGGCTGGTAAGGTAGGTACCCTAGGAACCAGGTGTCAATGCACTGCTTTTTCTGTGCTGAAGCATTTTGGCTTCGTCTTACATGTGTTGGGTTGCATATTGTGTGTGTGTGTGTGTGTGTGTGTGTGTGTGTGTATGAAACTGCAGAGTATTAAAAGGTGATGCTGTCTGATACCCCCACTCCCCGGTTAACTTCTTACCTAGAACCCCATGTCCAGCAGCTGTCTATGTTCTCGTGGTGGCTGGGCTGGGGGCCGACTCTGTGGCTGTGGTGCAAACTGAGCTATGTGCCAGGCAAAGCTTAAGAATCCTTATGAGAGTCAACTCCCGCTGGCCTCATCTGCAGCAGTCAGCATTCAACCTGCAAGACCATTTATTCAACACTCGTGGCACACAGGGCACAGCACCGTGCTAAGTGCAGGGGAGACATAACGATGACAAAGCTCTGTTTCTCGAGCACTAGTATGGTTTTTGTGGTTTGGCATGGTGGTAAGTGCGTTACTTGTATTAACTAATTTGAAAGTTCCAAAGCCCTCCGAGATGAGTGTTGTAATCCCTATTCTGCATAGATCAGAAACCATTTTGCACACACGGCTGGCTAGTTAGAGGAGCTAGGATTCAGGCTCGTGCCCAGCACCAAAGTCCATGCTCAAACTCCTACTTTTGGGGTATAATGGAAACAGATGTGTATATGACTAACTGTATATACAGTCGTCCCTCACCACTTCGCGCTTCGACTTTCGCAGCTTCGCTCTATCCCGGTTTTTTCAAACACTATACTCTACTATATTTGAAAAAACTGCGACAGAGTGAAGCCGCGAAAGTCGAAGTGGGAAGTGGTGAGGGACGACTGTAGTGAAGAATTGGAGAGTGAAGGAGATTGTAGTTAATAACATGGGCACGAGTTAGGGTCCTTTTTCAACTGTAAAATAAAAAATAAAACGGACATCGCCCAGCTGGTGTGGCTCAGCGTCGTCCCATGGACTGAGAAGTCCCCGTTCGATTCCCAGTCAGGGCACGTGCCCGGGTTGCGGGCTTGATCCCCAGGAGGGGCGTCCAGCAGGCAGCTGATTGATGTTTCTCTCTCACGTGGATGTTTCTCTCTCTCCCTTCCTCTCTAAAAAAATATCAATAAAACATATTTAAAAAATATATAAATAAATATAACCGACAAATCTTTTTTTTGCTTACATTTCATAAATCATAGGTCAGGAGGATCAATCAGAGCAATTGTCACATTCTAACAAGGTAGCAAATTGCAGGGGAAACGAAAGAGTGGGAAGGAATAGGCTAGTTTGAAACAACCGGAGGTCAGGGCAGTCCCACAGACAAGACTGCCAAAGGAGTGAGAAATCTAGGAGATCTCACAAAGCTCTGTGGGCAGCTAATCATTGAAAGGAAAAAGGAGAAAAGCAAGGCAATAGAGAGAAACTGTCAGAGAAGAAAATGGATTTTAATATTCCGGGAAAACAGAGGGCATGTGATCATGGCATGATTTAAAAAGAGTAAATGGAAATTTAAAGTGCCAATGACTGCAAATCAAATCTTGTTAGTTTATAGACCAGCGTATGCTTTTTATATATCACAAGTTTGCTTTTGTTTATGATTCCCCCAAATCGTGTTTACAGAAGGGAAGAAAGCCGCAGGTGAGACTCAGCATCCTCAGGGTCCCTCCCATGCTCTGCTCCTTAACATCCAACAGCTGTTCCCACGTGCCTGCTAGGGGCTCAGCTCTCTGCGAGGCTCCATGATAAATTGTAACCGCCCAGAATTTTGAGACTGAAAAGGGGTGCAGATGCACCAGGACAACAGGTTGGAACGGCCATGGTCCTGTCCAATGGGGACAGCTACTCACCCTGGTCAGTGATGAATAACGCTCTCTCCAGCCCCAAGTTGTTGACTGGCCTGTAAGGGAAACAAATATGTATGCATTCAATTAGAATGAATTGTGGGAAGTGCCAAAGGACTGGACCAGGCAGCACATGCCTGGAAGAAGAACGGCCTTTTGTTAATCAAGCAAAAGAGCTCTGCAGTTTAGTAGTGTCCCTGATTCCACCAGTTCCTGCCGTAGCTGAGCTGAATTGAGTCTTTGTGATTGGGCCGAGCCTGGAGTCGGGCCTCCCAACTGCATCCAGTGCCTCTTAGGTAGCCTTCCCTCCCACTCGTGGCACAGATGGTGGGGCTGCCGTAGCCCCAACGCAAGTGACCCAGGACTGCGCTGACTTGCTACAGAGTAATTTAAGCTTCAGAAGAAATCCAAGAAAGACAAGGCTTTTCAAGGAATTAATGCCACCAACATTTTCTTTACAGTGAATCGATCCATTGGTATTTTAGAATTCATTCTCGTTTAATCATTCAAATCGAACTCTGCAACATGGCAGCCACCAGTCACGTGTGGCCATTGTGCCCTTGGCACGTGGCTGGCAATTCTCTGGACCTGAATTTTTAATTTTACTGAATTAATTTTATAAACTTAAAAATTAAATTTTAGAACTTGTCCTTGAGTCAGTAATTTAGAAAGCATTTACGTGAATCTACTATTTCAGCTGTCCATTTTATGGAATGTGTATACAGATCAAGTGTTTCCAATAAAATTTGGCATCCGATTTGATATGTGTTGTAAGTTTAAAATATATACCAGTTTTAGAAGACTTAGAACTGAAAAAAAAAAAAGAACTTAAAATAACTCGCTAGTAATTGCTGTATTGCTTACGTGATGAAATGATAACATTTTGGAGGTACCTTGGAGATGTGGGTTTGGTTCCAGACCACCACAATACAGCCAGTCTCCCAACAAAGCGAGTAGGAATCTTTTTGCTGGTGGAGGGTGTGGTAAAAAATGCAACAGCTGTGACGTTCAATAAAGCAACGTGCAATGAAACAAGGTCTGCCTGTACTGGGTTAAAGACTATTATTTAAATTCATTTCACCTGTTTCTTTTTACTTCTTTAATGTGGCCACAAGCAAATTTAGAATGACCCACGTGGCTCGCATCTCTTTGTATTGGATTGCACGGATTCAGGTATTAATTTCCTGCAGTGTCTCTGGCGTTGGGCTCAGCACAGACAACAGGCGTGAACACGGTGAGGTTACTGTCCTGGAACAGCACACAGTTCCTGTGGGGGACGGAGAAAACTGATACACATAAATCAGCAGCATGAACTTAGATTGTGGTAAGTCCTGGGAAGCAGTTATGCAGGGTGATGCTCCAGTAATGGGAGGACGGGGGCCCATTTAGAGTGTGGTCAGGGGAGGCCTCCCAGAATGAAATGATGATTGAACCAAGACCTGGAAAGATGAGGAGCAGGGAGGGATCATGGACGGTTTCTTGGAAGAGAACGTCTTTGATCTGGGCCCTGCAGGGTGGACGTACTGTGCTTCCCTTAGCTCATTCAGAAAGGCTTCTTGGGCTACTGGGTCAAAAGGAGGATGTAGACAAAGCTCCGGGCTTGAGACCAGGCCTGGCAACTTGGATGGCCCCGATCCAGTTGGGCCAGCGCCCAAGCAATCAGCCAGCACATGGGGAGAGAGTCTGTTGGCAGATTCATCATCCCGAGCCAGCTGGACGTTCAGGGCTAGCAATGTGGCAGGGTGGCTCTGCCATTAGGATAAAAAACCTTCAGTTTGACAACTGGGTACTCACAGCAGGTTGCACAGTGCGTTTTACACTGTGGTGCTGGTGTGTGTGCGCCTGGCTCCCCCGCCCCTTGGAAAGGGACAGAGTGCACTGGAACAGATAGTCATTGTCACCTGCTCCCAGAGGTCTCAGCAGGGACAGGGAAGTGGATCGCGAACCAGTGTTTGTGATGGGCACATGTAATTTGCCTCATCTGTAGAGAGTGGTTCTTTCAGTGGGTGTCAGGGAGCTGGTAAGACATCCCCCCCAAATGGCTCAAATTGAAATGGGACCAACCAAAGGGACGAGCGGTGACAGAGTCCTGAGTGGGCCCTTTGACGGACCCAGTGCTGCTCCCGTCTGCTTCATAAGAAGCTGTGTGTGTCCTGGTTAATCTCAGGAGTTCTAGGGGCAGATCTTGTCTGAATCCTGCTTTGCCGATTACTGGCTGTGGAAACATGGGCAAGGAACTAAATCTTCCTGAGTCCCAGTTTTATTATCTACAGTGATGTCATTTACATGATGCCAGCCAACCTCCTGGGACTGTTTGGAGGATTAAATGAGAAGGTTTATAGAGTGTCTCACTCATAGAAAAGTGCCTGATCAACTGTGGCTATTATTATTATTGACGTTATTTTCATCATTCTTTTTAAAAATTACCACGTAAAAACAAAGTTGAAAGGTCAGATTGGGCCATGGTTTCCAGTTAGCATTTTGGGGGGCCTTTTTCTGACACAAGAGAGAGCCCACTCTCTGAACACCATTCTGGGGAGAAACCACATCATCTTGGCTCTTCTGGGCTGCAGACTTGGGCAAACCCCTGGAAATCCCGGCTCCCCTCTGAAATTATTCTCACGTTTCCAGTTCTAACAGTGGACAGTGAAAATCAAAGGAGGTTTTTTTGTTTAAGAGAAACAGCTTGGAAGAATTAGAGGGAGGTATCATCACCTGGGTTGTCCTGGTGACAGTGCCTGCCACACAGAGCATCCTGACATGTAGTTTCTGAGTGCTTCTTAGCCAACCTCGAGAGTTGTAGACGTCGTGCCCAGCAAGGGAGGGCAGGTAGTGTGAGAGCATCTGTTTGAGCTCACTTTGAGTTTTGGTAAAAGGATAATTCGATGATTACAACGTAGTGGGCGTAAAAGCATGGGTTTGGGAGCCGCGCTAAACCCCAGCTCCACAGGGTCTCATTGGAAACCTCAGACACTGGGTTTAGCCTTTTATTTGTTTTTTAATTTATTTTTTATCTTTATTTTTGAATGTATTACAGATGTCCCCCCTTTTTTCTCCCATTGACCCCCCCTCCTCCCCACTCCTGCTTTCCCTAAACTATTGTCTGTGTCCATGGGTTGTGCATATATGCATATAAGTTCTTTGGTTTATCTCTTCCCAACCCTCCTACCCGCCCTCCCTCTGTGCTTAGCCTTTTAAATCTCAGGGTTTTTTTGAAAATGGAAATACCATGCAACCTTTTATTTTGTTGAGAGGATTAGAGACAATTCAGGTGGAGTTGCTGGGACCCACATTGTGGTTCTTGGTGAGCAGATCGTCTGACGTTGGCTGTGGCATTGTGCCCGTCTCGAGAGCCTGTTCACCTGTGTATGGGTTAGGATGGCACAGGCCAGGAGACCAGGGGGATCTAAATTCCATACTTAGGTAGGTCAGATCGTAAGGGGGTGGAAGTCCTTTGGCCAGAACACAAACAAGTCAGGGTTCTAAGAACTCCTTATAGCCCAGTGTTTTTCTTTTTCTTGATGTTTTTACCTCAAGACGGTGAATATTTACATTACTTGACTGATGTGTTTGAGAACTTCGATAGTGTTCTTGGAACACGCTTCCTGGCATTATCTCAGTGTTCTTCAATATTTTCAACACACCTTGAGGTAAAAACAATAAAATAAAACTTAGATGTAGAATGGAGTTGGAGAAACATGCCACCCGTAGAAGGGGTGACAGTGTGGCCAGCACAACCCACCAAAGATGCTGCCTTCACCAAGCCTGCAGTCCGTGCTGTTTGCACCCGCAGTGTTTGTCCTTGATATTTGATGGTTACTAGGTGTGTGCGTGTTTATGTGTAACTGAGGAATCAAGCCCACGAATGCCGATGCATGACTAAGCACAGTAGAATTTCAGTTTGATGAATGCCATGATTAATTCATGGTTCAGTGGTTCATTGCAATTTCACATATTAAGTCCTCGATGCTTATATACTGTATATGTGTAATAAGGCTCTTTCCCTATAGGCCCATATTCCAGATCTGCAGTTCGCTGACCAATTTTAGAGAGCCTGACGTTTATGTTAAACGGCACCTTGTCTCTTTTGGCCCAGGTGGAGGGTCATTATCTATATTGGTTCAATTGTACTTAAATGCCAAACATCGAGTATTAGAGTCTGTAATGGTGGTCAAAGAACACTCCTGAGAGGAGCAGACTGTGTGTGTGTGTGTGTGTGTGTGTTTTCCCCCCACAAATAAATTGTAACCTCATTTGGATTCAAGTTCCTCATTTGTAAAACAAGCTAGATGATCTCTGAGATCTCTGCCCAAAAGGCAAATACTCTGTGGTGGAACAGGAAAGGCCGCTGGCTGGAGCATACCACAGGCCTTGATCACATGCTTATTGGTGACTGTTGGCAAAGGCAAGTTCTCCATTCTCAGGTGTGTGAAGCAAAGACGGATGGTGCAGAAAGCTAGCTAGCTGGTTGCTTCTCTGTTGATACCCAGTTAGGAGGGAATTCTTAGGAAGAATGGTATCCTGAACTTGAACTCTGCAACTGCCAGCTGAGGGCCACAGATTCCCAGCAGTGAGTTTGCAGCTGGGAAGTAGCGTCCCACATGTGAGCTTTGGAGGACACATCAGAGGGGCAGCAGGGGGTGGATGGCAAGTATGTAAGGTGTGCGAGTTCGGGGATCTGAACCTGCCCTCAGGGGGGTCACCCTGTGATGCCATGTGGGCTGCTCTTTGCCCTAAGCCCCTGTATCAGTCAGAGCACCCAGAAGCTACTTGGAGGTTAATGCTTCGGGAAAGGCAGTGTTTCTTCACTCTGCAGGTATGTCAGAAAGGAGAACTCTCTCCAGAAGTCCTTCATGGAAGTCAGCCTCGGCTGGTGGTTTCCTGGCGGGGAACTGGCTGAAATGCCTAGCGGAGATGGCTACAGTGGTGATGGGGACAGCAATCTGAGGGTTCAACATATCCTGAAGGGCGTGGGATAGCTAGGAAGTGAACAATGACACCGTGGTTGTCACCTGTGGTGCTTCCCTTGAAAGTGGCTTTTTAATTCCTACTGAGAAATAGGACATTTATTGGATACACCACTCAGAAAGGGCAACCCCCATCCCAACCTTGTGGGAATGTGCTCTTGGAAAAAAATCGCTCTTCTTGCCATAGAAATAGTTATTTCTGTGTGTGGTTATCATCAGTTGCAGGTGGACCTACCCATGTTTGAATCCCGAGTGTGTCAATAAACATCCATGACAGATTTGCCCCAAAAGTGGGGGGGGCGGGATTGGACAGGAACTCTTTTCTACCAAATAAATGCTTACCATGTGCCCTGCACTTTGGCTCACAAGATGAGGTAGCCACTAATTAGGGCCGCCCCTTGGGCAGGGCTCCGTAGTAAGTGTCTCTTCCTAGAATGCAGTCTAGAGCCATCTAGTATGTCTATCCTGTTTCTACACAACAAATACTGTGAAACCATTTATCACCGTAAGTGATGCCTTTACATAAAGGAAAACGAGTTGTGCCTCTACATGGCCTTTGGTGCTCTCCGTCTGAGTCACAGTCAGTCTCAGTAAACACAGACTCTAGGAGGAAGGAGGTAATTCATTTTCTCTTGTCTTCCTGCAAATACAAGGTGACAGTTTTTAGCTGGGGAAGCATCTTTGATGCACTTTCGATGTACAGCTTTCACCAACAGTCTGAGTGTTCCTATTTCCTGTATTGTTGACCCACTTCACACAACATAGTGTAGAGGTTAAGAACATGCTGAAGCTTCCAAAGGGTGGCAAGATAGGACATGTTAGAGCAAGAAGGGACCAAGGGAAGTCCTCTGTTGCTAAGATATTTGCCCATGCCCCTCGGTGTTAGGATGACTCCACCCACTGGGCTGTGAGCACCTGGAGGTCAGGGACCAGCCTTTTAGTTAATTGCCAGCTATTAACTAAATCGTCTTGCCTACTCCACAAGTCAGAGGCAAGTTGATGGATTCACAGATAAAATAACCAACACCTTGCACCTAGTAGGAGCTCAACAAAAGTGTGCTGAGTCAAAGTGATTTGAAAGCTAAGCAAGCACCACCTATATCAAATAAGTGCTGAGGTCAGTCTCAGGAAGGAGGCCAGTTGATCCAAGGGCTGGAACGCCAGTCTGTTACAAAGTCCTACTGTATTCTTCCTGCAGTAACAGGCAAGTTGATTCATTTAGCAAATACTTAACTGTACCTCTACTGTCAGCCAGGGGATCTGCCAAATGTTAGGGACCCCAATATGGAAAATATAGTCTCTTCCTTCCAGGAATGTATGCTTTCATGGAGAAGCCTGACAATAAGTAGTTAAAATGCTTTTAATAATAGTTGTGGTAGAATTAAGCATAGGGTACTCAGCAAGCACCAGAGAAAGAAAGACACCCTCAGCAAGAAGGTGCTGGGATGAAAGAACTTATCTACTGAGGTCCCCTGGCAAGAAAATGAAAGAGGTGAGGACCAAACTTTATAGAAATCCAAAGAGGAAACTATTAGGGATTTCAGTGAGCAAGAGATGAGAAAATTAGGGTCTGAGTTAAGGTTTTGGCTGTGGAAATGCTGAAAAGTAGTCAGATCTGATCCATCTCACAGAGAAAGACCAGTTCCCTTGTCAATGGAAGGGGCCATTTGGTATGTTCTGTGGAATCTTTTTGTGATCTTCTTTATCATGAACTTATTTAATTATATTATTATAGACATTATTATATACATTATTACCCTCTTCGTTTTCTAAACATGACTGGTGAACTCTGAGACATTTATGTTCATTAGAATTCTTCTACAGAAGGTCTGGAAATCCACTTGAAGGGGGAAACATCACTGCTGACTTCAGTGGAATTCTGGCTTCCACGTAGCTTTCCTTGATTTCCATCTCAACCAAAGGCGACTGCTGATTACTCCATAAGAAAAAAAAATAGTTGGAAAACTTATTTGCACAAAACAAATGATGAAAAAAATTTTAAGACATCTTTAAATGATCTAGATGCCAGTTCTCAGAGGTTAATGTGAATTGTTCTAATGCTAGACAAAAAGTAGGTCTAAAAATTTCGGAACTCAGTAGAATTTAAGTAACCACATAGGATCTCAAAACCTTTGAGATGATCTTTTCTGGTTTGAAGCAGAACACTTTATTCAAGAGATGGCCTACTTTGGAGGATAGGGAAGGGACCAAGTTGTCTCCTTGGTCTTGGAGACAAGTTTCTGAACCTTTGGGGTATAATCATTGATCTGGCCTAACCCCTTGAGCTATAGCAAGGGGGATTGAAAGCTGGATAGTAGAGATCTCTGATGTCTCGTCCAGTGTGCTTTTATAAAACTTCCACCTTAAGTCCACACTCTGGTCAACTGGGCCTAACTCCAAGCTTGAAGCTCTTGGGCTAATGAAAGGCGTGAACTCCTTGGTGGGCATAGCTGGGCACACCAACACATCACCATGGTTGCATGGTGGATTTCCTTGTGTCAGGAACTGTGCTAAGTATTAGACATGAATCAGCTCATTTAGTCTTCAGATTCAATTATCTTCCCCATTTGACGTTGAGAGGTTAAGAAACTTGTCTGAGGTTAGCCTGCTTTTCAGTGGATGAGCAAGAATTCCCAAACACATGTTCTTTGGACTCCAGAAACCAACTTTTAATCAGTAACCATCATGCGTTCCTTTGTCTCATCTTGTCAGTTCAGTCTAACTCGGAGCAGCTGGGTAACTAAGGATTTTGGCTACAATGAGTCAGTTTTTTTTTTTTGTTTTTTTTTAATTTGGGAAATTTTCAGGACTTGAACTTTATGTGCTATTAAATTACAAGTCAGAAGGTGCCCTTGAGGGGAAAAAGGATTTCTGTCATCACTGCCAAGGCTTTGCTAAGAATCCTTTTCCTGATTCAGATTTTATTTTTCACTCATCAGACAATTCTCCTGCCGTTTGTAGACGGAGTCTCTTAGCCCGTTTAAAGATGCTCTCAGCTGAGCACTGGAGACCCTCTGCAGCACTTTGGGGGACGCTCCCGGGGTATGCCATTTTCTGTCCCGCTTCTGTCCTCCTTCCCTCACCGTTCGCCCAATGAAGTGTCTAGTACACTAAAATGATCGGCTCTGACTCCTCTCCAGGCGTAGACATGTTTGATGGGAAGAAGAAGGATGTGCTCCCCTAACCCACTTCATCAGCTGAGAAGGGATTTCAGGAGGCAGCCACCGTGCTCCATAGACGGAAATATGGGCATGGATTTCCTCGGTGGGGATTCTTGCTCCACATCCCTTCTTGTCCTGCGACTTGATCAAGTCCCTTCACCTCGCTGTGCCTCAGGCTCCCCACCACTGGTAAAAAAAAAAAAAAAAAAAAAAAAAAAAGATCTTTTCATGGGACAGTTTGGTGGCATGAAACAGTAGGTAGATGTGATTTTGCACAAACCATGAAGAAGAAATCAAATAGTTGTACTTTCGGAATCATTATAACCCGTGATTTTTCTCCCCATTGGAAATCAGAGTACCAGAAAACCCCACCTGTGTGATTTGGTCCCTGGCTCAGCAACAGTGACTTCATCGGTCTATCCAGAGTCTAACCCCAGAGGCTTCCATCTGAAAATGACACGAGATTATTTCCCCCTGTCTCTGGAGACTGAGAACTCCTGTGCTGCTAGACCTTGCTTCCCTGCTCTCCCTTACGTAGTCGGGGCTGCGAAACAGCTGGAACCAGTCATCCCGTACTGAGAGAGGAGCTAAGGCGGCCATTCCTTCTGTGACTTCTTCCTGGGCGCCTGCTCTGGGGACTAGAGCCGGTCGGAGACGGCCCGCGCCCTCCGACACTCAACCTTCGTGACATCTAGGCACACTCTTCCATCGCTCTCTAGCCTGTGGTTTGTCTTCATCCTCCCTCCCTTAGATTCTGAGCTGCTCAGTGTCACCCTGAGAGAAGTCTGTAAGGAGTGTGCTCGGCAGGTGTTGCCTTCTCGAGTAGCCAGGACTGGGGGTGCTGCTGGGAACGGCGCCCAGGCCAGCTCTCCCTCCATGCTGCGCCCCAGGGTGCCCGAGTGGAGCTTGGTGCAGGAGGCAGGGCGCATGGAAAGAATCGCTGTCGGCCCCGGATGCGGTCGACACATCCCATTTCCATGAACAACGACACAGTGGACTTCAGGGTGAGCCATCCAGAACACACAGCACGAAAGAAGGAAGCTTGATGAGGCAGAGATGCGGCTTCTGGGTCTTCCACCGAAAATGTGTCCGATTTGCAGACGGTGATGAAAACAAGTTTTCTCCCTGGTTTCCCGAGCCTCGGCCCCAGGGCTCCTGTAATTGACTGTGGTGGGTATGAATTAGGAGTTCAGGGAGAGGGAGGCCCGGCGGAGCGACTTGGCACTCCTGTGTTGTGACATGACCACCAGGAAGCTGGGAGCCGGGCGCTGCCTGCGTGGGGGGCAGGTGGAAATCCCAGCCGGGGCTCGTGTTCATCGGGCCCTGCTCCAGACTTCTATGGGCTCTGACCTGCACGTTTTGTCTAGTACTACCTTGCTGGAAGCCTGAGAGGTAGTTTCTGAGGTGAGGGAACAGCACTGAAATTGAGAAAACATTTGGTTTGCTTCGGGCAACTGGATTTCGGTGAGAGAATGCCAGCCCCTCTGCCTTTGGCCCAGGGATTTTGGACAGCATTTTTTCCTGAGGCTGGAAGGCATGCTTCTCTCCCACCCTGACCAAAGTAGCTGTTTGCTAAATATTTCAAAGGGTGATGATGGTGTTTAAGAGCTGCCACAATTCCAGTGTTTTCGTTGCAAAACACCCCTGCCCTCCCTGCCAAGTATAAGGTTAGAGTTCAGGAGAAAAGGGAATATAATGGAAACCCAAGTCAGAGACCCTCTCCAAAAGCCGACCCTTCTCATTTCTCTCTGCTGCTTCCCACCAGTGACTTCATACAACGTACTTTTGGATTTTGTGCTCATTTTAGGCTTAAACATGTAGGTTAGCCACAGAAGTACACGGAACACGCGTGCAAGACTTCACTGCATTTGTCCCCAAAGTCGCACTTTTATCTTCTAGCAACAGGGGACGAAAAGACCTTGATTGCTAACCCAGCCCCCTTTGATTCACAGAGCTAGAGCTTGCCAACATAACAATGGGTAGTGTCTTAATTTCCCAGGTTTGAAATCTTGACAATGAAGAGATTTAAAGATGCTGCTGGAAAGATTAAAAACGGAAGCTGCTGGAGTATTGAGAATGCCTCACACTGAGAAGAGAATGAAATGGATGAGGCGAAAACTTCGGGTACCCAGTTCTGAATTTATGTACTCACCATCCCCCCCTTCAAATGTGCCCTTCTGGTCAGAAGCATAGCAGTAGGGTCCATGGAAATTCTGAAACCAGAGCCACTGCATTTATGTGTAAGTGGCTGGAAGAATAAGACAGTATGTGCAGTGGAGCTGAATTAGCCACCAGGGAAGAGTTTCTCCCCAAACGAATCTAACTGGCACGATCATTGCTTGTGAGCCGTGGAACTACGTGGTATGTTCTATTAAGAGGCAAGATGCTGACATGCTTTTGATATTTAGTGGATCACCCCATGCCCACTGCTTGGAGAAATAATGAGAATGACTGCCCTTTCCTTTGCCAGCATTTGACTCTTTTTATATTAATCTCAGCTGAATTGAACAATTTCTCCACTCTGTGCAAAATAATGCCTGTCTTTGTGTTCAGTTGCTATACAACTTGAGGGCATCCAATTTTTGCAACTACAAATCTGGGACTATGTTGAATGATTTATACACAGAGTTGCAGGACTGGTCCAAGAGAACCAAAATCCATTAAGCGATTAACACTTTGTTTTAAGGGAAAATGGTCTTCTTGCAGATACTCAAAGCCTCAACTATACTAAGGGCAGAATGAGATCTAACTTATATTTACTTGAAATGTTGAATGGATTTTATTAATTTCATTACCTCGGCTTTCACATTGCTTAGGGGATGATTATTCGAAGGACAAATACATACAGAGTGAAGTCATGTTGTTGTGTTTTTCATGCAGTGATAATCTTGATCCTAGAGTGAAGCTAGAGGGAATTACGTGCTATCCCAATCTAATCCCTGCATTACGGTTGCATTTAATCAGAAGTGTGAGTGTAACCCCAGGTGGCAGTCAGACAGTAGAATTAGTTTTAGGTGCTTTAGAATTCCATTTTCTTCTTATTCTTTTAAGCAATCCAAATTGTTTTCATATGTCCTCTCATTGCTTAAATTAATTGTCTTAAAGTTTAAAATAGAGAAACCTACAATCCAGGTTGGAAAATGCAAAATTCGTTGGATGTAACCTTGCCATTCAACAAATATCTAATGAGTTTATATCACCAGCTTTTCCTCTTAATGCCCCTGCTCCGTGTGCTGAGTGCATCTGTGTGCATGCATGTGCAAACGTTTATACATGCTTCTCACGCGCTTCTCACACACTTCTCACACGCTTATATATATCTCATTGAAAGTCAGGAAAAAACTATTGCTTGTGGATATTATTACTAGTGCCCAGGATGGGCAAAGTCTTAAATTTAAAAGTTTAAAAGTAAGCTTTCTATTAAAAAAAAAAATGCCCAAACATTTTTTCTCTTATCCGTTTAGCACCTTTTCCTGCTTAGATTTGAGTTAGTTTCTTGTCATTTCCTTGCTCTTTATATTCTTCCCTCCATATCTGCTTTTAAAATCTACTTCTTCTGCAGTGTGCTTTGATTATGAGCTAGTCGTTGACCACTAACATGTCCGAGATACTGTTTGGTGGGCTGGGAGAACAGCACTGAGCTCTGCAGGATTCCTTCACTTGATCTAACCCTAGGTCCTTGTGGTTTACGAGGTGAATGCTGGCTTCTGTGATAATACCCCAGGTTCTTGACCTGTGTCAACAACTACTTCATCCTTCTGTGTTTATCCATTTTAATTGTAGACTCTGTCTTTTGTTGCTTCTGAGGTTTAGACTGGTAAGGTAGAGGAAATGGTCCCGTCTCAAAAGATATCTGTATAGCAATAGGTTTAAAGTAGGGGGCAAGCATCAAACTGAGAAGGGTTCTGTGATACATTAAAAATATGGAATTAATAGAATCAGCACATCCTTCATTAATACATCTGTTGCTTGTAACGTAATCATCCTTGTGCTACTATCTTTCTGTTGAAATACAAACTGTTTTATTATACTTGGTAGGATTAAGTATCTACCCTTTCCTTTGCTTTCTCTTCAATTTAAAATTTAAAATTTCCTTTAAAATAAATAACTAGAAAACGTAGACATGTCCACTAAATGCATTAATGCAATGTAAAAATATTGTCCATTTATCTATACGTGTTTATTGTGGGCCTGCGGCCAAGCTTTGCCCTTGGCACTGGGAGTACTGAAACCTAGTTTCTTTCTTCCAAGGAAGTAGGAAGAAACATGCAATCAGAATGCAAGGTACTGAGTCCTGCAGGAGTCCGAATTTGCATAGCACATTATATTTTGAGCTTCACAACAACAGTGTCATTTTACAGATGAGAATATAGAATGCCAAGACTTACTTGATTTGCCCAAAGTGGCCAGGCTAGTGATTGGTGGTATTCTACCAAGAACTCAGGGAGCGTGCGTTCCTATGTCGTCATTCTGCACTGCCTGCCTATGGCGTAGTCTAGCCCAGCTCAACCCCTCTGCACGTAGAAAGAGCACACTCTATATATTTTTACATCTAACTCTAGAAATAACTACAGTTGACCCTTTAAAAAAATTATTGAATTTATTGGGGTGACATTGGTTAATAAAATTATATAGGTTTCAGGTGTACAATTCTATAATACACCATCTGTATATTGTATTGTGTGTTCACCACCCAAGTCAAGTCTTCTGTCACAATTTACTGCCCCTTTACCTTCTTCTTACAGTTGACCCTTGAACTGACCCCACCACCACCCCTGCATAGCTGAAAATCTGTGTTTCACTTTTGACTTTCCAGAAACTTAACTACTAATAGCCTACTGTTGACTGGAAGCCTCGCTGATAGTGTGAACAGTCAATTCACACATATCTTGGATGTTATATGTATTATATACTGTATTCTTATGATAAAATAAGCTAGAGAAAATAAAATTATTAAGAAAACCATAAGGGAGAGAAAATACTTTTAGAGCATTTTATTGTATTGGTCAGTATTATAAGTTTACGTCACCTGTTTACAAGATGAGTTGTCTGTCAGTACCCACATCAATATGGTTTTAAATGATACAAAACACTGTAGATGTCGTATGCATTGCTAACACTGGACATGAAAAATGGAAAGATAGCCACGGCCAGTTTGTCTCAGAGTGTCCACCTGTGGACGGGACTGAAGGGTTGCGGGTTTGATTCCCAGTCAAGGGCATGTACCTGGGTTGCGGGTTTGATTCCCAGTCAGCCGCAGTCAGTGGCTGTCTCACATTGATGTTTTTCTCTCTCTCTTTCTCTCTCCCTCCCTCCCTTCCACTCGAAAAATAAATAAATAAATGGAAAAGTATCCTCAGGTGAGGATTAAAAACAACAACAATAACAACAACAAAAAGAAAATAAAAGATAATGTGAAAAAGAAATTTATATTTATTTACAGGTATAATGATTCATGCATTGATAACAAGGAAGCAGCAATATGATAGCTTTATAGCAGCCTAGTGTAATCGATAGGATTGCTTCATGATCGTAAAGAAATCTCCAAAAAAGTTTCCAAGATATTTATTGAAAAATGTGCACATATAAGTGGATCCGTGCAGTTCAAACCTGTGTTCAGGGGCCAACTGTACCTTGCTTTTGAAATATAACCTAACATTGAAATTGCTTTGCAAGACTTGTCCAGCAGCAGCTCTGTCTTTTTTCATGGAGTCACAGAGGTGGTAAGGGATGTATCCGTGACCTCAGGGTTACGTAACCATGTCTTCCGATCCCAGCACAGTGCCCCACGCCTGCTGCTGTACCAAGTAGCATGTTAGGCCCCAGCTCTCTCCTTATGCTTGAATGTTTCATATTTGGGACCTTTCTATCCAGAAACCATTTGATAATTTCTCTGCTCTTTGGATGACATTGAAACTGTGATTTTCACTATATCATTGAAAGGACAGAGTCTGCGTCAAAGCCCCTTACTGTACCAGCTTATAGTGGTTAGCATCACAAGGGTATCATCCCTAGATCTGGCAAGAGGGTCCCTATACTTCTAGCCGAGTTTGTCCCTATCATCTGAAGTAGGTAACATGTACACCCTGAACTTGTGTCCCCTTCTAGATGATATTCCTGGTAGTCAGGAGCCCAGAATTAGTTCACTAGGTGTCTGAGAATCTGCTTCCATTTGTGTGAATCTTTGTTCATCCATCCACTGGAGGGCAAAATGCTTTTCTCATGTACCCACCCCTAGGCCTTAGGGTTACCCTAGGCATCTGTGGCCCATTGGTGAGCTATAGACAAAAATAAAGACCTCTGGTCATTCTAGGGCTTCTTTATTAGCTACCCTTGTTGCCTCAAATATTTCCTTTGAGACGTTCATGTGGCTGGCTCCTTATTATTCAGGATTCTATTAAAATATTACATCTTTCAAAGAGGCCTTTCTTGATCACCTTATCTAAAATAGCCTACTCCTCTGTAATCACTCTTGACCTCCTTATGTTGTTTACTTTTTACACCATTCAACACTATGAAAGTCTATTATATAATCTTTCTTTACTTATATGCTTATTGTCTAGCTCCCACTAGAATAGAAACTGCCTGAAGGCAGGAAATTATTTTTTAATTTATCTTTTTAATCCTCACCTGAGGACATGCTTATATTGGTTTTAGAGTGAGAGGAAGGGAGAGGGGAAGAGGAAGAGAGGGAGGGAGGGGAAGGGAAGGAGAGAGAGAGAGAGAGAGATACATCAATGTAAGAGTGAAACATTGATCAGTTGACCCCTCATGTGCCCTGACTGGATCAAACCCTGGACCTTTCATTGTATGGGAGGACAGTCCAACCACCTGGCCACACTGGCCAGGGCAGAAGTTAGTTATTTTGTTCATTGCCATTCTGTAGCATCCGGAACAGCGGCCACATAGTAGGTACTCACTGTAATTTTTTTGGAGTGAACAGAAAAATGAAAGGGCCTCGAGGGTGGGGAATACAGTTTGCTGCTTTAATTGGATGTAACCATTTATTTTCCCCTTTTATGTGTGATCTTATTAGAAGTAGAGAATAAAACAGGCAACGAATTAGGAAATTAAAACTTTAGAAACAAGCAGAGAATAGTGGAATAGTTTAAGGGGAGAAATATGACTTTAATTCTCTGAAAGTAAGTAGTACAGTTAGAACAATAATGCTTTGAGTTTTTCACTAAACAAAATAGCACAAGATTAAATTGATGACACATTTCTAAAATGTTGGTTCTCTTGGAGCAAGCCAACTAATTATAAAATTTTATGGCAGTTAAAAGCTTTTCACTGTGGCGTGTATTGTCTTCTATTTTACTGTTCTGAACATACATGTGGTATTTATTTCAAAACTTTCTTCTCCATGACTTTTCAAAAATTATATGATTTCTCATATCCCTGACGAGACAACTGTCTAATAGAAGCCTCTGATGTTTGCAGTTATTAAATAGGATGCAAAGGGTACATCTCCAGCAAATCGAGTAAAAATTCTCCATCAAATAAACAGTAGTGCACATTTTGTTCACGAGTCGCTATCTAAAATAAGCAGAATTCAAACGATTATAGTTTTATTTCTTTAAAAAAGAGTGACTCAAATCAAATAACAATGCCAGTATTTACTAACTCAATAATTACCAGTTTCTAGATGTAGCAAGATGTCCATAGAAGACTCTCATCTAAATACATACATACTTTTAGTAGATGCTCTGATATTGTCCCTGATTAACTTTGATTTATTGACCAGGATTTTAGAAAACTTTTGGGCTATGTTGGCTTCAGATGTTAGGGCTTGGGAGCAGCTTGTTGGTACTTCGTTGTCTTCATGATCCGTTTTCTCTCCCATAACAGAAAGTACACGGCTGTTATACACTTCACTCGCACTTTAAAAAAAAAAAAAAAATCAAGGGCACCCTATTTTGTTTCAGAGAAGAAAACAGAGGGAGAAATCTCTTCATGCTCCTTTCCCCCATTTTGTCAAAGCTAATAAAAGAAATATGAAACGTGGACTCTCATATATTTTATTTTCTGGCAACAGCTTCATTCAAATCATGAAAGGAGTAATATAATTTACTACCTTCCTCTCCAAATATTAATCTTGCTTCTTCACAGAATGACTTCAGATCATTTATCAACGGGAGCACCTCCCTCCCCTCTCTGTTGCACTTCACACACACTTTCTGGTCCTGGTCAAATCAGAGAAGAGACTAGATAGATAAAATTCCAAAGCTGGATGAGAGAACATGTTTAGTCTGTCTTCTCTCCTTCTGCAGATAAAAGAGGCCCACAAGGATTTTACAAGGTCACGCAGGTGGCTGGTGGCAAGTCTAAGATTATAAACCAAGGTCTCCAAATTCCAACCACCTTTTATTATTTATTTATCTTTGCTCAATCATTGTTATGTTAGAACATAATAGAAAACCATCTGTGACACATTTTTTATCCAGTCTTTTTCTCATTGTTGCTTTTTAAAAAATATGTTGTAATGTAGGCATTTGGTCACATTTGAAATCATTGGACTATGTGATAGTAATCAAGTGATTTAGGATGGCACCCTTCTCGTACACTATGTTCGTACGTATTTTGCGTCAGTTTTTTTTACTTTCTATTCCATTCCATTGGTGTATCTGTAGCTATTCACTCCCAGGACATATTTTAATCATTAGCTTTGATATATTTCAGTACTTACCTAAAAGGCTGATTTCTCCTCTCTGTGGGACACATTTTTAAAATACCATGATTTTTTCTTTATTTAAGCTTCTCTGAGGCATCATTGACATATAAAGTTGTAAGATATTTAAAGTGTACATCATGGTAATTTGATACATGTATATGTACATACATGAAAAGATTCCCCCATATACTTAATTAGCATATTCATCACTTCGCATATTTATTTCATGTGCGTGTGTGAAATTTGTTTTACTCTTAGCAAATTTCAGTTATAAAATAGTGTTATCAACTATAGTCACCGTATTACACATTAGATCATCAGAACTTACTCATCTTATAGCTGAAAGATTGCACCCTTTTAACAGCCTCTCCCTGTGCCCCCGCCCTTGGGTACCACTTTTCCATTTTCTGTTTCCATGAGTTTGACTTTTTTTTAGTTTCCACCTATGATACCATGCAGTGTTTGTCTTTCGTATGATCTCGTATTTTGTTTTCCATTTATATTTATGTGATAACTTATATAATGTATATTCACATGATGACATTTTTCCCTATTACTGACAAGTTGCCTTCCCCAGGTATGTGGTATCAGAAAGCTGGTAAATTCTAAAATAATGAATTATGAGTTCAGCTGATATTGTGGGAGGTGGATCTCATCTTTATCAATTAATGTGTTTTTCTTGACAAGTGAAATCTGATGAAAGGGAACATCTTTAGCAAAGATTCTGAGCAGGCGAATGCCCGATGTTCACTGGGACCCTGTAGGGGGGAGGGAGAGCTCAGGGAGTAAAGGGAGGGAATGTCCTGAAAACCCTGTCACACACGTACGCTGAAATTAATGGAGGACAGACTGAAGATTTCAAGCTCGTGTGGTTTTTATACTCCAGGTTAACTGCAGTTTCATAACATATAGGAAATGGCACTTTCAGAAGTTAAAACAGTAAGGGAAAGCACACAGTTTTTTTATTCTCCTGGGCTGACCATAGTTTTATGAAAATGAATTTCTAAGTGTCTTTTCTTTGCATTGGGCTTCCTGGCAAGAAATGAAATCTGTGTAATGCATTACTTCTGAGCTTTCTCTTAAAGGGCTCAAGGACAGACATATGGATACTAGTTTAAAAATATAAATATGGTCTTTCCAGTCATAGAAACCTTCCGATCCAAGAGGTGCTTTTCCCGCTTTCCAAAAATTGTAGGGCTATATCTGCGTATTCGTAAAGCGCCAAGGCAAAATACATGGTATCTGACTCTAAAAAAATCCCCACTGTACTTTTCTGGAGTATTGCAGCCCTGTGATCAGACAGAGTGACATAGTCAAATCTAGATGCCAAGTTGCTGTACCACCTTCTAGCCACCAAGCCCTGTAAATAAGCATTTTTGTTTGGTAAAATTATAGAAGAGATGCTGTTTGGTAAGATTTTTGTTCTATTTTAGTACCTGTAGTTCATCTAGGAAAATGGCTGCCTCTTGGTTTTCTCACATACTTATACCATTTGTGTGTGTGTGTGTGTGTGTGTGTGTGTGTGTGTGTGTGTGTGTGTAGGGGGGTGTATAGTGTGAAGTGTATTATAGAAACATTATTATAGAAAAAATTATCCACCCCCACCTCAGGAATGACTTGTCCTTATCTCTACTACCCTCTTTCTGAAGTCCACACTGGGGGAGATTTGACACTTTTTTTTGAGGTTTATGGACACATATATGTTGGCAGTTTGGAATTTATGGAGATTCTGTTAGGAAAGGCCACTGCCAATATAGGATTAGTTTCAAAAGAGTCCTGTCTAAACGGATCTGCAGCCTTCTTTTACCAAGCGTGCAAATGTGAATGGTTCCATCTTGTTGGGATAAGACTTGTAGACAGTAACCTAAGGATTGCAGATGTAATTTGCATAGTCAAAATTTTCATCAATGGTCTAATTCATACAGTAATAAGGCCTGCACCAGATGCCAGTCATGGCAATAATTTCATTTTTGTAAAGTGGAGAGTGATGAAATACTTGCTAAATATTCCTTGGTAAAATGTTAAGTCCTTCAAAGGCAAAGACCATTCTCACTCATCTTCATATTCCTAGCACAGGGTCTGGTATAGAATTGGCACTTAATGTCTTTTTTTTTTTTTTTAATGAATAAATGAGTGAATGAAACTCATAGAAAGAGAAATCAAGAGATTAAAATGTCTCCTGGAAATAGAAGAGTATATACATGCCCATGCTTGTTCCACTTTGAGAAGGAAATTGATTTGTTTCCTACATTTTTAGAAACATAGTCACTTAAAAATCACTCTCTTCATTAAAAATAAATTTGCACACATTTTTAATGGCACATTAGTTTCTGTGTGATTTCTAAAAAGCAGTCTCTTCAATTAAAGGAAAAAACAAGATACCTATTAGCTTCCCTGACAACTACTGTCCAATCGTTGGAAGAAATAACACGTAATACTTGTTATCCAGTGCGTGAAAGTGCATGTGTTGTGGGGAGGGTGCCAGAGAGTCACTTGGTCTAGATTAATTAAAACATGATCAGAAAAACTTTTATTTTCCAGGCTTTTTTTTCATTTGTTAAGCTTTTTTCCTGTACTAATTTTGCTTAAATTGCCTCTCAGAGCAGGCCCATGTATGATGCTTAGCTGTGATCCTAATCATAAAGAGATTGGATATTTATTTACGAGGCCATGTGATTCAGTTTGCTTTGTTTGTGATGTTAGGAATTCACTCTTTAGATTCATCTTGCATACCGATATTCCTGTTGAATATATTTTCCAATATGAGAACCATAGAAATTTATTAGTTTGGCTTTTGGCCTTTGGTATCTTATTTACAGCTATGCATTTTGAGTTTGTTAACTCGTATTTTAGTATCCCTTCTCCAATAATCTTTAGTCAAGTGGCAAGAGAGGTTTTGAAATCTTTACGGAATGTGTGGGTATGGTATCACAGGAGTGGACCACAATGTCCTCCCCCTGCCCCATCTCAATTTTTAATTTATTTGTGAGGAGTAGGGATAAATGATGGAACAGACATTTTAGAGTACGGTGACTAAATTAACTATGGCCAGAAGAAATCAAAAGAAAATTTAGGGGCAAATTTTAAAATGCCACCAGGGCATTCTACATTTTTCTTGATACTGCATTTGAGGGGCTCGATTCAAAATGGAGCATGCTTATTTTTATCTTGACATAATGATTACCTATTTTTAAAAATACCTCCATTCATACTGCTACCATTTATATTATAATCCTGTATTAAACTCAAAGTTCCAAGTTCTTTGTTTAAGCAAAGGTTGCAGGTAGATATTAAGACTTTCTCAAATGTGGTGGGTTTGAATTGAATTTTAGAGCCAGCAAGAATTATGGCTCAGGAAATTGAGTGACTTCTCCAATTTTTTTTTTTGCCAGAGACGGGTCTAGGGCTGTAGGTTTCTAATTCTCCAAAATAGTGCTTATTCCCTGCCACACTAGGTTGTAGAACACCATTTTTTGAAAATTTGTGATCCTAGAACACTTGATCCCAGAATGACTTTTAAATTTTATGTGTAATCCCAGAACAGTTAAAAATGTTGATGTATAGCATAAGGGAGGGATCATAAACTGTGGCCTGTGGGCCTGATCCAGCGTGCCACCTGTTTTTGTATATAAAGTTTTATTGGGAACACAGCCACTCTCATACATTTATATATTGCCTGTGGCGCTACAACATCAGAATGAGTAGTTGCAACAGAGATCATATGACCTGCAAAGCCTAAAATATTTATTATCCGGACCTTTATAGAAAAAGTTTGCTGACCTTTAGATAAGGTAAGGATGAAAAAAATTACCTTAAAAATTGACACTATGAATTTGCAGTAAATTGTGAATGGAGTATGCTTTCTGAAAAGACGAAAAGGTTAGCGTATTATTGAGAGATATGAATGATCTGCCATAAAAGACAAAAAAAGCCTACCTGCATGTAATAAATAAAACAGAACTAGATTTTTAGAGAACCTCTGAGCCCCGGGACACAGAGATCTTAGTTGCCAGAATGAAGCCTGTGACTTAAACAGAATTGACTCAAGATGGGAAATGTTTCCAACCGTCATTTATGTTGTGCTGACCCGATGGAACTTCCACTCACCAGATGTCCTCCTTCTTGGCAGGTGGAGTGGATCCAACAGCAAGTGGTAAAAAAACGGACCAAGAGGGATTATGACTTCAGTCATGCCCAGTCGACTTACTTCAACGATCCCAAGTGGCCGAGCATGTGGTACATGGTAAGCTGGCCTGGCCTGCGCCGGGCCGTTCACTGTGCAGGGGGCATCTGCTGGGACTGGCAGGGCAGAGAGACAGTGCGCAGGGACTTAGTTCCTGTTTCAAGAAGTCACCGTTTGAGATTGGTTGCTGGCCTGTGATGTTTTCTAGATCTCTTATGAACTTGGCCCTTTGGTTGTAAGGAGAAGGTGAAGTGAGTTCTGATTCCCAGAGTTTGATTGAGACCTTACTCTGCAGAGTAGCTCTCTAAGATCGGGCTGCGGGGTAGGGGAACCTTTTTTTTTTTCTGCCAAGGGCTATTTGGATATTTATAACATCATTCGTGGGCCATACAAAATTATCCACTTAAAAATTAGCCTGCTATATTTGGTCAGGCTAATTTGGTGAGGCGTGTGATGTTAGCTGGTATTGATTCTGCGGGCCCTATGTGGCAGGCTGGACATTCCCCACCCACGGAGGGTAGAAAAATATACTAAGGTGTGGACAGCCTTAGACCTATGAATAATCATGTTTACTTCTGATACACATTGATCCCACCTTGAGGCCAGTCTGATGAGTGGATACTGGCTCTTGGAAATCATTGAAATGACTGCTGATAAATAACAGGTTCCTGACCTAAGTCATCTAATATATGTTTTCTCACTGTATGTAATAGTTTTTAAAACTAAACTAGGAGAAAACAAGTTGGAAAGTATTTGACTTACAGCTAGTTCAGTGGTTCAAGCAAAACTTTCAGTGAGGGAAACTTACTTAACATGCTGGGGGCAGTAATCTGCCTGTTCACATGACATTGCCACATTTGAAAATATACTTCCTTAGTCTTAGAGTTTTCTGTTCAGGATCCCTGAGAAATTGACTAGAATGTTACTTATTCTTAATCGTGAAATCTGGATGACACCCATTTGCTCTGTAATCTGAAAAAAAGACCCTGAATTTTCTCTCTCTTAAAGGTCGTTAAGAAAAAATAATAAACTTTTAAAAAGTCATTATTGCTCACTTTTGGCAGTGTATTTTTTGCTAATCAACTTTATCTTTTGCAGTCTCTGTCCTTGCTTTCTATAGATTGATAGCATTTTGCAGAGCTGCCTCCTTGCCTTCCATTCGTTCCGCCTGGATTGCTCTTCCTGCCCTTCCTCCCATCCTTCAGAGCCCCCGCCTGAGGCTGGCTGCTCTGGTTCTCCCCCATCCTCATGGGTCATGTTTTCCCCTTCCCCTCTCTCCCCGGCCCTCTGACCCTGCTGCTCATGACATCCTTCACGTACCTTTGTTTCCTAGTTATTGATACTTTTTAAAACCTCCTGTTACAGTGGAGAAATCACTTATATTCCACCCCTCCCAAGAATTTAGCCCAGCACCTTACAGTGCTGGATTTGTGTTTATTTCGAGATGGGTGAATGTGGCTGGCATTTCCCCCAATTTCCTTTTTCTTAGTCTTACCCAGAAGTAGAAGCTTGTGGAAATATTTTGGACCCTAAACAGAATTTTACACAGAAAACTTTTTCATGTATAAGAGGGAGGCGGGGAGAACCATAAAGCTAAATGCAAAGGGAGGTGGGACTCTAAACACCATTTAAGTGTAAATCACCTGAGGGGACAGTAAGACACCTGACAGCCTATTAGCTCTAAGACCAAGAAAGAAGGAACCACTGGGGAAGGCATTAGAGTGAGAGTTGGCAGAAGCCAAGGAGCTTGTCTGCACTGACACAATGATAAGAATGTAATGGGCTTAAGAGATAGGATGGACGCAGAATCCTCTTCTCCCCTGTTTATTAGACCAGGGAGGGGGCTGGGTTGGGGGGGGGGGCCTCCTCGCCTTACTTCTCCTCTTGCAAGAAGGAGCCAAATTGCTGTGTGCGCGTGTCCGCCGGAGGGTGGGAGCAAGGGCAGCTTTCCCGGTGCTCTCTTCGCCGGAGCAGGGCAGGCCCGGCTCGCGGGAACCACGGCCACCGGAACCACGGCCACCGCGTCGCCAGCGGTTTCAGTGCCTGCAGAGGGAAATCGCTTCGCTGCCGGGAACCACTGCTAACTCTTCGGAAATTCTCTTTCAATCGGAGGATAGGTTGAGGGAAGGAAGAGCTTTTGTTCAGCTGTTTAAAATGTGGGCTATTTTTCAACACATTTCAATAATAATTCACATAGGTAACATTTATTGAGCACTTGCTGCGTGCCAGTCAGCGTGCTGACGACTTGGGGTATTTTTCGATGGAGTGCTAACAGAAGTGTGTGTTACTCTTGGCCCTGCTGTAAGCGTGCGGCTCGTACCCCGAGGGGATTGCCTGAGATCACCTGGCCTGGAAACGGTGGCGCACGGCCTCCAAAGCAGGCAGGTGGATGGAGCCCACGGGAGCCACGTGACACCCTAGCCATACCCTTCCGCTGTTTGCAAGGCTATCCTAAGGAAGAAACGACTCCCACCTTCCAGGAACTTCTCATCTACCCATAGAAAAAGGGCTAAAATACAAGGCAGGATGGAGGCTGCCATGTGGGATGAACGAAGTATATTGGGGACAACCAAAGTGCTTGTAAGCTTCCTATTAATTACTACTTTCTCTTAATAAAAGGGGAGGGAACTAGGTTGCCACCTTATTGTTTATCTGTCAGGAATAGGATGACAGAGTAAGAGCCAGAACTTCACATCTGCAAGCCTGGAGTCTAGTCCCCGTCGCTTCACTGACTGTGCCGGTGACTGAGTCGCTTCAGCTCTCCTCGGCTATGAAAGGAGAGTAGGTAGCTCTCTGGTGTGAGCTTGCTGTTGCTGCATAACAAAACGCAGAACTTAGTTTTTAAACAGTTATTTCATGGGCTCTGTGGGTCAGCCGTTCAGACAGGGTCCCGGGGTGATGGCTTCTGTGTTCTGTGATGGTTGGGGCTTCAGCTGGAAGACTTGGAGGCTTGCCTAGAATGGGAGGGTCACTTCCAATGTGGCCTAGTTGCACGGCTGGTTCCTCTCCAGGTGGGCATCGCCATAGGGCTGCTTGGGTGTCCACTTGACATGGCCCTGGCTTCCCTGAGAGCAAGTGATGAGTTGGAAGGGATGACGCCTTTTGTGATCTAATCCCCAAAGTACAGACAGTTACTCTGGAATTGTCATTGGTCACATGTACTAGCTCTGATTCAGTGAACAAGGGGACGAGGTGTGTATACGAGGAGGCAAGGGTCCTTAGAAGCTGGTTTCCACAATTAAATAAAATGCTACCTGAGAAGCCTTGAGCCCAGTGCCTGACACTAGGAAACCCTCCATAAATCAGCATTGTTTTTACTATTATTCGCTGACTTCTTAATTACATTACATGCTGTTTCCTTTCTATCTGTTCTTCAGATTGCTACTAGGTAAAGCAGGGTGGGATCGCATGCCCCGCGGGCATCTTCCTCCTTCCTTTCTCTGAGCCCTGGGCCCTGCTCCAGAAGTTTTGAGGGCTGCTTGACCAGTCTCCTGGGGTCCTCCCTTCCGCTTGTTAGTCTGGTCCTGGTCTTGTCATCCTGTGTTTCTCACAGGAGAATGGAGATGAAAGAATGGCATGACGTGTGCCTGTGTGCCTCTTTTAATTACGTGAAACGCTTTGCCCCTGTCACTCCTCCCCTTGGACACTGGTGTGTGAAACCCTTGCGTCTAGCCTTCGGGCTTGGGCAGTATATTTGGGGAAATGAGTTGGTTATGGAGATGATAGCTGTATAGTTACTCCTCTGTCCTGATACCCTGTGCTCAGGCTTCCGGGTATTGGGAGGGCATTGAAGATTTAGGAAAATGCAATTTGTGCTTCCTAAGAAGATCAGGAAAGCAGGAGAGGAATGTGTAAGGCCAGTGACAATTTGCTGGGCAAATGACCCCTCCTAAAAGTTTTTGAGATCATGGGCATATCACTAGCCCCTGCTCCTCGGGCTTTGAGCTGTGTTTTGCTTGCCGGTTTGCTTCTTCCATTAAAACATCCTGAGTAGCTTTTATAACATACCCATGCTTGAGCACTGCTATCGCAGATTCTTTGTTTTGCTATAGGGTAGGGCTCAGGCGGAGGGGTTTCTTCAGACCTCCATGGGGGAATCTGACGTGCAGTTGGGAATCCTGCGTAACTGAGTGCCTGAGTCTGGCACGTGGCAAATGCTCAATACATGCTACTTGAATACATAGATGAGTAAACGAATAAAACCAAGTGTGTGCTAATCTCCATAGTGGAGAAAATAACACATTTATTGAGTGTGTCGTATGTGTCAAGCATTTTCCCCAACTTTTACGTGTGTTATCTTGTTGCCAGTGTTGCAGTGAGTAAGGAACTATTACCTTCCCTTTACCAATGAGGAAATTAAAGCATAGACAAGTTGAGTAACTTGGTCAAAGTCACAGCATTTAGCAGGGGAAGATCCTAGTATTTGGACCCAGTCACTTCGACTCCAAAGGCTAGACTTCCAACTTGTACATCCCTGCTTCTCAAGCTATCAGGCATCAGAATCATTTGGAGGGATTACTTCCCACCCCTCTGGCTTCCCCCCAGCAAAGAGCTGGGACTTTGCATTGTTAACAAGTGTCCAGTTGATGCTGATGCTCGGATCAAGGTTCCCATTTGAGATCTCACTCTGCTACCATACATTAAACATGAGGTTTCTATGAACACAGCTGGCTTCCATCTTCCCATTATCAGCTGGGGGAAGGAAGGTTTTTAAATTTATGAAACATTTTAAAGCACACTTGGTCGATTTATCTTGTTTTTCTTCATCTTATACCTTTTACTTACTGACAAAATTTCCTATCTGGGAAGCTGGCAGCTTTAATATGAGAAGATGTTATCACTTTCCTTGCACAGATTGAAAATACCTTTGGCTTATATATTCTTTCAAGATGCTCCATGGACAAAGGATATCTGATAGGAAAGGTTGTGAAGATTTGGCCAAGTCTTTGGGAATTAGTGTAATAGAAGTGGTTTCAGTGGACTCTTGTGACCCTCCTAGAGAAAATTCGGTTTGACTCTAGAGAGAGTAAGACTAGTTAAGATGACTCCTGAGGGTCTGGGCATGCTGATTGAGCAAATTTAGGGAGGTAAATATTTTTTAAATTATTTTAAAATATTTAAAACATACAAGAAGTTTGAAGAATACCACAAATGCCTCTCCATCCACCCCCAAGCTGGGGAACAGACCATTAATTTATCTAGATAGTTGAAGCTGCCCGTAAACCCTCTCCTTACAGTGTCCCCTTGTCCCCTACAGAGTTAGCACAGATGCTGGATTTGAAATACAGCGCAGGAGTTCCCCTTGTTGCAGGATGCTTCTTGTTGAGAGAGGGGTTTATTCAATGTAGAATAGGTGAACATTATTTGAAGTCATCATAAAACTCACTTGTGGATGGAATTCAGCACTTGGGCTATTGATTGATAAGGTCCTAAGAAGACGACCTGGAAATACAATCTGAAGACAACCTGAGAAAATAGATTTACTAGTAAAGCTCTTTTGTTCCTTTGGTCATGTAAATATTGTATTGCTTAAAGAAATTGATGTAGCATTGTATGGTGTTTCTTGTCTAACTGTGAAGAACTAATAATGATTTTTGAGAAGTTTATAGTAAATAATTTCTTTCTTTCTTTTTTTTTTTTTTTTTTTTTCTTTTCTTTTCCTGCTTTCTGAAAGGCAAGCTCAATTCAAGAGAGAAAAGTAAAAAGGACTCCGGAACTCTTGCTGTTTGACTTTCAGACTCTAGTAATTAGTGTGATTGATATTCTTGACTCATCATCTTAGTTCGCACAGTAGAATTTTTTGTGTGATGAATATTGGGTGGCCTATTTAATATGCATTATTTAAAGCCAGGCTGTAACAATTGGGCTCACTTATTGATGCACTTCCTCAGATTTCATGAAAGCTCACTGGGTGGTTTTTCTGAGGGGGGGGGGGAGAAAACAAAACATTTGTCGATCAGCAAAGTGAAAATTAGCTGAGTTCGGCTATGCATGGGGGGCATCTCTGCCAAAAGCTATGAACTAGCTAGTATAGTAATTGCAAAACGTGATTTTAAGCCACATGGTTCTTTCTCGGCCAACTGGATGGCGTTCAGTACTCCAAGAGTTTGAGGTATTGCTGTTTCTCCGGTTGGCACACATTTTCCTAGTGATTTACGCTGTCATTTGACTCTAATAAAATCTGGTGGAGTTTGTGGCATTATTGTCCTGGCAGCTTGGAAATCATCCTTTTAAAACACCCCATTTAGCTGTTTTAATTGAAAATGCAACATGGTGCGAATCTGCAACCATGTGGCACATCTTGATGCCAGCAGGAGGCCTTCGGAGCAAGGACCGTCTCCAACCAGGCAGCAGATGACTTACTGGTGGGAACTACTGGGGGGCTGAGCTGTGGTTCTGATGTGCTAGTATGTGCTTTGAACTAGCTCTGTGTCTTATAGAAAGTTATTTTAGCTCTCAACCTTAGCTCCTCCGGAAAAACGAGGATTGTGGATTAGATGCTTTCTTAAATGTATTCCTGCTTGAACTGCCTCTGGTTCCACGTGGCAAGTGGAACTGGATATTGAGTTTAGGGATAGCACATGGGACCCCATCTTGATTTCCAGCCCAGCCCCAGCCCATGGGCTCCCACTGAGTATACCATGCTCTCGTTTCATTACTCCTTTAAACTCACGATGGTGCCTGTGTTGAGGGTCCCCAAGACCACCCCCAGATTTGCTGATTCACTAGGCGGACTCAGCATGATTCAGCACATAGTCACATGCATGGCTATGATTTATTTCAATGAAAGGATATAAAACAAATCGGCAAAAAGAAAAGCCACATGGGACGACATCCAGAGGAAACCAGGCTTCCATGAAGCTTCCAGGAGACTTCTCTCAGTGGAGTCGCACAGAAAGCAAGCACTTCGTTCTTCCAGGAATGAATTGTGACAACATGTGTGACATGTCATCTCAGGGAAGCTCATCAGGGACTCAGTGTTCGGGGTTTTTATTGGGAATGGTCACACAGGTATTCACTGCCGGCCGTGGACCAAAATTCCACTCTCTCAGAAGGTTTTCAGCGTGGCCATATTGTTTGCATAAACAGTTTAAGCACAGCGAGACATTCTTATGAGGGAACGGTGAGAAACCCTCCCCGTAGTCAAGTTCCCGGGTGCCAGCCAAGGAGAGTCAGGGGGCCAAACTCATGAGTGGCTGAGTTGGGATAATAGCTCCTCTTTTATTCAAATGTGTGTTCACTGAATGAATAAATTAACGCCAAGACAAATATTCATAAGTGATCATTCCAAGAGAAAGCAAACTTGAATCCTCAGTAGGGTCCATATTTGTTTCGCAGCCTGAAAAGTCCCAACTGACTCAAAGTTCCTATGAGGTAGATATTTGTACATGCATGCATACATGCACACATTCGTTCCTATTTAGCTGAGTTCTCTTTTTTTATTTCCCAGCATTTACTATGGTCCTGACACCAAAGATAAAATAGTAAGTGGTATCTTCTTGAATGACAAGTAAGTGTAGCATTTAATGGGCAGAAGTTTGGTTAATTTTAGTTGGTTTGCCTAATCAGTCGATGGCACTGAGGGTGCCATAGCAGAACCCTAATTGGAACGTGCTGATTAACTCATAAAGATGATAATGAGTTGAGTGTCCCACGTGATGGTTGAGATGGAAGTCAGTGTATTAGGAATAAGTTAACCTATAATTAACTAGTCAAGTGCTTCTGGAAGAGGCCAGTAATTAATAATGCACTTGGAAAAATTACTTCAGATAATATTCATTCTTGCCTGGTGCAAATTATTACAACCTTCATGAATTTCCTTGAGCACGATATAACTTATTCCATACTGGTAATTTATCTTCTCAGCTTCACTTTCAAAGAGTAAAAATATGTGGGTAGTCTGGCCCTTGGGCCTGACTCGAACATGATGAAGAGACTGTTAACAGAAACAGAGTTGTTTTTGTCAAGACTTTAGTGATGATTTCTCTTTAATTAGTAACTCATTTTCTGTTGGAGAGCAGATAGCATCAACCCTTGAGCTCACTTAATCTGGTTGTCTTCTTAACATGTTGATTCAAGTTCTTTTATCAAATAGTTTCTCTGAATTCCTCATTTCACCCAGTATTAGGGTTAGTTCTAGTGATGAAGGCACATTTTTGGCTTACCTTAACTGATTTCTCTGCCAGTAAGTAGGGTTCTCAGTAAGTACTCAATAAATGTTGATATAAAGTGAGGAGAGTTGGTCATTTAGACTTCATCATTTTCTAAATTCACAGAACTGAATTTGACTATTCCTAAAAGATGATGGTGCCTTTAAATAGCCTTCAAATTCTAAAATTATCTGAGACAGAGGCCCCTGGAATGCTGTTTTTCCTTAATTTTGGTTGACGTGAACTTGGCCAGGAAATTAATGCAGTAAAAGAAATGATTCTTAGCAATCCAGTGATGAGAAGAATCCAAAAGACGAAAACACCTCAACTGCCTGGGGAGGAGAGAGCAGTAACCATCTTCGGATAGAATGCACGCACATATCAATGTGACTTTTCCAGTTTCTCAAATGTAAGAAAATCCTTGGTAGACTGCCTCAGGCTAGGGGCTGGGATTCCAGGCCAGTGATGGATAATCCAATATGCAAATGGTACCAACTGAAAGGGCTGCTGCACCCCAGATGACGCCAAATTATAGTAAGACATGTAGAAAATAATTATGAATTCCAGAAATAGGATTTGATTACTGAATTGCATAGGTCAGAATCAAAATTGGGTTCATAATGCAGAGATGCTGTTCTTGTTGGCAGATGATGTGGATTTAGCAAAAATTGCGTTCACTGATTATTCTTTTCTTGATTAAAAGAACCTGATAAGAAGCCTAATTTCTTTCTTTATGCTGAGAGGGAAAAAGTGGTCCATTTGGATGGTGACAATTAATATATTTGGTATAAGGTTTACAGAATAATCTTAAAGACTACTTGGCAGAAATGTAGCTTTTTTTGGTCTTTCTTTTCTCTTTTAGTTTCCTGGTGAGTTGAATTTTGACTCTTGTAAAAAGCCTACTGGGATGGGAGTTTGGATTCAGACATTCTAAATTGGCATGTCTGAAGCGAGAAAAGAAAATTATGCCCAGGTAGCATAGGGCTGTGTTCTCCTCCAGATCTCTTTGGGTGGTTTCCTGAAACTTTGTTAAATTAGTGTCTGAAAAACTTGATGTTTGGGTTTGTTACCTAGTGATAGAGAAGCCACCCTTATCTTTCAGTGAACTGAAAGGAATTCAGCGGGACTCTCGGCAGTAATAAGTTAAACATAGCAGGCTTACATAATGCTTTAGGTCATTCCTGTTCTGCTGAAATGTTTTATGTGCCCATTCTCATTCTTCTTTCGTGCCTGTGCTCTGTATCCCAGGCCCTCTGCTTCACATCCAAGCACGCTACACAAGCACACAGAAACAAGTGCTGTGCATGTTTTTGTAATCAGTGCTTTGAATCAGGTGGTCTTTCAGAATATACTGAAAAGAAGCTCATAGATCACTGAATTGGAATGGGCATGAAAAGTCACTTGATTCAAGTCCTCGGCTCATGCTCAATATCCACCTTGTATATTTTTTGTAACCAGAAATGTACTCTACTTAGACAGCCCTTTCTTTCCATAATGAACAATTCCATTCAAAACCACTTCCTTGTGCTTTATCAGAAACGTAGGTCCCTGTCACTCCACACACTCCCCCTGGTCTAAAACCCAGGTTAAGGATCACATCTGATCCCTATTTCACCAGCTTTCACTGCAGACATTACAGAAACATTTTGGAAATTTAATGCAAAAGAAGGGAGAATCATATAATGAACACTCCAATCACCAACTTCAATAATTACCCATTAAAAGCCAATGAATGTTCTTTCATTTATTGTCCCTTCCACTCTGATTATAAAGCAGTTCACACACCTCGTTTTATTTAATCCCTGACTATTATAGTAGTCATCTCTATAAGGGCCATTTTTCACAAAAAATAATATTACAACTTATAAATATTTAATGATAATTTCTTTATATTATCAAATATCCAGTCCGTTTTCAGATATTCCCGATTGTCTCATAATTTTTTTTATAAGTTGTTTGAGTCAAGATCCAAACAAAGCTCTTACTTTGTGATTAATTGCTATGTCTCTTAAATTTCTTTTACCATGTACATCACCTCCATTTTTTTTCCCTTTAAAAACTTTTGGTGGAGGAATTTAGGTTATTAGAGCTTCACATGGTCTAGATTTTGCTGACTGCATTCTCATGGGGTCATTTAGCATGTTCTATTTCCAATATTATCAATGAATTGGTGGGTAGTAAGAGCTAAAGTCTCAATCAGATTCAAGTTCAAGTTTATTTTTGAGAGCGTGCGGGTGAAACTGCTTCCTAATTGGTGTGTGCACTTCCATCAGGAGAGACACTGTTTGTCTCATTTTGTGATATTAGCAGCTACCATTGTGTAGACCCTTGAATTATTCATTGGGGTTTGCAAAATAGTAATCTTCTCTTTCTGTGACTCCTTCATTTATTGGCTGGAATACTTCAATTAGGAGGGACTCTCATCAGTTATTTGGTACAGTGAGGCACAGTTCCTATAGGAAAGGCAAGATTCATGGTCACTCTTTCCACTTATTAGGGGCTCCTTCCCTAGCATTCACCAAAAGTCAATAATGAGGATTTTTTAAATTACAAATCTCATTTAGATTTATCTGATATGATTAATTTCCTTGAAGTTATAAACCTATTCTTGCTTAAATTGCTCCATCTTTGGTCAGTGAAAATTCATCAAATTAACTCCTAGGTCCTTTTGCTATGACTCCAGTCTCCCTTTTTTTCTGGTGTGACAAGCTGCCCTACACTTACGTTGTATATTTCCTTTTCCAAGCATGGAATCAACTATTCCCCTTGTTTCTTTTCTTTTTTTATTTTTTTTTTCCCAAATTGATATTGAGAAATCGTAGTATGAGTGTTGAGATTCTCATCACTGTTGGGTTAGTCTTTAGGCTTTTTTAGTGAACACAGTTAGAAGTAATGCATGATAAACACACACACACACACACACACACACACACACACTCTCACATACTCACATGTACATATGTACCATGAGTTTATACAGATATTTGCCATTTAAAACCAATTCTACAGAGTGTATTTACCCTTATCAGTTAATCTGCGTCTATTCCCATGCAGAGAATCCTGTTCTCAGTGACACCAACAGAATTCTTCATCGGTTTTCTCTCATACCACATGCAACACTCTCAGAATAACAGGTTACCACCAGCATTATGATCACAGCAGACGATTTAAATGGTATATAGTTCTTTTTGTCTTTAAAAATATATCCCACACATGTCATGTGGTCAAATTACTTGTTTGAAATTACTTTGGAATGGTTCTCTTTCTAGACACATTTTTAAGTGGCTCTCATGCTGCCCCAGGATCTTCCCCAGATTAACCATCCTCAGTTCCTTAAAAATAAAAATCTTTATGTTGCATATGACATGGTTTTAAGTCTATTCTACCACCACAGTTGTTTATCAGCATGCTTTAGTGTGTTTCACGTTCTGTGCTGATGTTGGAAGGATAGAAAATATTGCAGAGATATGCATTGCTCCAGCTTATACAGGCAGTAGATGGTGAGGAGCAGAAAGATCTATTGCAACAACCTGATACCTGGAAATTAATATTCTGCTTTGAAAGGATTAAATGAACTCCACTAGGTCTATGCACAATAGCATGTAATCATTTCCCCTAATGTGCCTACTTTAGAAAAGAGTGTGTTGAAACTTGCCATTCTGTATTTGTCTGAAAGATGAAGCAAAACAAGACTAGAAACATATCTAATTGTAAAGGTTTGTCCAAGAAAATGAAAGATTAAAGAGATCCGTACTGATCAAACCTGATTTATTCTGGACGAGTAAAAGGGAATATGCTGTGAACAAATCATTTAAACTAGTTGTACACACTAATGAGCATTGAATTAGTTCTATATTCCCAGGACTTAAGAGCTAGGAGTTACCACAGACTTGTCTAATAAAAGCATTAATTCAATGTGTAACAGAAAGGAAAATGAAGGAAAGCAACAAGAAATTGAATTCCCACAGGAAAAAGTAAATTGGTAATGATTTTATTCATTCAGCAACATTTATGGAATTCCTCCTGTGTGTCTCACGTATTTCAACATGCTGCGGATACAAATATGAAAATGTCGTGTACTCTGCTCACTATTCAGTTCATAGGCAAGCTTGGAAATAGCTAATTTTCTGTAATATCGAACAGCACAGTACAGGCATGCACAAAAGTACTGTGAGACCCCTGCAAGTGTATTGAAGCTTTTTAAATATTAAATTATAATCTTTGGTTTGATTACCTGGACCTCAAACTTCTAATGTGGAAATTAAGTGATGACACATGACAGGATTTCTTTGCAGGCAAATGAATGATTTCCACAGTTATTCCAAAAATCGTTTGCCATGGAATACTACTTCTTAGGGTTGTTAACAGGCATCTCCAAAGTCAAGGGGTTTGGGGCATACTGGTTTGAACAAACTTAAGAAGGTTTTTTTAATAGAGGACTTCTCAGAGCCTTTATTATTCTATTATGTTTTGTGACTTGATGAGAGGGGCATGTAAATATAAACAAACAGTTGTTTCCCTAATTTATTTGTCCAATATATTTTTTATGAAATGTTTCAATTGAGATTGTTTGAGTTATAAGAGATCAGAAAATTCAATCCAAACCAGGGGAAGGAAAAAATAAAGTAGGAAAAGGGAGGGAAGGTATTGGCTCATATAGGTCTAGACTGGCAAGCTTCACTTGATCCAGAAAGTAAAGCAGGTCTCCAGGAACCCAATTCATCCTGCCAACCAGTGTAGCTCTGATTTCTCCAGTTGTTAGTTTCATTCTCAAACAAGCTCTCTGCCCGTGGTTGCAAGATACAAACCAGTAGTTTGTAGTTCACACCTCAGTAGAGAAAACAAGAGCCTTTGCTTTGGTGTTCTGAGAAAAATTCATGGGGGCACACACCTACTCTTCCATCACTTTTCACCTCCTTCCCTATTCTGTTCTTGTTTTCTGACCACTGAGCCTCGTCTGCCTTGTCAGATACCTTTGGGACAAAGTGATTTAAAGGGAAAGTGATTAGCGAGAGTCCACGGATAAATGTGAGGCTCAGGAAAGAAGGTCACATCACCTCTAAAGAAATCTTGGGGCATGAATGGGCATCACTGTCATGTATGTTCCTGGGCAGAGTAAAGGCAGCTTTTGATAAAAAAAAGACCTCCCCAGACAGCTTTAAAGAAGAGGTAGCTGGCATGCCACCTCAGCAAGGGCACAGAGTCCAAAGGGCAGTGGGTGGTCTGCAGGGTGCTACTGTGGCTTCCACTTGGCTCCTGGTGCTGCCAGATGCCTACTGTCTCTCCCTGAGTCACATTTTGAAGTCTGTCATTAGGGCATGAGTTCTATGCTCTCTGTGTCTTCTGGGACCTAACCCTTTGATAATTTTCAAAATTGTGCCTGTAATGTTTTCCACACAATGTTTGGTTTTGAATTCTACAGACAAGTTGAAAGAATAGTAGGAACACATACTTTTCATTCACCTAGTTTTACCAAAAGTGAATATTCTTTCTCTCTTTATACACACACACACACACACACACACACACACACACACACACACACACATATTCAGACATGCATTCCCCGCCCCACCCCCTTGGATTTTGAAATTAAGTTGCAAACATTGTAAAAATGCACTTCTAAATATTTCAGGATGCCTCTCCTAAGAATATTTTTTATGTAACCAAAACATCATTTTCACTATTAAGAAAGGTAATAGTGATCTTACCCAATTTGTCACAAAAATATTTTTTATTTATTTATTTTAATTAAAAAAAATTTTTTTCCTGTATTGATTTTTAGAGAGAGAGAAAGGGAGAGGGAGAGAGATAGAGAAATAGATGAGAGAGAACATCAATTGGCTGCTTCCTGCATGCCCCCCACTGGGGATCTGGCCCACAACCTGGGCATGTGCCCTGACCGAGAATTGAACCGGCGACCTCTTGGTGCATGGGTCAATGCTCAACCACTGAGCCACACCAGCCGGGCTAGTTTTTATTTCTAATTTAATTTGGTTTTTGATTGCTTTCTGAGGTGTAGTCAACTCTAGTTTGACATCATTTTGTTTTTTATCTGTCCATATATGTTTTTAATTTTTAAATTTGAGCTATAGTTTCATATCTACAGATTCTACTTTAGTATATTTCATTTAGGTTTAAGGTGTTGTGTTATAGTTTTGTTCTGTTGCAGATTTTTGAGCAGAATTTCTATAAGCTGCAATATTTTGATTCGCTTTATAGTTTGTTCTTATAGAAGCATTGAATGGATATTTGTACTGATTCTCATTCATTTTGAAATGTTTTATTTATTTAGACCATTACCAGCAGTCATGTGTAGAAAGGGGCAGGAGTTTAGATATCTTATTTAGTTTTATATTTCAAAATGGTATGATGAAGTTCATTTGTTTCAGTAAATGTTTTTGGAGGGCGTGGTGGGGAGGGTAGTTGGTCTTCTGATTTTATATTTTCCTTTTCTTTGGCATTTTCTTTCTTTTTCTTTTCAACTTCTACTTTTCATCTCTTTCTTACCTCCTTCTCCATCAAGTCTTCAAGGAGTGCCCCTTCCAGGTTGCTCCCTCGCCCCAGAAGTGGTGGCTTCCTGTGACTGTGTCCCTGCGCCTTCACGCGCTGAGCTCTGTCCAGGTGCAGATGTGTTCTCGGGGCTCCCTACTGCGATGGCGCTTTCTCTCCACGGTCCACGCCATCCGTTCTGCTCCCTCTACTCTGCTTGGTGTGCCCGACTTTCTGCCCCAGAGCCGTCTCCAGAGCTGTTCCTCCTGGATGAGTGTTTTGAGTGTTTTCTCCTATTGATGTGTAATTTGAGGTTCATTGTATTCTTTTTGTCTTAGTTGTGATGTAGGTATGTGTTAACTAACATTTTACTATCTTCTCCTTGTTTGATTTCTATGTGTATTTTGAAGGATGCCTGGAGAGGTTAAGTTTTAGGTGGTTTTTGCCCGGCAGGTGTGGCTCAATGGTTGAGCGTCCTCCCATGCACCAAGAGGTCGCCGGTTCGATTCCCGGTCAGGGCACAGGCCCAGGTTGTGGGCCAAATCCCCAGTGGGGGGCATGCAGGAGACAGCCAATCGATGTTTCTATCACTCTCTCCCTCTCCCTTCCTCTCTCTGTAAAATTAATGAAGAAAAGAAAAAAAAGATTTAGGTGGTTTTCATTATCCTATTGGAACCAGGATTAGAGTCTCCAGAGCCTATTGGGAGATGAAGAAAAAGGAACAGCGCACACTTCTTTCTCTCTGCATTCCTCCTATCACAGTCTTGATTCTTCCCTAAGAAACAGATGCCATTGGTTAAACTAGGCGACATCATGGTCAATGACAGACAAATTGTTATCACTCCACAAAGTTACCTTGTGTTAGACTGATGGTACTAAAGGTTGCCAGATTTAGCAAGTAAAAATACAGGACACCCTGTTAAATTTGAATGTCAGGTAAACAGTAAATAACTTTTGTAGTAAGTATGTCAAGCAAGCATCTACTGATGGCTCTGACCGAGGCGCTTCATTCTCTTGTGAGGAAAGCCTGTGGTGACTTCTCCTTCCCTCCAGCTTGGGATGTGAGGGATATAATATGGGGAGCTATGGCAGTCATGTCACAGCCGGAGGCACTTTCAGAGGGCAGAGCGCCCCTAAGCATGGTGGCTGAGAAGGCACCAAGAGTCTGGTGCCCTAATGATGTCATTAAGCTGATGCACAAACTTGAAACCACCTACTTCCTGATTTCTTGAGCAATAATTAAATGCCTTTTCTGACTTTGGTTCGTTGGATTTTCTTTTCCTTGCAGCTGAAAACCTTCCACATTAATATAACTCCTTCTCACTCGAAAGTAACTGCAGGAATTTACAAATTGAACCCATCTCTTTAGAGGAAGTTTTATTTGTTGTTTGTTTTGGTTACAGTCTTTTGGGTATAGTGATCTTCGAGTTGATTGTTCACTGTGCCTTGTTGTCCCTTCCCCTGAGAACAGGTGTCACAGAATGAGATGGAAAGGAGTAGGTTTTCCCGCCAGGTCAGCTGAGCAGCTGTTTGGATCTCTGCGGCTCCAATTCAGCATCTTTCCAACATTGTCTCTACTTTTCCACTTTGGAAAGCCCTTAGATCACAGGTGAAAACATACCACTAATAGAATAGGGATGTTTTGGATCCCGATTGTCTGTGAAATAATTATATTAGTTACCCACGAAGAGCTTGCTAATTAGATAGGTAGAAAAGACTCCAGATGCAAAAGACGTGTAGTTCTGGGGAGTGTGGCTGGGAAAGCCGCAGTACTAGTATCGAGTTTAATTGTGTAAACATAGTTCCTTTCATTAGTGAATGAAAAAAAAAAAAGTGAGCTGGGTCACAGGAGAGGTGGTCCAGTTTACCCTGAGTGTACCATTATTAGAGTTAGTACAGAGAAAGTTCACTGTCCATATTCTATAAATGAGTATGTGCCACTGTGTTTAGATAGCCATACTTTTCTCAATTATTATTTTTCTGTAACAGGAGAATTTCTGAAGGATGCTATTAAAGCAAGCTGCTTGGTGAGATTCTTGAAAGGATTCGACATTTTTTATTAATAAAGCAAAGCATTTGCAATTAAGTTTGCTAGTGTAGTGTAAGATAAAAATGCCTTTGTTTTCCTGCTCAGTATACTTCAGGGTCTGGAGAGGATCTCACCAGGTCGAAGAGGCAATCTGCTGTGTAGGTGCCTTTATTGAGTAGCTAATTAAGTGCATTTTGGAATCTTTCATCTTTTCTGAAGCATCTACTATTTGCCACAGTAGAAGAAGCTCTAGACTTATTATTGGCCTCTTCAAGCAAAATGTTTCATTTTCATCTGCAAGTGGACAATGAAAGCAAAGATGTCAGGTACATTCAGACATTTATTTTATTCAGTCTAGAAGGAACAATATTAAAGCGGGATTTTTAGTAGCTATCTGAACTGATTTGCTGATTGTCAGACGTGAGATCGTTTTTGCTTTGCAGTGTAAATGGATTTATTTTTCTGTGGCTACATCACAGTAATAGCACATATCAAACTATGGGGTTTTTGTCAGGAAATTTTTTGTTTTTAAATTTTTATTGCAAATATAAAAATGTTTCTTTCTTTGTTTTTTTTAATTTTAAATGGCAATAGGTCTGGAGCCTCAATTTTGCTCTGATGTGCTCTTTTAAGGCTAGGGTTTATTGCCTGGTACTTACAAACATCTCTGTTCAAAATGAAGTTGCTGTGTTCATTGAATAAAGGTCAGCTCAATAGTAGCAGAATTGTAAAGAACTTAAGGTATAAATTTAATAACATAATTCCCTTGATGTTATCCAAGGTCTTTTTTTTTTTTATTTCTTCCATAACTGTTACCATCATCTCTAATCGTATTGTTTGTCTCATTTATCTGTGTATTATTTATGTGCCCGAACTTGAATGTAAACTTTGTAAACACTAGACCGTATGTTTCCTCATTCCCTGATGCATACTCAGCATCTAAAAAGGCATTTAATCAGTATTGGTTAGAAAATTAAACACAAACTAATAAAACACAAGTGGATGAATGAAATGGTTTGACAGTTAACAGATGTAGAGAAACTGTACTATAACTGCCATTCCTCAAACTATTATGGGATAAAATTATTATACAATAGATATATGTCCTTCAGAAGGACTTTCAGATGACTGGGACAAATTTACATTGATCACCGAATCTTACACATAAGACTGACAATTATCCAGCCTTCGGACGCCTCTAGCCGCAGTGGACATCTGACTGCAGCTGGATGGAGGCCCAGTGAGAGCCACCCAGCTGAGCCTTGTCAACCCACAGAACTGTGAGCTGTAGTAACTATTGTTTTCAGACACTAAGTTTTGTGGTTGGTTTGTACTATAAGGAAAAAGAAAAAGTTTACAATATAAACTATATTTATTGATACTAAGGAATTTTCTTTTTTTCTAAGCAACACACTTTGTTTTTCCTTTATTGATTTTGGAGAGAGAGGAAGTGAGAAGGAGAGAGAGATAGAAACATCGATGAATGAGAACATCGATTAGCTGCCTCCTGCATGCCCCCCACTGGGAATTGGGCCCCACAACCTGGGCATGTGTCCTGACCAGGAATCAAACCGGCGACCTCTTGGTGCATGAGTCGATGTTCAACCGCTGAGCCACACCGGCTGGACCACATTTTTGTGTGTGTGTGCTGCTATATACACTAGTCCTATTCTTTGATTATGTAAAAACATAAAGACTAGAATACACCTGAAGAATTCATGTTAGTGGGGAAAAGAAAAGATTTGTGGGTATCAAAGTGGGCTAGTGTGTTGGCGGGAAAACAAAATTGAATTCAGATTTTGTTTGCAACTACTTATGACCGTGTGGGTTTTGACCAGCCTATATCTCTTTTGATATAATTGTTTAATTTTAAGAATAAGAATTTTGACATGCTGATAATATTATTTCCTCTTTTCAGAGTTTCTGTACCATAATCACTGTAGGTTTCTTGTAGAGATAAATGTATTTGAGGTAATAACTTATTAGAGGACATTAGAGGAATACTCAGAAAGTTGAGTCAGTGAGCTCATAGGTCCAAGAAACAGAAATTTGAAAAGACTATTTGACATTTTTACATCCCATTAATTTCATAATTCCAGCAGACTAACATTTTTTTTGCTTTTAACAGTATCTATTTTAATGCTTTTTTGGAGACAAAAATAGGGGGAACCCGCCATTAATGTTTAAGACCATGTTTCTGTTGCTCTACATGTTATATTTAAACAAGTTAAGCTTGGGTCTATTAGGATGGTTCAAGGGATTCTTGTTCTGGAAGGAGATGAGCTGTCTAATAGTTTTGAACATCTCCTGGCCGGTTTGGCTCAGTGGTTGAGCATTGACCCATGCACCAAGAGGTCACCAGTTTGATTCCCGGTCAGGGCACATGCCCAGGTTGTGGGCCCAATCCCCAGTGGGGGGCATGCAGGAGGCAGCCAATCGATGTTCTCTCTCATCGATGTTTCTATCTCTCTCTTTCTCTCCCTTCCTCTCTCTCTAAAATCAATAAAGAAAAAATTTTAATAGTTTGAACATCACTTGAATATGCACGTTTCATTGTTACATGGATTTGATTCTCTCTTCCGTCCCTCTGCATCTTCTTTTTGTGAGTTGATCGCAATTGGAAATATTTGTGGGGAGTATCTAATCTATGGAAACTTGAGGAGTTGACTGAGGGGTGTTGAAGTGGCTTTTATGGTTCAGAAGTTCTATTGAGTCCCAGAAAGAGGAAAAGCCTCCAGTGAAAATTTAAGAAAAACCAAAATGTAATAGGACTTGGAAGGTAAACCTAAGTATATTATTTATCTTTTTGTTTGCTTATCTGTCCATCCAGCCTCTGTCCATCTATCTCTCCCACCATCCCTCCATCTGTCCATTCATCTATCTATTTAATAGATGATTATGTTGCTGAAACCTGACTGAGAATGATTGAGTGTTTGGAAGGATCTTATATAAGTATATACTCATTCTTCATGATATCCTCAACTGAAAATGGATTTTTTTTCACCTGAAAAATAGCTACCTCTGCCATTATGTTTTATAAGAATATTGCCATTCATGAGGTGATATAAGTGAAGAAACATGACACATTAGTAAGATTGTGTTCAAATATTTTCCATTGATATTCAAATGATTCCTCCCTGACATTAAATGTCTCCACTATTAGAAAAAATTTTTCTTTTTTTTTTTTTTTCTCAAAAAATTTTTTGTGACTTTGAAAAAATAAAAGTAGTGGGGTAATTTAATTCCAAAGCCCGTTGGTTAGGTTTATCTAAACTATACTGCATCCTATTCATTTTAAAGAAAAGGGAATGTCCTCTATACTGTTAGCTCTTTTTCTGAGACAGTGTAAAAAGAGGAGAGGGGAGTCTCTGAGCCGGGAGTCTCTTTGTGCATAGAGTAGACCAACAAGGTGAAGAGTTCTGTGCATGTAGACTTTGGTAAGCAATGTGAACAAATAAGTTATGTTTTGGAAAAGAATGAGGTTTGCTTCTTGCTGACGTTCACATAATTATTAAATAATGCAGCTCATTGCTTCTAAAATTCATTTTCATGAGCTCAGTGTAGGAGTTGTTTCTTGGCTTCATAGGCACTAAGGGAAAAAATTTTAACTGAGATTATTCCTAAGCAAACACAACTTACTCATTTACTAATGACTCATTTTGGTCAAGAGTAGAATATTACTATTACTTGGTTCTGGATTCGTAGTCAGCCAGGAAGAAAAAGTCATCTAGTAAAACCAAGTTTCTCAACACATGAAAGTATTTGCTGCATGACCTAGAAGACAGTATTCCAACTGAGCCATTGACCAAATTCAGAGACGAGATGAGAAGCGTTCACTTGGTATCAGGCCACGTTGTTTCAAAGGAAACAGACCTGCACCCCGAGCTGCTTGCCAGCCAGCAGCTGTTACCACCACGCCTGTTGGGGTACCAGCTCACCTGTCACTATGTTGCATCCCTTCTGACTTTTCTGCCATTTTTTAAAACATCATTAGTGGCACGTTAGAATAATCAGCACCCCCCAAGTAAAGACCTGCTTCTCTTCTTACATGAGTCCTTGTGAAGGCTTTAGTCCCCGCACATTTCCTGTTTTATTTCCTGAATCTTTTCTTTGGCAAAGTTGAAAAGGCAGGTGTTCTATTGTGAGCCATTGTGCAGACGAGAAAGATTTCCAGATCTTATTTGAACCTTTTCTATTACCTGCATTGCCTGTCTTAAATATGTAAATGATCTCCTTCTGCATTTTATCTCGGAATTTACTTCTGTCTTCCCTCATAAACAAATATCAATTCACGAATTTCTGAGCATTTTTATTATGAACTCCAGAGGTTATAAAAGATACATAATGTAGACTCCATTACCATAAGTGGTTTGTAATTTCGTTGGGAAGATAAAACTCATATATAATCAGAGATTGCCGATATGAATGCTGGATGGGGTGAGCAGAAAAACACTGGGCTTCCATGAGGGAAAGGATTGATCCCTATGCAGGGATCTTAGAATGCGCTTTAGAGTCGTATATTTGTTCCATTTGGATGTCCTCACTGCCCTTCCTCCCCAATTATATAGCCAGCGCTTCCTCTCTTCTAAATAAGCTGTTTCAACTTGGTACACCGATTTTCTTCTACTTTTCTGGTTTAGCTTACTTCCCTCAGACTGATAATCTTTTCTGTTAGTTAGCTTTTGCTATATAGCAAATCACCTCCAAGAATTTGTGGCTTGAAACAATAGCTATTTATTAGATTTATGATTGTGCACGTCCGCAGCCTGGGCTGAGCCCAGCTAACGGTTCTCTGGTTTCATGTGGGCTCACTGATGCGTCTGTGAGCCATTCTGGGTTAGCTGGGGGCTAGCCACTGGAGTGTGGTTTCAGCTGGGACAGCTTCTGTCCATTCCATGTGGTCTCTCATCTTCTACAGGCTACTTTGGCTTGTTCACAGGACAACCCGGAAGGATTACAAGGGAAAGGGTGTAGAAGAATTGGAACTGGACCACTGTCACTTCTGCCACATTCTTTTGGCCAAAGCAAGTCAACCCAGCCCAGAATCAAAGGGTGAAGAAATAACCTCACTGTGTAATGGGAGTAATTGCAAGTGCCATACGTACAGAGAGCAGTAAATTGTGCCTTTTTTTTTTTTATTATTAACTTTTTTTAGTTTTTATTTTAGAGAGAGAAGAAATGAGAAAGTGAGAAACATCAATTTGTTGTTACACTTGTTTATGCAGTCATTGGTCAATTCTTGTATGTGCCCTGACTGGGGATCAAACCTTCCGCATTGGCGTATCAGAATGACACTCTAGCCAGCTGAGCTACCCGGCCAGGGCTTGTGCCCATTTTTATTATCAGCCCCATTTTATAGTGGCCCTGAATTTTGCTAAGATCATCAAATTTACACACTATGTGCTGTCCCTAGGAACTTTTTTTTAACTTTAAGGCGACACATGGCACCAGACAATGCAGGTTCATTGCCCGATTGTGAAGCAGCTTGGGGACCAAAGTATTAGCACTTTATAGACATCAAAAAGATTTGAAATGGGAAATAGCATGCCACTAAAATTTTAGGAAGAATTCAGTTGTGGATCTGTGCAGAAAGAAGGTTTAGATCCACATATTCCATTGCTACAGGCAACTCCTATTTGGTTATTACTTCAACTTCCATATTTCTAAAACTGAACTCAATATATTTAGTCTGCAACCAATTTTTCTCTTCTCAGCAAGTGATCCTACCACTTGCTGTATAGTCTAAGACAGATATTTGGTCATTCTTGATTTGCCCCCCTCACCATATTCATTCATTGTCATTAACTGAAAATATTTAGAATTGCCTACTGTGTATCAAATACTGTAGTTTCTACTGTTCCCACTAGACCATTGCCATTTCTTGAACACTAGACCTGTCTCCCAATTCATTGGTCTCCATGCTTTCCTTCATGTTCTGTAGGACCCAGCATGACTTTCTAACTCAGTCTGTTCATTCAGTTTGGCATATACTTGTTGAACTTCTGCTATGTGTTAGACACCATGGATACAGAAATAAAGCAAAGTATCTGCCTTCATGACGTTTACCATCCAGTGTGAATAAAGAACAGTGTGACCCAGAATGCTATTTCAGATAAATCGATTAAGGAAAGCTTCTCTTGAGAGGTGATATTTGAGCGTAAGAGAAAAAGCCATGTAGATATCTGAGGAAGAACATTCTAGGGTGAAAGAACGGCAAGCATCAAGGTCTTGAGATAGGAGTGGGGTTGGAGGGAAGAGGAATTTGAATGAGTAAGAAGAGAGGGGGTAGGTCAAGAGGTCAGGGAGACAGCTTCCCATTCAGGTCAGGAAGCACTTTATAAGGCCATTAAACAGACTTGGATATTATTGAAAGTGTAAGGGAGTGTCATTGGAGCTTGGGAATATTTATTGAGAATGAATCTGACATAGTTTACAATGATCGCTTTGACTGCTGTATGAAGATGAGACTACAGAGAAATAAGAGATGATTGTGGCTTGAATCAGTGTGTAACCATAAAGGACTTGCTGACAGATGTTTACAGAGAAGGTGGGGAGCCATAGATGCCATATACTGGTGTGGGGGCAACAGAGAACCCTGGACGTGTGCAACTTTGTAGAATCACAGAAGGGGAAATCAGGTGTTTTTCTTTGAAATTAAAGTTTGAGGTGGATTTTAGTCATCCAAACCATGTCAATCACTGTCTTGAAACCCTTGGACAATTTTACATTGAAGTATGGTAAAGAACATTGATAGTCTTGCCCATGGTCAATTCTCTAATCTCATCTCTTTCCATTTTTCTCATCTCCCACCACCTATCTCATCTTGTATCAACCAGCTGCACTGAGCTTCTTTCAGTTCCTTTGACACTCCAGTCTCTCTCTATTCTATACCCGTACCAAAAATAAACACATCCTCTTTATCCCCTACTTGCCCTTTGCATAGTCAGTTCATATTTGGGGGCTACATTTAAATGTCATTTTCTTTAGGAAGTGCTGTCAACCTTCCTACCCTTTCCCCCGACTAGGTTCTGTGTTCCCACAGAACCCTGAGAACCAACCCCCATTGTAATACTGAACATGTGTTTCTGTAAAATTCCTTGTTTGTCACACAGACCAGACTTCAAGGACTTGAGCATAGGGAGAGTGTCACGGCCAAAATAGTGACCAGAATGTAGTAAGTTTTTGAATAAGAGAGGGATAGATGGAAGCCTAAGTTGGGTTAGAAAGGTTAAACCTAGTGGATCAGAGTCAGTGGCTTGAACCGCAAGGTGCTGTCAAAATGGAAGCAGTGTGGTGGTCTCAGACCCAGATTTCCAAACCCTGACTCAGTTGTCAGACCTGAGGTATTTGAGAATGGTGTAACCCTGGCAGGTGCAGTGGCTCTCCATGTAAAGCTTGGTCTTCGTGTCTCAGAAATGGCCAGTAAATGTTCGAGACCCTGGTTACCTGTTAGCAGCAAGGCCGTAATCCAGTTGAAACAGTCTCCAAGCACTAAGATAAAACATGTAGAAATTCCTTAAAGGATGCAAGATTTGTTTGTTGGCTTATTGATTTTTATTTGATTAAGTATTTTTAGGACTGAAAGTCTCTAATTCAAGATGTGTTCATTTGGAAAGATTCAAAGAGGATCACACAATTTACAAATAAGAGAAAGTTCACTTAACTAAATCCATAGAGAATCTAGTTATTTGGCTGCTCTGACCCTTGGTTCCTTTTTTTAAAGACTTTGTTTTTTTAGAGGAATTTTATCTTCACAGCAAAACTGAGTGTGTGGTACAGAGATTTCCCATCTACCTCCATCCCCCGCCCATTCATAGCCACCCCCATTGCTAGTACTCCCACCAGAGTGGTATGTTTACTACAGTTGATGAACCTGTATTGACAGTCATACACCCAAAGTCCATAGTGTACCTCTAGGTTCATTCTAGGGGTTGTACATTCTACCAGTTTGGATACATGTAGAATGACATGTATTTATCATTATAGTACCATGCAGAGTGTTTTCTCTGCCCTAAAAATCCACAGTGCTCTGCCTACTCATCCCCCCCATCTCCAGTCCCTGGCCACCACTGAGTATTTTACTGTCACCATAGTTTTGCCTTTTCTAGAATGTCATGTAGTCGGAATCATATAGTATGTAGTCTTTTCAGATTGGCTTCTTTCACTTAGTAATCTGCATTTAAGTTTCCTTTATGTCTTTTCATGGCTTGATGGCTCATTTCTTTTTAGTGCTGAATAATATTTCCTTGTCTGGTCATAGCACAGTTCATTTGGTCACCTAATGACAGACATCTTGATTGCTTCCAAGTTTTGGCAGTTATGAAGAAAGCAGCTATAAATACCCACGTGCAGGTTTTTGTGTGGACATAGTTTTCAACTCATTGGGATGAATGCCAAAGTGTGCTGTTGCTGGATTGTCTGATAAGAGTGTGTTTAGTTTTGTAATAAATTGCCAAACTATCTTCGAAAGCGGCTGTGCCATTTTGAATTCCACCAGCAATGAATGAGAGTTCCTGTCGCCCTGCATCCTCGCCAGCATTTGGTGGTGTCAGTGTTCTTTATTTTGGCCACTCTGATAGGTATGTAGTGGCATCTCCTTGTTTAATTTGTGTTTTCCTGATGACTTACGATGCGGAGCCTCTTTTCACGTGTTGTTGTTATCACATGCCATCTGTGTCTTCTTTGGTGAGGTGTCTATTTAAGGTCTTTGGCCAATTTTTTAATCAGGTTGTTTTCTTACTGAGTTTAATAAGAGTTCTGTGTATATTTTGGATAACAGTCCTTTATCAGATGTGTCTTTTGCAAATATTTTCTCCCAGTCCATGTTTTGTTTTCTCATTCTCTTGACATTGTCTTTCACCGAGCAAAAGTTTTTAATTTTAATGAAGTCCAGCTTTTCAATTATTTCTTTCACAGCGGATGCCTTTGGTGTTGTATCTAAAAAGTCATCACCATAACCAAGGTCATCTAGGTTTTATCCTATGTTATCTTTCAAGAATTGTAGTTTTGCATTATACTTGTGGGCCTATGATCCATTTTGAGTTAAATTTTGTGACGGGTGTGTGGACTGTGTCTTGATTTCTTTTTTCTTTTTTTTTCTTGCATGTGGACACCCAGTTGTTACAGCACCATTTGTTGGAAAGAGACTATCTTTGGTTCATTGATTGCCTTTGACTGTACTGCTTCAATTTCTTGACCCTCAGTTTTGAGTAAAATATTAGGAGGTGGATTTATTCTTATTTTTCTCTATATAGGCTTGTTTTGTATACCTCAGCCTTTCTTTCCCTAACATCTGCTATTTTCTGATGTTTTCTTAGTATTATGTGGGACATCCTTAAAATTTTGTAACTGCAAAATCATCCTCTGTCAAAATTATAGTAGATGTGAACCGTGGTTCTTGCAGGGTTGGAATGCTGGGTGGAATAAAACGTGATGATTCATAGGAGCCCATTGAACCAGTGTACCAGAAAATAATTGGACACTGCTCTCCACGCCTATACACCATCCTCAGTCTCCAGCCCTCAGCCCCAGATATAAAATATTCAGGTCATCTCGGCTATCCTTACAAAGGATCAGTTGCCCTTTCACATTTACCAGACAATAAAGAAAACCATCATCTTTTTATTTTGTAGTGATATCTTTCTCTCTCTTTTACAACAGGGTTGTTGTCCATAAGCTATTAGGAACGTGATGTCGTCCATGAATGTACTGTCATCAACAACATGATCATAATAACAGCAGTCATTTCTTATATACTTTATCTTCTTTAAACTTTATAACAATTCTCTGCATTCAAACTACAGCTCAGGGTCAAAGAATTAGGTAACTTGACAAAGTCATACCACTGGAAAGGAGCAGAGGTGGAATTTAACCTTTTCTTTGCCTGACTGTCCTAGCTGTGTCCTTTGCTGCTGTGCTGATAATTTGGTGTGTGATTAAAGGGTAAGAAGTCCATCAAATTGACCCATAAATATAATGTCTTAGAACTTCCCTAGCTTAATTTAGATTTTCAAACATCTGTGAAGGCATCTTTAGTTTTGGAGTCACAGAATCTACTTTTGTATCCCAAGAAGTGCCCATCAGCTTATGGTCTCACAAAAGTTCTAAGTCCAGTTTCTTTTGGGGGCTTGAGAAGAAAAGTTAAAGAAATATCTTCTCTAAATAAATGCAAGAGGAAGTAAAAGTATTGTCTGAAACTGTGAAGGGGAGAACTAAGCCTAGAGACTTCCCAGCAGTTCCCGAGTGCTGAGGAGCAGATGTCCGATCCATTGGAAGGAATGACTTCATCAGAAATGGAGCAAGACTAACAATGGAGTGAGCTGTTTCCAGTGGTATGCTGGATCTGCCTTCTAACAGCTCATGAAAGCTTATTGTTACACATTCAAGAATTCTGTGAGCGTGGTAGTTTAAAGTTGGCCACAATGTGAGTATTTACACCATGAAAATGAGCAAACACTATAAATAAGGGTTTTTGTTTTGTTTTTGAAGAACTGGTTTACCCATACATCATTGGCTATTTAGTATAGAAGTGAGCTCCCTGTCATTGGAACTATTCAAATAGAAATTTGACAATTCCCTAAAGGTTGAGTTGCAATAAATGGAATAAGGAAAAATTAGAAGGTCTCTCAAGTCTTATCCAAGTGTATTTCACTTCACTTTATTTATATTTCACTTCAATGCACAGGCCATTGAAATTTCTATTATTTATTTTTTTTACTGATGCTATATTGTCCAACATCCACTCCTTATCTACTCCTTATCTGGATTTGCATGTAGTTTGCCCTCCCCTAAGCCTTTTCTGTTTCAACTGTTAACAGATGAGTTTCCATAGCTCTGTGGTCTGGGGTTCAGCTGTTGGCCTGGGGTTCGACTGAACTCTGAAAGGTTACCTAGGCTCCTTAAGTCTCTTTCTTTTTAAATTAAAAATTTTAGGGCAACACGAGTGAATAACACGATATGAATATCAGGTATGCAACCATATAATATGACATCTGCATATTCTGGCCTGTGCCCACCACCTGCAAAAAGCAACAAACGAACAAAGAAAACCAACAAAGAAAAAAAAAAAACCTCATTTTCTTTATCTGTTAAAAGGAGATAAACAGATGATAAAAGTACCTCTGTCAAATAGTTGTTCTGAGTCTTAAATAAAGCGAGTCCATATAAAGTTGCTAGTACAATGCTTGGCCATGGTAAGGATCTAGTAGATGTCAATTATATTTCCACTTAAAGCAGTATCAGTTTTATTTTTTTTCAATTTCTCAGAACTCTTGGACTCTAAATTTTACAAAGAATTTCAAGTATATATATGCTTTACTAAGTTGACTGCCTTGTTTCTGGATCTATCTGTAAAACAGAATTTTTATGTATTTAGTGCTGCTTTCTTATTAACATTGTATAGTCAGAGACACAGTCTTTGAGCCACTGTATTAATAACAATGAACAACAGATGTTTTCAGTGTTAGCAGGCTATTGGCAGCATATAAATTGCTCAGAACTTGGAGAAGTTTAAAAAGAATGACATTGAAGGCATCCCCTCCCCCCCACCCACAGAAAGAAAATGATGGTGAAAAATATAACAAAGGTGTTTATTTTGGGTATAAATTGTTCTTTCATTGAGCAAACACTGTGATACGTTGATGAAGACACAAGAGAAGTAGACATACCCAGAGTGGTTTTTAAGAAGAATAGCTCATAAGACTGGTATAAACTCACAGAACATTCTCTCCAAAATTTCATTCCTAAAAAGAATACAAGCTTTTGTGGATAAGGATGTGGGAGACCTAGGTGGCATCCACTGTTTCTGCAGATAGTTTCTGTTTGGGTTGTTTCTCAATAGTTATCGGCACAGTCACTGTCATTGAAATACAGTACATCATTTAGAACTGAAAGTGTACCAACTATAAGTATATATCCTGCACATGTTGTGTACGTGTGTGTTTTTCACCAGCTGCAAAGGTGCTGGGAGTTTCTGACTGGCCCCTTCTGTGAACACAAGTCTAAGGACTCTGTCGGTGGGAACACAATTCCAGAAACTAGTCTTCAGTCCCAGCTCTGGCAGAGGACTTCTCAGCATGGCTGAGACTGTGTGTGAGGAAATCGTGGCTCTTCTGTGTCCCTTTTGCCTTTGGGTGATGATGTTATACAGATTCCTGTCAAGTAAATAGAGCCCAGTCTAAGGATGATTTCAATCAGGCAGTTAAGGAAATGATTAATTCATCCCACTCTTCGGTCAGTGTTGACTGGCATCAGTATTTTCCACAGTCTTTGCTCTTTGGATGCCGTGGGTATATGAAACAGCTATATTCAAAACAAGTTTGGAAGCCTAGACCACTTGAAATATGTGTTTAAAATCTAAGGTTCATAGTCAGGATCTAGGGTTCTGATTTAAGAGCCCTCTGACCTTATTACCCTTTTGCGAGAAACACCTTATGCTCTGAATATTTTATTTTTTCCTTTGGCCTTTGGCTCCTTGGCTACTCACCATAATAGATTATCCAAGTGAAAGTATCAGTTGGATATTTCCCTTCCTCCCCCTTACACCTATACCATGTTGGTGGATGAAAAGAAAAAAATAAATGAAAGGTGGTACAAAAATATTTAATAGTAAAGTCAGATTCACCAGAAGCAGAGGTTGGAAGAAAAAACCTGATTGCTCCACTTTTAACACACGTGTTTTCCATAGACGGCTGGTTTTCTTCAATTTTCATAATTACAGTTTCAGGCAGCATCCCTCCACTCCGGGACGGTTATCCCATTTGTGGGTTACCCATTTCCTGTGCGTTTCCTTCCTCCAGCCCACCTCTTGGCCACATTACCATTACTGCATGTCAGAAACGATACCACAGGTGGCCAGAGCAGGTTTGGAAAAAGAAAAAAAAAAAAAAAAGAAATGGAAACCCATCAAGGTTGCTTTGTATTAAGTTAAAGCATTTGGTGTGAAGAGGCCCACACTCATTCTCGGCCAGAGTGAGACGTCTGAAAAATATAGGCATTTTGGAGATTTATACTGTTTCTTTCATGATCATCTCTGTTCATCAGGCATTAGCTGGCTAGATGTCTCTGATGAGGTTGGAGCAGGGAGCCTAATGGCCGCTGTGAACTTGGAAATAAAGTTGGGGATATGCCTGCATTTCTGGCATGTAGTCCATCAGCCAATGTCACTGAAATCCTAGTTAGACTTAGTTTAATGTATAGTCTTCTAAGGGCTTACAATCAAGACAAAATTCACACATTAGATTCAGGAGTCAACAACAGTTCCGTAGAATTCAGTGAGTAGGGGTTGTTTGTGTAGAATAGAGTGTGTATGCGTGTGTCTGTCCCTGAGTTCAGGGAAGGGATAAAACAGATGAATAGGCGGAAGAACATGAGACAGCTTTATGGGAGGGGGTGGGTTCTGAGCTGTGCCTCGAAAACTGGGGAGAGGTAGAGAGAGTAGAATTTGGATCAGTATAGAGAGAGAGGAAAAAAAGAGAGGGTGTGTGTGTAGGGCCTCGAATTCAAGAAGGTGAGAAAAAGATGCAAATGGTCATAAAATATATAAGCTCCTATTTTCTAGATATGATCTGTGGTGAAAAATGGGCACACCCTTTGTTAGAAGGAATCCTTGAAACTACTCAAGTGTATTTATAATATACAACAAAAGACAGCCTTGCTTGGAGAAAAATTAATAAATACATGTCAGGGAACAGTAGAGGTGTCTGTTGCTAGTTAGCATTTGATTTTGAACGATGCAGTTGGAAAGAGATGAGCTTCCATTTAGGTTGTACTTTAGATGAAAGTTGTCATGGCTACAAGGGCCTGGATGATCTGACTGCACTTTGCCTTCTGATTTGCTGCCTCTCATGCCATTCTCTCCCTCATTCACTAAGCTTCAGCAATACCTCGCCTTCTTTCTCTTTCTTCATTGTGCTAAGTGGTTTCCCATCTTTTGGTCATTGCATGTGCTGTGTCCTCTACCAAGACACTGGTCCCTAGGCCCTTGGGCAGACCAGCTCTTTCTCATCGGTCATGTCTCAGCTCCCATTTCACTTTCTCAGAGACTCGAGTCTTCAGTATCCACCATCCTGTCACCCTGCTTAATTCCTTTAAAGCGTAAGGAATGCTCTGAATGGTCTTGTTTGTTTACTATCTGTGTCACCCCTTTAGAGGGATCATTAGGACAGGGACCTCATCTGCCTTGTTCACTGCCTGACCCAGCATGTAGTAGGTGCTCAATAAAGTAGGTGTTCGATCAGTCAGTGGCCGTGGGGTCTCCATTATGCTTAGGGCATGCAAGGCTTGTATCCCAAAGTGCTGAACTGTTACAAAGCAGGAAGAAAATAGTAAAGGTGAAAGACCTGGGCTGGCTGCTGTCGCCGTGGCATTATGTTACAATACTTTTCCTTTGTTCCTCTACTGAGTCTTAAGAAGCTGAAAATCAACACCGCTCAGAGGGCTATTTCAAAGAGATGGGGTTTGAAGGAATAATTATGTGAACTGCACTAATGCTAGTAAATTATATCCAAAGAGCTGCTGATTAACTCATTCCTCCATGTGTGTGTATGTGGCAGCCATTGTGGAATGAAATTACAGCCCAGGGTGAGCTGAGGTTCGATGTGTCTGCAGCCCACCCCTTGAAGCCCTCGAACATGTTTCCTGTGTGTGTCGCCTTCCTGCACTTTGCACTCTTCTTCTTTCCCTTCTCAAAGTAGTGCTGGCCTGGCCGATGTGGCTCACCTGGTTGGAGTGTCATCCTGCGCACCGAAAGTTCGCGGGTTCGAATCCTGGTCAGGGCACATACCCAGGTTGAGGGTTGGCAACAATGTTTCTCTCTCACATCAATGTTTCTCTCTGTCTCTCTTCCTTCTTACCTCTCTACAATCAATAAAAACGTATACTGGGGTGAGAATTAAAAAAAAAAATTAAAGTAGTGCTGAGTAAGTAGGCTACCCACTGCAAACTATAGTATAATGCCATTGTTAATTCAATGAAAGAAGATTGAAAAAAAGGTGGTTGTTTTTTCCTCATTCATGGATTCTCACAGTAGCACACCTCTGGCTGATACTACTGAAGCTGCCTGAGCTGGTCCTCATTTGTAGCTGGGTTGGCTTATCAGTGGTTGGAATGATAAAGTATATGTTTTTCAGTGACCTAGTGTGGATTTAAAATGAAATTCTACACTGCCTTTCTGTGTATCATTAATACATGCTAGCAATAAAATGATACCTCCATTATTCTGCTGTTGAAATATACTTTGTTTTACTATGTTTTTCCAAAGGATCAGTGGTATGAGAACAAGTCAGAGCTGGCAGACAAGGTTTTATTTGCCTTTCCCACATCTGTCCTTCCTGCCTTCCCCTGTTCTCATGCTAGAGATCCATGCTTCTACTCTATAACAAGCAATCCACCACATTTCCGTTGATTTTTAATGCATTACCTTAACAAGTAGGTAATTGTCCCATCTCCTTCCCATTTAGTAATCTGCAATGTCCAACCCTCCCTCTTCCTCCTTTAGCACTGCAGTGACAGCACGCATCCCTGCCAGTCAGACATGAACATTGAAGGAGCCTGGAAGAGAGGCTACACGGGGAAGAACGTTGTGGTCACCATCCTGGATGACGGCATTGAGAGAACCCATCCGGATCTGATGCAGAACTATGTGAGTGCTTGCTGTGGTGGGAACGCCTTGCCTCCTTGGAAGCAAGGGAACTCGTGGTAGGGTTCCCCAAAACGGGGGAGACTGCTGCAAAATGCAGCGAACAGATCCGGTGGTCTCTGTGTACTGCTCCTGTCCTGTGAGAGATGCACTCTGAGTCCAGGAAGCATGAGATAACGCTGTCAACTTTCCAGTGCCTTTGATGTTCTGACGGCAAACAGCAGGCGATAAGGTAGCAGAAACCACCCCCCACCACCACCACCTGCTACCGACAACAACCGCTCTTCTCAGCAACTCATCCACGCAGCCAGGCAGCGCTGTTTCTTTTGTGGAGAAAAGTGTACTTAGACTTCTTCTCGAGTTATTCTGGTGGTCTGTGTCTCTCCTTTTTAAAGGACAGCAGTGATCAGCCTTCCTTAGGAATTAGGGAATTATTTTTCTGAAGAAGGCACCACAATTCTAGGACTCAGAGAGAACATAAGATGAGCCCGAAGTCATAGAACAAGCGAAAGTGCTGAAACTCAGTACTTTCATTGAAAACTGTGGTCTTAATACCCAGGGCCCATGTGGGGGCCGAGGAGGTAACCTGTTTGCTGACACAGGGATCATTTGCTCCGGGGCCTCCAGGTCCCCTCTACTACCGTGATACTCACTGCCTGGAAACGTACCAATGACCCCTCCGTCTCCTGCTCTCCAGAATTACCCCTCCCTGGGCTTCTCCTCCCTAAGTTTGGTGAAAAATCCCATCATTATCTCCTAATGTGCCTTTCTTTGCTCCAAATTCGTGTTTCCTGACACCTTGGTGTTCTCCCTAAAATATTCTTTTGTTGCTGAAGAGCCTGCAGTGACTCCCTATTATCTGTAGACAACTCTGATTCCTGTCACAGCTTCACGGAAACTCCTGGTGCACCCCACTCACACCCACGTCTTCTGACTTCTCCTCTCACTTCTTTTCTGTGACACCTGTTTCCACGCAGAAGCACTGATATCACTATATACCCACCTGAACTTCAGTCACTCCCATGCCTCTCAGGAAACCACTGGGGCAGAAATGGCCACATATTAGCTCCAATGGTTCTCATTTGTTCGATGTCATTTATTTAATGACACTTCATTTCTCTTAATTTTCCTTTTGTCACTCAAACCTGAAAACACTCCATTTTATCTTTGCAAGGGCAGTGCTTCCAAGTCACTTCCTTGACACATCAGTATCTACCACGGTCGCCAGCAGTCACCCATGTTTCTGACCTTTGAGGACCTTCCCTCACACAGAACACCTGGCATTACCTTGCACTTTCATCAGCTTCAACTGCTTTTCCTCCCAGTATTCTGCCTCGCTGCCCTTTTTGTTTAAAAAGTTCAGCTAATGCCCTGGCCATGGTGGCTCACTTGGGTGGAGCATTGTCCTAAAAGGTGGTGGGTTCAATCCCCAGTCAGGGCACAACCCAGGTTGCAGGTTTGATCCCTGTTCGGGGCAACCGATTGATGTTTCTCTTTCACATCAGTGTTTCTCTCTTTCTCTTCTTTCCTCTCTCTAAAATCAATAATAATAATAATAAAAGGCACATCCTGGGGTGAGGATTAAAAAAAATTCAGCCAAGCCCTGGCCGGTTTGGCTCAGTGGTTAGAGCGTCGGCCTGCGGTCCAGAGAGACCCGGGTTCGGTTCCCGCTAAGGGCATGTACCTCGGTTGCAGTTTGTTCCCGGCCCTGGTTGGTTGTGCGGGTGGCAGCCACTCGATGTGTTCCTTTCACGTCGATGTTTCTCTCTCTCTCTCTCTTCCCCTCTCTCCCTCCCACTCTATCTGAACAAAAAATGAAAAAAATGTCCTCGGGTGAGGATAAAAAAAAATAAATAAAAAAATTTCAGCCAAGAAACTTCATAAATTAATTTTCACAATGAAATATTGAAACGATTTCCCCCAAATTAGGTGATTTTCCCCTAAGGTTAAAAAAAGAGAGAGAAGAAACTGGAAATTCATTTAGTTGTCATTTGAGCAAAACATGTGCGTGGTTGCTGTCACCCTGCTCCCAGGCACACTCAGGTAAAAGGTGTCTCTTCATAGCATAAATTTCAGAGCTGAGAAGGAACTTCAGTTCAGTCCCCTCATTTAGGAGGGTAGAAAATGAGTCCTGAAGTCTAAAATGAGTTAACCCAGGTCGTATGTGCAACAGAACAGCGGTTACTATCTCCTAGCAAAGAAGCCTGTCTTGTCATAAGCAAGGCCATTTTTATGGTGTCGTCCGCTCCCCACGGCATCGGAATGTATCTGATAAAATACAAGTAGCTCTAACCTGCTTGTGATTACATTCTTTACTTCTTTCATTTTCCCTCCCTTGAAAGAAAATCCCAAAATGTGCCCGTGCAGTTAGCAGTACTGGCATCCTCCCAGTTCTAATGTCAGAGCTGTGAACATGGGTGTCAGGTGGCCCGGGTTCCCGTCTTGGTTCCACAGGCAGTTGGTTTCATGCCTCCGGCCAAGTTACACAACCTGTCTTGGCCTCTGTTTCTTTCTAAGTAAAATCCGTGATTTACACTAGCTACACTCCCTCTTGCTTTATGAGTACTGAGAGGGTCTGCACAGGCCCCTTTGTACGGGGAGCTGGAACTTACCACCTTTATATGTAATGCAGATTTTACTTAATTCCCCCAAACATTTCAGTCTCTGTGTACCGTGAGTTATTTTTTAGAAACAGAGCCTTTGATAAAGATAGAAAACAAAGATAACCTTTACTTTCACTAAAACTAAAATCAAGAATTAACATAAAGCATCAGAAAATTCAAAACATCTTAAATTAGTTCTATCTGTAGTGATATAAATTTGCTTTCACAGGTATTTTTGCCTCCTTTTGAACCCTGCCATATAATAAAACTTTGCTCGTTATTTTGATTGGGGCATAAGGCCATTGGCTGTTAGTAAAAAGTCTGAATTGTAGATTCTTTTATAGTAGATGAAACATCTGAAACCATACAAATATTGCCTAATAGAGATCCTAAGATACTTGATATAGTAAATTTCTAGTACCGACTTTTAACTGACCTGCCAATTATTTGTGAATGATTTTTATCTTAAAACGTTTTGAATTATGACAAGGGATGACACTCAAGAAATAAAGCTAGAGAGAGCATCCATGGAGAATAAATCACTTTACTTCTAGGTGGTCCGGGAGTACTCCACAGAAAAGGTGCTCATCGAGGATATATTTGAATAAATTGGGTGAGAGGCTAGTTCTTGGTCTAAGAGGAAAAGTGCTGGTGAGAATCGACCAGACACTTCTTTGGTCTGTGGAGAGTATTTCTTCTCCCTAAGGGGGGAAAAGTATGACACTGATTATTACTGAACAAGGCATCCTGACACTACTGAACCATGAATGTATTATTTAATCTAATTACTCTCTTGCAGAAATGTGTTTAAGAATGCATGAGCCTTCAGGTTAATGGCTAATTAATGACCGTCTGTCTCCTTCCTCTCTCTCTCCTCTGTGGCCATAGGATGCGCTGGCCAGTTGTGACGTGAATGGGAATGACTTGGACCCAATGCCTCGTTACGATGCAAGCAACGAGAACAAGTAAGACCCCAGTGATGGCTGTCTGGCGTGTGACTGGCAGGGAGCCTTGCTTTTTGCTTTTGTTAAGGGAAATATTTTTTTACTTGGAAATCCTTGGTAACAAATAATCCTAAGTTGCTCCAAGATAATCAAGTGTCTTTCCACGGAAGCTTCTGGGTAATGAAAAGGAGTGGTCCACAAAGTAATTGTTGCAGAGAGAAAGAGAGAGAACACTCTAGAGAAGGACTCACCATTTCCAAATTTTGAGAGGAGAGCTGGGGAAGATTGCCTTTCAAGTGGTAAATTGACGAGTGACCCATTTGTTTAGGGATGGGGTGCTAAAGGGAGAGACAAACAAAGTATCCCTCAAAAGAGTTCCATTACTCTGTGAACTTCAGCAGGTTTGCTTACTGTACTTGAGGTCTCTTTCCTCTCCTCTTCCCTATAGTGATGGTGTTTTCCACTAATATACCTGAAATACTTATAAGGTTTGCCATGTGTGGAACACATTCCATTTCTTATCTCCACAGTCAAGAGCCTTCGAAACCCATTTAACCACAGTTACACTTTCCAGTTAGGACAGTAGTTTTTGTGAAAGCAAATGAAAATGCACATCTCTGTGATAAGGTAGACTATCTCAACATTCCTCAGAGAGTAAATGGAAATGGTATTTCTTGCTCACGATGATATAAGTTCTTTAAAGGTTATAGATGTTTCTAATCTCTAGATCACGTTAACTTTTTCCCTTTTACTGCAAAGTTCCTCAAGCCTAATACTGTGATTTAGATATTATCATTTGAATTGTTATTTACATATTTTAGTTTGGGGCTGCAGAGGTTCCAAAGAGAGGTGTTGTGCCCGTTTATTACGTACTATTTCCAGCCTGTGTTTTTCCTGAGGGAAAAATTTCTCAGCTAGGATTGTTGATTAAGTCAATAAGTTTATATAAAACTATATGACCTAGATAATTGTGACTGTACGTGGGATTTTTTTTCTCTCTACCATTTACTAAGAAGTCTCATTAAAGTGACTCTGGAAAATATGCTGATGGTTAATATTAACAACTGAGTAAATATTATAGATCACATTTAGTGGTGAAAGCATTAATGTGCAAATTGATGTAGATAGAATTTTCTAGAACTTTCTGAAGAGAAAGGGAACGGAATTAAACTGGGTAGTTTTCTTTCAGACCTGGTCATTGCTGTCTAGATGACCCTGTTTAAAGTTATGGTGAATTTCATACAATCCCTCTGAGATACTGAGCTCATCTATTTAACCCGATGTGCAAGCTCACGCAACACTGAAGAAAGAACTTGAAGCTGCAATCAGGTCATCGCTAACAAATATCAATATACAGTCTGTTCCACTGTAATGCGGCATATTGCATTCCTAAAAATACCTGCATGCTGCAAGATCTAAAACAGAGTAATAAGTAAATAGAATTGGAGCTCAACACTCAAATACTTCATCCACGACACACACAAAAGTGGTTAAAACCGATTCCAGTTGTATCCATGTAAAGTGGTTAAGAGAGAGAGATAAAACTGCAGTCACTGTGACACTTTATCTGCAAAGAGACCTGTAGTGTGCTTGTGGAAGTGTGTGCCTGTTAGATCGGCTCCTACTCTGTGTGCAAAAGTAAAAGAGTAATAGGAAAAAAGAGAGAAAGATTAAAATTTTTATAAAGAACAGAGAATAGAGAGGAAAATTACAAAATAGGCTGGGAGGAAAGGGGGACAGTGAAGCAGGGTGAAGGACACCACCTGGATGGCCTTCAGAAACGTGGCAGCTGGCAAGTTATTGTGAAATGGAAGGGCGGTGATCTGAAATCACAGGAAGTAGCGGCACTGACGTGGACTGGCGTGGACCACTTGCTCCTGCGGTGTGTAGCTCTGTGTGTTCTCTGTATCTGTACAGGGCTTAGTGCTGCTGCGTATGTTTTCTACATCTACCTAGCGCTTCCGGGACAAAATTGTGCATCAACAAATGCAGATTTCACATATGTTCAAATTATTCTCTAATATATTAGTCATAGATTGATTGCTTAGGTATAGCAATAAAAAAGTTTGTGTTTTCAAAGCAAGCAGTATAGCAGTACTGACCATACTACATCCATTAGCTAAATTTATCCCATCAACATTTGTATAGATAAAAGAGAAACAAGAAAGCTATAGGGAGGTCTAGATGATGTAAATACCCAAAGTATCCTTGTACAAGAGGGTCTATAGGTAGAAAATGAAAACCTCTTGTGCCCCGTAGCCAGTTCTGTCTGAATCTGCATGTGCTGAGTTTTTGCACTGAAACTCTCCCTGGTGATAGTGAGTGTTCTCCAAGGCTGGGTCTGATCTGTGACTAACATTGCTAACCACAAAGTCTATATGTAAGGACAATCCTTTGAGTATTGGCTTTGATGGCTTTTTATAGTCTGCCTTTTAAAAACTGTGTTCTTTGTGAGGATTCCTTTTAAACTTGGCCACTCCCCAAGACCCTTGTTAAAAAGGACCCCGGCCATCCTGCTCACTCCGGGGTACACTGGTGTGTCCTGTTTTGACATTCTAAGCGCTGTCCATGGTTCATTGAATATGGTGTGAGTCTGATTATGAGGGGTCACGGTATTGTTCCAGACGTGTGCTTAGATTTGTACTCTTGAGAGTGAAGTGTGGCATTTTCAGAGGTGTGGCACCAGCATTGCCTACCCCTGTTTTATGGAAGTTAGGAGCTACCAGGGTATCAGATGTCCCTTTCTTTCCTCTCATGGTGCTGCCTGATTTTGATTTTTACTTTTTGCCAATGTATCCAGACATTTAGGGTTAAAATTAAAGTATCATCTCTGTTCATTACACCACAACTGTAGATACGATCGATGGATCTGCCTTTAAGCATGGATCCATGGACAGATCATTCTGTTGGAATAGAGGCCACGTGGCACCAGGTAATAAGAGTGGGTTTGGAGTTTAGAAGAGGTGACTTGCCTTGGTTCTTCTTAATTAGCTTTATAGTCTTTGGACCTGACTACTCTGAGCTTCAGTATGTTTTTTTAATCTCTCAAATGGGCCTAATAATACTTCTAAAGAGTAACAATACAGTTTGTAAAACACCAAGTGTACTGCTGACTACATAATAGGTGCTAGATAATTATAGCAGTTATTATAATTATGTGTTTAATTCCTTTATCCAGTTCTTGATAAAGAATGGGTTAAAATGATAATTATCTCAAAATAAGTAGACAAATGAAGATTTAAAATTTAAACTAAGACTTGGAAGTCCTTATTTCCAAGGTTAGAGGTTTGGTTAGGTCTTTTTGCTTCTTTAGGGGCTGGGAGCTATGAATCACTCAGTCCACAGTAAATCTGCTTTTCATTCATCCCATGTCCCCACCTCCCTCTGTGGAGCACGAGTCCTTGAATTTGATAAGATAGTGAAGGGGAGGAATTTCTAATCATCATCAGAGTAAGAAGGCTGAGGAAGTTGCCATGCCAGCACCTCTTCGTTGTGCGATCTGACCAGTAGGCGTCAGAGCATTTTTGGAATGCTTTCGTACATGGCTGCATTTGTTCTTTCATTCCACAGGTGTTCATTGATTCCCACCTTGTGAATGATGCTGTGCTCAATGCTGGGGGGTGCAGTGGGGAAATAATAGAGGCTACTAACTAATGGGTTGAGTTGGGAGATGACTCAGAAAGAAGCTGTAATGCCTGAAGGGTTTCTAGAACTAAGAGAGAATGTACCCTCACAATGTGATGCAAATCGTTTTTCTTAGACTTACATGATCATATTTCTAGTGCCAAAGCTTTGGGGTGAAGGTAATCACTTCTGAAGTACAAAAGTTATAAAAATCAATTCTTTGTCACTTTTTCAAGTCCCCGAATGGTAGTGTGTCAGACCTAAATAACCGATGCTAAAGAAATCGCATTATTAAGGGAGACCATGCAACTAGTCCTCCCATTCAGCTTTGCTCCGTTTATATCAGCTTGCTGAATACAGCTGACTGCATTGTTCTAGCTTAAAATAGAAAATGCCTCCCTGGGAATGAAACAGCCTCCTGGCATTTCGTACCACCACTCCTCTTTCTGCCGAATGGATTATTGATGTCTGAGTTACACTGTCCCTTACCCTAGGTTCCTTCTTGTTAAACGTTCCCTCTGCTTACAAGTCATAGCCACGTATTTAGTGGGTGATGAGACCATGGCATTATATTTCCAATGTGTCGTATATGGGCCCAGAATCTAATTCCTTTTCAAAATAAACCAACCCGTAGGTTAAAGACTCATTTTCCGAAAGGAATGGACTTTTCCTTTTGTTTCTTATCTCTGTTTCTGGGAAGATTTAACCAAGGTGGATGGAAGCGCACTTCTTCTGCTTCTTTAGTCTCCGTTCACACGTAATTTCTGGCTTTAAGAGTGTTGCCGTGTTGCAGACACCAGTTGGTGCGGCCTCTCTTAGTCTCGTAGATGACTGTTGTCAGGAGGTAGTGTTCCAAAGCCAAGCCAGTGGTGTAGACAGTGTTTTCTGCTTTTACGGACATATTTTAACTCAATCCAAGGGGATAAAAAACACACATACACTTTAGGTCTGTGATCTTTATTAATACTTCTTAATGCCGAAGCTTTATTTCTTTTTTTCATCATTTTTTTCATCTTTACTGTTGAAAGTATTACAGATGTCCCCTCTTTTTTCCACCATTGATCCCTTCCTCCTCACTCCCACCCGCCTCCTGCTTTCCCCAAACTATTGTTTGTATCCATTGGTTGTGCATATGTGCATATACCCACCCCCCTACCCCCCTTGAAGCATTATTTCTTTATACACAAAATTTAGCCAAATATGTTAAGATAAAATTACCTATAGCTAAGGAGGTGAGAAAAAACCTACCAAAAAAAAAAAAAATAGGGCCATTATCAGAGGCTGATTTGTTTTCCAAATATTTTCAATTTTTTTTCTCTAATCCTTTTGCAAACTAACATCTACAGTATACTACATAGTAGTTACGGCATCAGAGACTATCAAATGAATTTATGTAACGTCTCTACAAATGTACTGACTAGATGCCGAATGTATGCAGAACAGACAGCTGTGAAAAACATCTGACACCTTTCATATACAGCCATCGATTTTATGTCCATGAAAGAGCCTGAAATGAATGTTTTAAAAAATTCATTTCTATCATACGGGTTCATGATGCAATCAATACATTGAGATAAGTAACAATTTTGATATCTCTTTGGTCCTGGGAAGGCTACCCGAGTGCTGGGGCCTCACAAGAAGTTGTGATACAATAGGGAAAGGCCTCTCAGACCAGAAGCCAGCCATCCTCCCGCTTCCCCTCAACAGCCATCTGTCACCAAGTCCTGACAGTTCTTTCCACTGAAGTCCTGCTCTGTAATAGCTCTCCAGAGACACACACACCCCTATCCATCCCTCCACACTAGCCTGTGGTAGTCTACCCCCTTCTCTCACCTGCATCCTTATAAAATCTCCTAAAGATTCCCGTCTCCAGTCTCCCCCATCCTGCTGAGTGATGGATGAACAAAATAAGAACATTAAAATCCTTTCGTGTCTTGGCATTTTTTAAAAAGCACAAGACCCTTCAGGACCCCACTCCTCCCTCACTATTAAGTCTGCTCTGCTCTGCTGTCCACTCCCCCTCCCACTGTATTTATTAGCCCGTCAGGACTTGTGAAGTTCCCCGACTGTTCTGCAACTGCTCAGCCTTCCACCAGCTGCACCTGCGGACTCCTCCTCCCCCTGCAGCTCTGCCGTCCCTCGTCTGAGCTGGCTGCCCTCCAGCGGGATTTCACACATCCTGTGAACTTACTTCTTTCATAAAATCTTTCCTCTTGTGGATGCGAGCATGTTTACCAAGGTGTGGAATCGAGAGGCAAGACCAGATGCTGAGAAGAGGATTTCCAGTTTAGTTTGGGATATAAAATGTCTGGTCTTATAATAATTATAAGAATGTCTGCCTTGATGAGCTCATCTAGATGAATCAGCAAAATATGTCCCAGTCGAAGTAGTAACTTAGCAAATGCTGTCTTATATGTATGTATGTGTATATATATATATATATATATATATATATATATATATATATATATATATATAGTGGAACTTGTGCTGAATATTTTTAACCCTTCACCTTGCTCTGTACCCCAGAAAGCTCATCTCCAGGGACTGCATTAATGGGCTCCCCTGCCTTCTGGGTTCCGGTTGGGTTTGGCCAATGGAAGGCTCAGGCAGGAGATGGTGGAATGCACAGGAGTGAAGAAGGGGTATTTATTGTCTTGCTGGGACACTGCATCCCGGAAGATTATACCTCCTCTCAGGTGGCTCTAGGGCTGCCCTTTGTGGGTATCAATAACCACTTCCTCCCCAAGGCTCTTTAAAGCTGGAGGGTCTAGTGTCGCTAGTGTGGAACACTGTCCTATCCCCACTGGTGTCCCCAGTCCCCACCTGCATCTTTATTTGAGTCCCTTGAATACATTTTTCTCATGTTGCCCAATAAAAGGAGCCCCTTGTTTCCTGGTTGGCCCTTGACTGACACAGATATGTTAGTCCTTGAGCCTGGTATGTTTGATAAATGAAAAAATGTTTAGACACCTCTAAGAAAGAAAATACTTAGATACATAAATAAGATTTGTTGAAGTGGCTGTTTATTCTCTAATGAGAACTGGATAAATACAGAACATGGTAATCTGACATAGAATATCTATATACCGCTCACCTAAAGTGTAAATATTCATTTTTATGAAGCATTGCATTCATTATTCTGGGGCTTATGATCATGATAATTCAGTCTTCAGACCGCTTTGTTCTTCCCTTTGTCAGTTCCCGGGTGTTCTCCTCAAGGATTTGGGGACTGTGTCTCTCGGGGCCCTCAGTCACAGTTTTGATAAAGGGTCTGATTGATGCTATAGGTTAAAATGATATTTGGGTATAATTTATGCTAACCCAATGCACTATTGACATGAATAATTGATAGCTGCTTCAATTTAAATCTCTTATTTAAAAAACAAACTCACAAATTCCAGAGGCCTCTGAAGCCCATGGAAATTGCAGTAAGGGAACGAGATAAGTATCCTTTTTAAATAATGGATTAAGCATTTAAGCAGGGTTTCCAGACAGGTGTATTTATTTATCTTTCTCTTTTAAAGTTCTCCTGTAGCCTCTACCTTGGACCTTTGTATTTTCTCTTGGTTCCTTATACTCCGAAATATGTAAAATGTAGAGCAGAAAGACCTTGGGAAGTCAATGCTAGGAGTATATTATTTGTGTTATTGCAGAGCATTAGAGAAGGCGCCCAAGACTTTTCAAATGCGATCAGCCAGTTTGGACACTCCTGTCAGATGCTGAACAAGAAGGCCAGCGCGGGGACAGAGCCCTTGTTTTATGTCGCTCACCCCCTGTACAGATTCCAGAAGGAAAACTTGCTGAAATTATAATCCAACTGCAAACTGGCTGATTGTTCATTTTATTATCCAGGTGCTATTTAAATAGTGGCTGCCTTCTCTTCAAACCAAGTGCCTTCTAAGTGAAGGAACTACAGTTAGAATTTCGGTATGATACGCTAACAGACATGTCAAAATTGCTATGTTTTAGCAACTCAGTTAGCTGCAACAGAAGCCTGTCGTCCCAGTGTATCTAAGACAAGTGTGTGTGTTTAATATCAGCGGTAATGTGAATTTCAATCGCAATCCTTAAATAAAGGCGGGCAGGTAGAAAACATGTCCTTCAGATCAGAACATATTTGACTCGTTCTCATAGAGTAGGTCACCAAAGAAGGCAAAGTGGTGTGGGAAAGATGCTGTGCTTCTGGACGGGACCTGGTGCCAGACCCAGCCTTGCTGTTGGCTCTGTCTGTGGCCTTGGAGAAACATTCTTTTTTTTTTTAAATAATTTTTTTCTTTATTGATTTTAGAGAGAAAGGGGAAGGGAGGGGGAGGGAGATAGAAACAGTGATGAGAGAGAACATCAATTGGCCGCCTCCTGCATGCCCCCCACTGCGGTCGGAGCCCACAACCTGGGTATGTGTCCTTATCAGGAATCAAACTGGCAACCTCTTGGTGCATGGGACAATGCTCAACCACTGAGCCACACTGGCTAGGCGAGAAGCTTTCTTATTAGAGCCTTCCTTGCCACCTCAGTACCTCAATGTCCCTGTTTAACTTAAATAACAACCAAAACATCTGGAAGTCTACCGGGTTGCTATTTGACTCTATTTGAATGCAATGTAAGCAACTGCTGATAAAATTAGCATATCTGCATGTTGTCTCATTACTGCTCACAACAACCCCTGTTCAGAGAGAGGGGGGAAGTAAAATGCCTGATGTCACCGAGTGGCAGTCAGAATGTGAGCTCATTGTCCCCACACCATCCATAGTTAAATTAATCTGTGGGCAAGTAGATGAGAAATTAATTCCTGTGCTATTAATTCCTGAGCACATGCTTCAGTAAGTTGACTACGTGCGAGAACTGCAGTACTAGACTGGTGCCCCGCTGTGATACACACTCAATAGCCGGGCTCTTCCAAGTGCTGGTGCTCAGGGCCCGGTTTCTCCAGAGTGGAGCTTGGCCCACAAAGCCTGCCAACACCTTGTGTCCATGTGACTTAGAACAAGTAACAAAGATCATTTGTCACAGAAAACGAGTATATAGATCTGACTTCACTATGATATTATTCTGTGGAAATAAATGAAGGCCGCCACCTAAGTGAGACTAGAGGTTATTTATCAGAGCTTACTCTAGCAAGGGAGTCAGCTACCGTGGCTTGAAGGCAGGCACAGGACTGACTGCAAGAGCTTTATTGTGAGAAAACAAAGGAAGGCTTCAGGTATGGTCTGATCAGGGGTTGTCATGGGAAAGCTGGAACTTGGGTGTTTGTTCTCAAACAATTCTAATATGTATTAACAGTTTTTTTGTTATAATTAAATTTCAATGAAAAAAAATTTGAATGAGTACCAGGTAGTCATAATGTTTTGTAAACTACATAAATGTGCCACAGGTATGGATGTCATTAATATTATTATTAAGAGTGATAATAAGTAATAAGATAATGTTTTAGCCTAAGTCTTAGAGGGCAGGTAGTTTTCACATTTCTCTACATGGAAATATGGACTGTTTGAGGTCGGAATGACGTAAACTAAGAAATGCTTTCCAATGTTTTGGTACTTAAATGACAACCCTTGAGAGTACTCTGGAAATGTGGGCTGTGAAAGAAAGATTCTCTGCAGGAGAAAAAGACTACACCCAAGGAGAGCCTATGAGCATCAGATATCTCACGCCCTAAGAAGAGTTTATAGTCTTGTGTCCTGCTTTGGGGATTTGTGGTGAATCCTCTTGCCTATAGAACACTGAAAATAGCTCAAACAATTGGAGACAAGCAGGAAATGATTTGTGATTTTTCCAGCGTCTCCTGAATCCCACTTTCTCCGCCGTGTATTCTCATCACAAGCTGCCATCTCATGAATTTTAGAAAAGACTGACCTTTGTTAGAAGAGTTTACCTCTTTCTATTTTTAGATATCCCTACACTATCTGCATATCTTTTATATATGCTAGTAAATGCACTTGAATTTGCATGAATTGCAGATACAATAACTTGTTGCCTGAGATTATTAGCTGACTGCCAAAGATTGTATATGACCTTTTTGCTTTTGGTTGGTTTTTCCTCCTCTTGAGGTTCAGCCTCCTAGGATCCCTGCCCCCCTCCCACGCCTGTCCCAATTACCAAATATAGACTCTGGTTTTTCTCCCCCTCCCTCCAGCAGCCCCTGTATCAGGTTGTCACAGATCCCTTTCTTTTTCCACCATCCTGATACCTTGATCTTCCCATAGGCTCTAGCATAATGTGGTCATCATGCAGAGAAAGAAGCACACATTTCTGTCTAGCAACTGCTCGCTCTTGACACCAGTTTACATAGTTTATCTAGGTGATCTGACTAGAACTCAAGTTGTTCAGCAGTTTTAATTATGACTTGTGTTGTTAATTGTGTTGGATATCAGACTCTTTCATAAAAGTTGTTTATTTTCTTCCTAAAAGAATGACAGGTCCTTTTAATGCATTTCAAAGAGTGGGAAATATTTGAAACAAAAACACTTGATGGTTTTTTTTTTTTCTTTCTATCTTTTATCCACCCATCTTTTGGATCACATAAGAAGTGTTGGGGGAGGTCGGGTAATGGAGCATCTGAGAAGGAACTGGGATTTGAATGGGGAAAAAAATCAAAGAATTAGAGGACTTGACTTTGTTGAAATTTAATTCAAATGGAGGCAAAAGAGGTCCCAAAATGAGGGACAGTCTCAGAAGCAGCTCCTGTCGGCTACACTGGGAAGCACACCATTCATGGGACAGTGGCGGCCCCTGCTATTGTGACTGCAGTGTTTCCCAGTGGAGGGATGCCACAGCAACTGGACTTAATTCTCATACAGGCTGAATTTGTATCTAATTGTTCAGCCCTCCATGGGAGGTGATACTAGTGGCATTATTTTGGTGGAACCACATTCCACAGCATGGATCTATAGGGACAGGACCCATTTTTTCCATTGTTGTGTTTGTTGGAGTGTTCACTCCCATTTGTTGAAATCTTTGCAGCTCCAATGCAAATATGAGAAGGCGTTCAGATAAGCCATTGCAAATTATGTGAGTAGTCTTTCTTCCATATTTTATCATCATACGTAACTGTTTTTATATCAGTTGATTCCATTTATCATTCTCTAATTTCCCCATTGTGTTTCTATGAGCTTCTGTTAGAGAATCCCCATTGTAAAACTTATTTCAATTTTAAGGGACACTAACTCATGTTTAATTCATCCTGGTTGAAACAGAATACTCATACCTTCATATCTGTTACGGTGTTGTTACTTGTCTTCGATGAGGGAGATATTGTTTCTTATGCTAAGGGAGTAAACCTTGTTAACTATGGTACTCATATCTTAAATTCATATTTTTCTGAGATTTGTAGGATTCTGAAATCTGTTTAAATAGAACACATATAGATTTCCCACATATATCTGGAATGAAAGGGGAAAATGTGTGAGGGGGAGGGAGACCCAAGTAACTGCTACATAAGTTGTTAAATAAAATCGAATGATCCTTTTATACACTGAGAATGTTTTGAGCAATACCCTATAAAAGCATGCTTATGCTGATACATGGATAAACGCTACGTGTTGTTCATACTTGAAAAGTTATTGCTATGTCGTTGTGCAAAGCTCGGTATCCAAGAGCTGCCTATTTGGTTTTCCTGTGAACACTTCTATAGCTTTGAGAAGCTCGGTACATGATTTGGGTGGCAGAGTGAGGAAACAGCTTCCGTCCCAAAAGAAACCTTGGCTGTTTTTGCCTTGGGCTATAAATTCAGCAAAGTCTAAGTAAAGTTCAGCAGGGTCAGAATAGGTTTTCCATGAGAGAATGAGAAAAGAAAGAGCAGGTTTTCTGGTTCCCTTGACTGGCATTAGTCCCTCCAAGTCATCTCAGACCTCACCTTCTCCAATGCAGAGGAGCCATCGACTAAGAATAATAATGTATCGAGAACTTTAGAATTCATGAAGCACTTTTACATATATTCTCACTTGACTTGTAAAAATTCATGTCAGATAGGTAGTAGGTAATTCTTTTGGTCTCCCAGTGACTGAATATTTTTGTGTGTGTAAGGAATGTCTGTCTTAGGAGTCTCGGTGGACAGCCACGACTACTCTCCAGCATGGTGGCCCAAAATGCCAGATACTATTAACTTGCCCATCCTCCCTTGCTCTACTCAGTGACATAGACCTTGTGGTTTAGAGTCTAAAAACCAGTAGCCCCTGTGCATGTAAGTGACAGAGGGGCCAGGTCAGCTCTCACTCCACATGTTCTTCTCCCTCGCCCTCTCCGTGGGTCTTGACTTATAAAGAAGCTGGGTGTTTTTCTTTTTTCTTTTTTTTCCTTTTATTGATTAGAGAGAGAGAGAGGAAGGAATAGGGAGAGAGAGAGAAACATCGATGAGAGGGAACATCTGCTGACCGCCTCCTGCATGCCCCCTACTGGGGATCGGGCCCACAACGTGGGCACGTGCCTTGACCGGGAATCGAACTGGCAACCTCTTGGTGCATGGGTCGACGCTCAACCACTGAGCCACACCGGCCGGGCTGGCTGTTTTTCTTGATCCTTAGGCTCCACTTTGCATATTCTGTGCTCCCACAATTCTGAGCTTCCCCCTATCCTTTCAATAAACCACTTTTGTGCTTAACTCAGTTATAGGAAAGAACCTGAAATTAAAAGTTATTGGACCCTCTCTTTCCGGAGGAAGAAAGCAAAATTCGCAGCAGGTCCACATAGCTTATGAAAGCGACTCTGGCTCCCAGACTGTGCGATTTGCATCACGTAACACACTCTAATGTGGAACTCAGTGTTAAATGATCTTTTGAATACAGTCATAGCTGACATTTCCATCAGCAACAGACCCTCATATGACGGTGGTCCCATGAGATTATAATGGAGCTGAAGAATTCCTACTGCCTGGTCATGTTGTAGCTGTCATGATGTTGTAGTGCAACGCATTCCTCACGTGTGTGGGGTGATGCTGGGTAACCAGACCTCCTGCGCTGCCAGCTGTGTACAAATACAGCACAGGCCATCGTGTACAGTACATGATACCTGGTAATGATAATAAACAACTGTATTCCTAGCTTATGTATTTACTATACTATACTTTTCATCATTATTTGACGATGTACTCTTTTTGCTTATATAAAAAAAAAAGTGGGCTGTAAAATAGTATGCTGTTCCGCCAGCGGCCACCTCGTACGTATTCACTGTGTCTCTCGATTGCCTCATTTTTTCTGGTGCCTGATTTAATCCTGTGTGGTGTTGTATAGTGACACGCTGTGCCTCCGCCAGCAGCAGCAGGCTATCCCATGTAGCATTGAGTAAGTGCACTCTAGGATGGTTCCGTGAGCAAACCAATGGCCTAAAAATGCATTTCTCAGATTATATCCCCGTCATTAAGCTGCACATGACTGTATACTGTTCATAAGCAGTAGGCACTTTTTAATCCATGGAAATCATGATAGTTGATGAGAGTCTAGCACTGATTTTGTGGAATAGAGTTTCATTCAGAAAAGACTCCTCGCATACCTACTAGGAGCATAGCACTTAAAAATGTAAGTGGTGATATACTTACAGTGTGTAGAAGATGCACACTTGATTCATTACTTAACTAGTACAGTGCAACAATTAAAGCCATTAGGTAGGATGGGATTTGGAGACCGTTGGCTTTCCAAAAGTGTTTCATGGAGCTGTAGAGTCTGCTGATGGACCTCACAGATGCCCAAGCCTCACCCAGGAGGCTCTGTGGGGTGGGTGTAGCTCTCTCTTCCACAGCTAAACCCCTTTTTAAAGTGTATTTTTAAATTATTTTAGATGGTGGGATTTCTCCTTAACTTAGGTTTGAAGTAAAAAAGTTCTCTTGATACAAAACATGTAAACCAGTGCTATAGACCGTAGGACTAGGGCTCAGAGGAGTTGTCACTGGAGCTAGGCAGAAATCCTAGGGAAGGCTCCTGGGAATGGTAGCGTTTGTCCTGGGTCTTAGAAAATGACTGGTTAGAGGGAATAATCATCACTGAGAGAATGTCTCTGGCTGACAGTGTCTTGGTATCAGTGAGCTCCTTACAAGCTATGGAATAAAAGGCATCTTCTTTAGTCATTTTGATTTCTGTTTTTTTGTATGAAGAAAAGCCAGAATGTTGTTATTTTCCCTAGAGCTCTTCCTTTATCAAAACACTCAAATCTAAACATAGTTTCCTCTCTCTTCCAACCCTTGACGACCAAGTCCAAACTCTTCAGATGTGTGCAAAAAATTCATACTGTGTCCACTATCATTTAGCCTCACCACTCAGCTCACACTGCATGATGCTCTAGTTTTAACTAATTCTTTTACAGTTGTCTGAAGATAGTATGCTGTGTTTTTGCTGGAGACTGGTAGATAGGAGGAACCCAACAAGTGATTACATTGTTCTTCTGTCGTGCTTTGAGATTGTGAAATGTAAGATGTGATCTCGATGTGCATTGTGATTATCACTAATTTAACCCAGTTGGAAGCTGAATGTCACTACTTCCCTGTTCTGTGGCAGGATCAGTGCCCCCCTTTTACTGGAGAAAACCAGGGAATGCAGAATATTCAAATTTTGTGGGTGACTTGAAACCCAATCAGAAATAAAAGTTTTTAATTAATTTTAATTTGATCCTGTTCTGATATTCCAAATTATATTGTGTAAAATTCCTCTGCCATTTTTATTTTTGTTTCTGTTTGTCCCAAATGAATATAAATAACTAATAATTTCGGTCACGGGAAAAAAGAACATCCCTTTATACTGAATGCTTTTGGAGAGTATTTGCCACAGCTAAAATTAAGAAGCTTGCATTTAAACTCTGAAAAACAGAGTACAATTCACATTGCCTGTTTCATGGGTCTGTGTTCATTAATAATTGATTCTCATTCTTAGCCATCAGAAAGGAAATTATAAATGAACTAACCTTTGATTTTTTTTCAGGTGTTATGTGCTGGGCTTTCTTGAAATAAGAATGTAAATCAAATGGAGTAGGCTTTTAAAATTGTTTTCATTAAGTAATTTTAGGATAAAAAGGAGAAAATGAGCCATTCACATATAATTACTGATTAGTACAACTTCTGAGAAAATTCCTTGAGTGACTTGAAATCTAAAGAAAATCCATCTTTCCCCCTTTGTGTCTCATACATATACACACACTTTATTATTATTGTATTCTGATTTATTAACTATAATGTTGATCTTAAAAATTAAGGTCAAACTTCTTAAATATTTTGCATGAGTAGGAAAGAAACAAGTCAGAAATAATGGGACCAACTTAAGGACCAACTTCAGGTTTAGAATTTAGCTGAGAAATTATAAATAATCAAATGAGTTGTACATACCCAGAAAAAAAGCAATGATTGAGGTCAGACATTTCTGCATGTGTTTATCTTTTACTAATAAGAGGAGATTAGAATTAATGAAAGGGGAAATAGACATGGTGATATTTTTGAATTGGGGTTACAAGCTAGAAATAGGGAAGTGTGTCTGAGCAGGACGACTATGAATGTGGACGTCTGATATGGGAAAATAAGCTAAATGATAATAGGAATAACTTGGGGTAAGTCTGTTTTGCCACTGGGAGACTTCATTGTCTCCTATAGATAAAGTGGAGACAAAAATAGCTCCTTGCAGTTTGCTGTGAGAATTGCAGATAATGCATTCTGAATGTTCAGGGTACTGTAGACCCTACTAGCCTGTGTAATAACTCAAGGTATTAGAGCTAACTGAGAGATTTTGTCATCAGGAATGCCTAGTGACCGAGCTGCGAGTGAAATGAATCATTGGCACTTTCCATCCTGTTATTTTTCTGCGAGAAATTATTTCCACCCAATTTATAACATTTATATTCTAAATGTGCAAACAGTAGAATTGGCATCTGGCTCCTTTTTGGCAGGGGAGGGCGTGGGCCTGAAATTCTCCTGGCAAGTCAAATGGATCTAAGAGCTACAGAGGCCATTTCCGCTCTGTAACAATTGGTTATTTCAGTGGTCTTTTCAAAGTCAGATTTTCATAGTAGAGTTTCAACAATGGGACACTCCTTCTAAGTCTCATCAAGAAGAATGATCCTAGTCCACCCAGTCTATGGAAACCACATCTTTCCTCATGCATCTGCTAAGGGAACCTAGAAGAAGAGAGACATCATCATAAATTTTGAAAGTTTACTTGATTATACCAAGGTGTTCTTGACACACTCTCTTAAAAGCTCATTTAATTCTCACACTTTACTATATGATATGTTTATTGGATTTATACTAATTTGTTCTTCAAACCCAAAACTGGTGTGACTGCAGTCATTGTTGTGATTAGGAAAAGTTGCAACACTAAAGCAGTGGTGAGTTGCTATCCACACGGACAGCTTTGCGTGTTCCTGAGATTTCACTGTGCTCTCCATCCTGATGCAAGAGAAAAGTTTTAAAACAGTGATTATTTCAACATTCTTGTTCAAAATTTGATCTACCTTATTTTCACCAGTTGGTGACTGGTTTCCATGGAAATGGAAATGGAATAAGCATTCCTCGTTTTAGATTCTCAGCTGCCCATGCCAACTGAGAGCTGTAAATGCCATTTGGTTAACAGCGAGGATCCAGAATCCTTCCATTTTAAAGTGGCAGAGGGAGAGGAAAAGAAAATGTTTGCCAAGTCATTTCACTTTTCTCCCTTTGAAAAGGACACAGTTTTATGATTGTCTGAGCTATTGACCGACGGTTATCAGACACATACAACTTCCAACAGTGCCTCTTCTGACTAATCCATTTAAATCTCTTTTCAACCTTTCACATGGTTTCTTACCTCATTATGATTTAACGGGCCTGTGATCGCCTTCCTGGTTGTCCACCTGCTGTCAGAATGATGGGCACTGAACAGAAAGGTGGTCAAAATGTTGAAAGGAGACAATGGCGTGATCTCAATGATCTGCAGCCTGAAGGAGGAAAAACATGTTGATAAAGGGCATGGGGAGGATGAGTTGGAAAATTCTTACTGATGGGAGAAGGTTGGTTAATTTTGCCCTAAGGATTTTTCATTTCTGAGATTATCACCTATAACTATATACTTTCTGGAGCTGTTCGATAGGGAAGATAATGAAGAAAACTAGAAATAAATGCTTCAACCTACAATGTTTGTGTCAATACAGTTGTTTTCTTCTGTCTTGTGTTTGGAGTCTGAAAATTTGAGTCAATGTGAATGTTAAAATAAAACTAGTAGCTTTGAAACATAATGTTTTTCTTTTATATTTTAAGATATTTAGGTACTAGACCAAGAAGGAATGTGACTCTAGTTCTTAAATATCGCACATTGCGGTTCTCTGAACACACTTCTCCTCTTGGGGTATAGAAAGGAGTTTCTCTATACCCCAATGCCTAACTTTAATGAAGAAAACCAGACATAATGGCCTCCAGCCATGGGCTGCCCCTGTGTCTCTTAAGTGTGTCTCACAGCTAGCCAAAGCAAGTAATGTGTCGACTGAGGAAATAAGATTCTTATCCTAGACGTAGGAAACTGCATGAATACTGCAGGGGAAAGCTCCCTGACGCTGAGCATGCGGTGGGAGGCCTGGCACTTTCTATTATCACATTGTATTCATGGAGAAACATCACTTTGATGCCTTTTGATGTAAACAGCTTATGCATTCTAGTGACCTGAGCAAAAAGGACTTAGGATTTGGAAAGGGACTTGCATAGAATATACATGGAAGGTCAAGGTAGCAAGTCAGCTGTGGACATGGTGGGGATGCAAGCTCTGCAGCTGCTTCTGCTCTCTCAGGAGAGGGAGGACGTTCCTTATTCTCTCACCCTCTACAGCCTTCCAGGTTTGGAGAAGCCGTGCCAGAGGGACTCGTTATTGGAATAAATGGGTATTGGTGGGAGAAGACATTAAAAAGGAATCCGTTTAAATTGTGGCTAGTCTTGTAATGAAGGATGCAAATGGTGTGTTATTTTAACAATAAAACTAAAATGATGAAAATACATGTAGTTTATTATCCGACGGAACAGGCAGCTATAGCCATTCTTACATCAAACAAAAATGAATCCTGTTTAAAGTTGTAGTTTTTCTGTAATATTGTGAAATTTGAATTTTAGTAGAGTCATAAATGGGTTCAGTTTGTAGAAACCTCTATTGGCTTCTCCAAGGGCCATTTGGAATCATTTTATTGACAGATCATTCTCATTTAAAGCCACTGTCATGTCGCCGGCCTCATTCCATTTTTACTAAATCTCGCTCTTCTGGCTCCTCTTGCAACAACGGCTTTCCGTGAGATGGAAGCTATTTTCAAGTACTATTTTCAATTGATTGTATACAATCTTGTGTCTTGTGAAAGTTCATTAGGCAATTGATTTGCTTGAAATGCCTTGTATTGTTTGTTTACATTTTATGTTTGCACAGAGACATAAAGTTCTGGCACTGAAAGGGACGGATGCTCGAGTTGGCAGTGATTTCATTAGTGGTAGGACTATTTGTTGATATCTTTCTTACTTGCTTGGTTAGGAAACGTAATAATTATGGCATCCTGTTAAAAAGAACCTGTGGGCAGTGATCCAAGTAGCTTCAAAGGTACAACTTCTGAGCATTTCTCTCAGAAAAGGTCTCAAATCATCATTACTTTGTTCTGGTCCTGCGTTTACTCTGTGGAAACACCAGGACTTGGTGTCAGGAGATCTGGATTCAAGTTCTTTGGTAGTTAACTGGCCACATTATCTTGGTGGTCACCCATAAGAATCTCAGTTTCCTTCCTAGTGCAAGATGATTGGAGAGAGCAAATGAAATATGAGAACCTAGATGAAACTACCTGGCAAATGATAGAAAAGTGATCCTTACCACTTTCATTGATTTGATGTCTAAACTGCAAATAGAATTAAACATTCTTTCATAATATTTTTTTTCTGTATTGATTTTTAGAGAGAAAGGGAGAGGGAGAGAGCGATAGAAACATCGATGAGAGAGAACATGCATTGGCCGCCTCCTGCATGCCCCCCGCTGGGGATTTGGCCCACAACCTGGGCATGTGCCCTGACTGGGAATCGAACCGGTGACCTCTTGGTGCATGGGTCAGTGCTTAACCACTGAGCCACACCGGCCAGGCAGAATTAAGCATTCTTTCAAATGGAAATTCATATACATTATTTTTGTTGAGTTGATCAATTTACTTAAAACAGCATTCAGTATCAATATTAAATCATAGGAAGTCGGGTTAGAAAAGGTAGAAGCATGTGCTTCTTGGTTTCCAAGAAGGCATATGTGGTTATGATTATGTTGACCCTTGTGCCTAGAAAACACAGATTGGCAAGCTAGAGACAGCGGGTCAGATCTGCCCTTGACGCTCCAGCTAAGAATGGTTTTCATGTTTCAAAGAGTTCAAAAAAAGGGCGGGCGGAGATGTGACAGAGATTCTGTGTAGCTCTGTAAAGCCTAAACTATTTACCATTTAGCCCATTATAGAAAACGTTTCTCAACCCCTGCTCATAAACTCTTGCAAATATGATAATAATAAAAACCCATCTCATGTTATTTGTGAATGAAATAAGTCTGTGCTGAAATGTGCCACCCAGCTTCTCAGACCCCAAAGTGTATTGCAGAAGGGACACCAGGGGAGCTCTTGGATCAGAATTTGGTGACCACCGTTTACCTGTAATTTAGACAAGTAGGATTGTGTAAGAGTCTCTAATTCTAGGTCCTCACCTAACTCTGTAGAGTAAGACTCGCATCTTCAGAAGTGTTTGGACAGTTTGCTGATCATCTGGAAGCAGTTTCAAACAAAGTGAACGAAGTCAGACATTTAAACACCACCTTTCTCCAGCAGTCGTTAACAGATTTTGAGAAAACAACAGGTATTTTTAGCCTATTTTACAATGTATCGGCATTGAATGGTGTCTTTACCTAAATATTTTCACAAATGCAAATAGAAGTAGAACCATTAAATAGGTTCCTACAAATGAACTTGGACTTGTGAATTATTGCCTATTATTCAGGATTGCCAGGCCAATGGAGTTCACTGAAACTACTCTATCATAACATACTTAGTTTTCTTTCCTGAATCCTTAGTGAGTAATACATTCCTCAGCATGTGGTAGGTACTCAGCAAATATTTACTGAATGAATGATTCAGAAAAGTTAACTAATTATAGACCAGGACATGGAAGCACGCTTATTATGTACAGTTAACTAGGTCATTATAATAATATTCATAAAAGGGAGCTTACAGTATACAGGAGTACAGGTCAAGTTGAAATATTGTCTATGTAGGGTACATTCTAGCATCCTGGTCTCTTGTTTTTGCTACTTTAGTTTTCAGTATGCATTTGGAGAAGAGAAATATGTATAGAAAGAAATAGACCACAAAAAATCAAAATTATAATTTGATACAGGTCATTATTTTTTTAAATTATCTTTATAGATCTTTTTTCGGTCTCAGCATATACACTGAGTTCATACTTTATATTTCATGCCTTAGTGAGTTCTAATTATGAAATTTTCTTTTAATTATGATGATGTGAAATTGCAGGAAAATCAGTTCAGGTGTGAGGAAGAGAAAGTTCTTTAGATTGAATACCAAGCAATTTTGCAAACACCAACCTTAAGCCAGAACTCTTGGAGCAGAAATCCCCATAACACTTTGTACATAAACCTTGATTAGCATGTACCTCAGTACTTGGTAATTATTTGCATAAACCTTAGAACACTCCTCTCAGTGGTCTTAAGTTCAATTGGTCGGTCAAACTCATAGAACTCATTAGGCTACAAGTAGAAGATAGAAAAACAATGTATTAATAGGGAAACATCAGCTGTATTTCTTCAGCAAGAGTGCTTACCAGTCCCAGGACTGTCTTCTGCTTTTCCCCTGTCCTACCACCGCCACAAGTGACATGTCAGTTGTGTAAGAGTGAGCCACATGATGGGGATGAGAGTCATTTTGCCTTAGAAGCCCCATACTTTAGGAACAGTATTTCTTGCAATAGCTGATGAATATAGCTTCCAGGGCCACACAAGGAAGAGCACGCTCAACTTCCAGGGTCTACTCTCAGAAGCTCAAAGCCAAGACTTCTCAACAGGCATTGATAGTCCTGGCTACGGACCTCCCCATTCATGGCCACACACCAACCAGGGTTCATTTTTACCACAATAAACATTGCTAGATAGCTGACATTCCATCTTTATCAGATATCAAGGGGAACAGAGCTAGCAACGTAAACCAAGTAATTTTTCCACAGATAAGGGAAAAGGGTTTTGTTAATCCTTTATTCAGAATCTTCTCCACCAAGATTGTGGGCACTGCAGACTCGGATGTTTTCAACTTTGTATGCCTCTTGCTTAGAAGATCCTTGGGACATGGGATATGAATTATGGACTTGAGAAAGGAAAGAGAGAGGAAAGAGGAAGGACTAATATTGTTAACTAAAATATTTCTTGGGAGGTACTTTGATAATTGCTACAAAATAATAATAGCATTTCTGACAGTTTATTGCTTACTTAAAAAGTAAGTGTTACAGTTCTATTTTCTGGAATTATAGTAATACCTATCCCAGTAAGGCAGGCAGTTGTCCTGTGGAGAAGATGGACACCCTGTTGTACCCTCCAATCCCAGGGGAGACTTGGATCCTCCAGATCCACATTTATAAACTTGACTCCCAGATCACGAAAAACAAACCTAAAATGAATCGGCAGGAATAACTAATGTCTGTCTCTTCACAACCAAGGGGTAGGGAGACAATTTCTCAGTCTTCTCTTTCTGGTGGAAAGTGAGATCAGACTGTTCCCAAAGCCCCAACTACAGGGGGAAAAACCAGTAGATCTAAGTTTCAAAGACTAAGCAGAGCCCTCTGATAGAGGTTAGGGAGCTTGAAGAGCAGGGTTGTGGGCTCTTAAAAGACTGGGGAGGTGGGAGGAGAGTGAGGGGGAGGAGTAGCATCATGGAATCCCTAGGGGATGTAGACTATTTGGGGCAATCTGAATTCATAGAAACAAGCTCAAGTAACACATGGAAAACTAATAATTAAAGGAAAAAAAGGTGAGCCAAAAAGCATGAGGGGATAAATCTAGAGTATTAACCAGGGAGTTGAGAAAAAGGGCCTTGTTCTATCACCTTGATTGATATATTTCATCAACAGGGATCTCCAACACACTATTTATTCTTTTCTTTAGACATGGAATAGCATAGTTAACAATGAATTTCATTAATAATAAATTAGCTATTTTCCTAGGCTGGGGTGGATAGAAGGAAGAGAAAGAAAAAAGATGTCAAAAGTCTAGGCTGGGAGGATGAGGAAGAGAGAAAATGGCAGAAGTAAGAAAAGACTTTTAAAACAGAATATTGATCATTTGAATTTTATTTATTTTTCTATCAGTTGTGTTCTGAGTGAAATATCCTTCTTGAATTACAACCAATGTTACCAATAACTGTATAGATTCTTCAGACTTACATGATTTTTTTAAAAAATCCTCACCAGAGGATATTTTTCCATTTATCTTCAGATAGAGTGGGAGGAGGAGGGGGGCAGGGAGAGAGAGAGAGAGAGGGACATCCATGTAAGAGAGACATGTTGATTGGTTGCCTCCTGCACGACCCCGACCAGGGCCTGGGACCGAACCGCAACCCAGGTACATACCCTTGACCAGAATCGAACCTGCGACTCTTTGGTCCGAGGGCTGACACTCTAACCGCTGAGCCAAACCAGCCAGGGCTTCGTGATTTTTTTAAAGCTTAAAATATCTTATAAATTCACAGAAAGTTGTAAAAATAGTAGAGGGCCCCCATACCCTTCACCTAGATTCCCCCAATGGTAACAATTTATTAAATTATAGGAAAATATCAAAACCAGGAAACTGGCATTAATACAATCTACAAACCTTATTAAGATTTCACCAGTTTTTATTTGCACTTGTGCATATGTGTATATGTGTGTGTCAGACTCACAATACTTTTAACCTTCCAAAATAAATATTCTTCAGCTTTTAAAAATATTAATATTCTTTAGCTTTTAAAAATATTAATCATTTGCTTATGATGTATCTGATGTTGATTCACAGTAGTGACCGATTACTAGAGTTAATATTATAGAATATGTTTTTTATTTTCTTGTCTACAAGACTTTGGAGCAGTTGACAAATGCTAACTTTTATTAATTTCTTTAGATATTGTATATCTATTCCTGAAGTCCAAAAAGAGGACTCACAGTGTCTAGCCAAATATAAATACTGTCGTGGTTTAAAGTTCATGCTTAAGATTCTTTCAATATCAGGCTATCAAAGAACCTCTGAATATAACCTGATATCATTTTATCTATCTATTTATTTGTTGTTGGCTTAGTCAGTTCAGGCTGTTGTGACAGAAAACCATAAACTGAGTAGCTTAAACAACTCACATTTATTTTTCACAGTGCTGGAGGCTGGGAAGTCTAAGTTCAAGGGACTGGCAGATTTGGTTTGGGAAGGTCTCTCTTCCTGGGTTGTAAATAGCCTCCTTCTTACTGGACCTTCACATGACGGAGGGAAAGGAAGCGAGCTCTCCCATGTCTCTTCTTGTAAGGGCACTGATTTTATCATGAGGGCTGAACCCTTATGACCCCAAGGCTCCACCTGTAAATACCACCACTTTGGGGGTGAGGGTTTCAACATGAATTGAGGGTGTGCCACAAACATTCAATCCATAGCAGTTATTTTCAATGAGTTTTCCTGAATTTCTTCCTAGTCTCATAAAAAAAATTGTTTAATATTCTTGGAGCCTCAGGGACCTTGTATAATTGCAGTCACTTCAGAAGCTATTATCTTAATTGTCTCACAGAAACTAATCACCAAAAAATGGACTGTGTAATTTCTTTTTTTTGTATGTAAAAATTTTTTTTTGATTTACCTTTTTATATTTTTTTCCTAGTATGTTTTTTGAGCTTTGGTAAGCTTCTCACTAAAGACAGGGTGAAAATCCATTTTCAGCTATTTTCCATTTTTCTTAAGTTTTCATTTTTAAGATTCCCAGCATTTCCTCCTTCTAGCTCCAGTTGAATAATTTATTGTGGAGATTCTATGAAACATACTGTCAAATATCCTGCATTAATAGTAATGAAGGAATAAAGTCACCTCTACCTCACTAAATAAGTAGGGTAGCAGGCAAAGGAGTCATGAAATCTTGGCAGTCATTCAAAAACATAGGAACGTGGGCCCCTGTGAGTCTTGCTGGACGTGAAAAGCATTATGTAAGGACCCAGGAGACCCAGATTGAGTCTTTGCCCGGCCACATGTTATGCCCTCCAATCACCATCTGACTGACTGAATGTTCTCACTTGTAAAATAAGAGAACTAATATCTGCTTTTGCTTACTTCTCAGGGTTGAAGTGAAAATCAGATGAGGCTAAGATACTTTCGAGAAGTGGCAAGTGTCATATAAACATCAAGTGGTAATATTACCAGGAATGACATGAGCAGTCAGAAACATCAGTTCTAGGTGATATATTGGAAAACACATCAAACACATCATTATTTCTTCCTTTCCTCTCCCTTTCTAATGGGGCTGTTGAGGTTGACATAAATGGAAGGGTTTCATTTAGATTTAAACACAATCAAAATATGCTAAAGAGAATAGGCACAGTGGATATCAAAAGGGACTGGAAATGGGGTAGAAGGAATCCATGAACGGCTGCAGGTGTTTGTTCCCAGAAGGAAATGAAATAGAAAGCTGTCTTTCTTCAAGTTGCTTGAATCTATGTAAGTGCAATTTTGACTTTCAAGCAATGCAGTGACGACTGTAAGGGGGACCTCCTGCATGTGTCATGATATCTCAGATTCATTGCTGAGCTTATTAGCATCTTCTCTTCATCTGTGGTAGAGTTCAAAGAAGTTAGTATTAACCATCCCCACTAACTCACGTAGAAGAAAAAGGTGCCCATGAAGGCAGTATTTTACCCCCTGGCAAGGTATAATAGACCCCCTGAAATCATGTTCTGTGCTCCAGCTAATTTATATGTGTTCTCGATGTTATAGAAATGGGTTAACAGGTCCTCTCTGATTTTTCATCTTTTCAATCAGATAGCCAAGGTAAAACTTCTTGAGAACTTTAATCACAATGATGTATTGTTGGGAATAGGTAATGAAGCAGATGAGAAAACTTTTTTTCCCAGTAAGAAAAAGCAGTAGGACAAAGACTGAAATGTTTTTTACGTCAAGATGATCTTTAAGAAAAAAACATGGTTTATTCAAGTAAAAATGATGTGATAAAGCATCTTACACTTCCTGGGGACCTGGCAGCAATGACAATATCTTTAAGGGAATCAGAGAAGTGATACGTTTTTCTTCTTTTCTTTTTATTTTTTTTTAAATTTTCTATTTATCATTAGATAGAGTCGGGGTGGGGGGTGGAGAGAAACATTGATGTGATAGAGCCACATTGACTGGTTGCCTCCTGCACGACCCGACCAAGGCCAGGGACGAACCGCAACAGAGGTACGTGCCCTTGACCAGAATCGAACCTGCGACATATTGGCTCTACCGCTGAGCCAAACCAGCCAAGGCAGAAGTGATACATTTTTAATTCCTAGTGTGTCTACACCCACTTTGTTTGACACGATGTCCAATCATTGGTCTATGTATCCTTATCATTTACAGAAGTGGGTTATCTTCTGGAAGTCTCAGACAGTCTTAGTAATATTGTGAATGTATGCAAAAAAGCTACACAGTGACTCATTTTCTAAGAGGGATTACGTGGGAATTGGCTAGTAAAGTTCATATTTAAGTGCATGTGGTCAGAGGATAACATAATGAGTATATCGTTTTCTGGGCTAAAACCTACTATGCTGAAAATACACTAAATGCTCATGTTCTGTTGTCTCTGAAGAAAAATACACCTGAAACAGAGACTGGTGTCTGTTTTGTGGCTTCCTTATGTAACCAACATCATGACTGTTATTGCTGACCACCCTTGTTCTTTGGGAGAAGGAAGGAATTGAATCTTGTTCACATACTCGAACGGGTCATGGTGATATCTATTGTTCTATGATCTATTCTAAATCCATGTCAAAGTGCTGAGTCTCCAACTAAGATATAAATTTTAAAAATGACTTGGGAAAATGATCATTGTCATCTGAAGAGAGCTGGCTATTTCAGTGTAGTTGAGCTAGAAATTTGGGCCCTCAATCACCAGATGATATATAATACATTATTTACCTGATGTTTAAAATATATGCATCAACAACAGAGTGATAAGTTCCCTGTATCCCCTAAATGGTTGATACATTAGGATGTGGAGCAATGTACAGAAATCTTTGTAAGAAATGTTTATATAAGGAAACAGTCACTCTGTTCTTCACTTAGGAGCATCCCTGTATATTAATAATGTACATGATATGTTCAGGACTTTATTGCATTTTAGGAATACCAAACAAAGTTAGTTCTTCCATTTTCAATAATATGGTAGAATAGACAGTCAACTAAATATCTTCTACTACACTACATCTGAAACTCCTGGAGAAATATTAATGAGCTTTTTAGTGCGTAGTTGAGCTAATGGGGACACCAGGAGTATTTCTCTGAGAAAGCTCAAATCTATAAACTTAAGTGGCTAATAGGTGGACACTAGGCATTTTCCAGGGTAAGCAACCAATCTCACTCAGCCTGGAGCTGAGTTCTAAAAATCCCAGGGATGGCAGGAGACAAAGCCTTGGTCCAGTGGGGTGAGAGAATACTTCTGCATAAAACAGAATCCCTGAGACAGATCTTCAGTATATTAACTGTATTTAAAGAAAGAAAGAAAACTTATGCAGAGAGACAGAGGACATATTCTCCTTTTCAGTATAGGTAATAGATGGGACAAGAGGATAAATAAAGGACTACTTTTTAAGAATTACAAACTGTACTCATGGGAGTTGTACTTGTAATTCATATTATTTTTAAGGACAACATTTTAAATTTGGATGAACAGGTTCTGCTTGGTGTATGCTCAGATAGGTGGTAAAAGCAAATTTTAAATCTTCATTAAAATAATGAGCTTTCCATACCAGCCTCAAAGAATTTGCACAGATAAAAGTCCAATGACATTGCCCTCCTAAATGAACAGTTTACCAACTGCCTGGAGAAAGCATCACCATGAGAACAAACCAGCAGCCAAAACAGATAGCAGAATTAGATGAACATGTTTTGAAATTATTAGATATAATTCATGTGTTTCAAGAAGTGAATATTGAAGCCTGGCTGGTGTGGCTCAGGTTGTTGGGTGACGTCCTATGCACAGAAAGGTTGCTGGTTCAATTCCCAGTCAGGGCACATGCCTGGGTTGCAGGCTCGAGCCTCAGGAGGGGGTGTGCAGGAAGCAGCCTATCAATGTCACATCGATGTTTCCCTCTCTCTCCCTCTCCCTCTCTCTCTCTCAAAATCAATTTAAAAATCTTAAAGAAATGAATATGGAAAAGTATTTTAAGAAAAAGAGAGATCAGAATTAACCAGACACGTTTGAAAAAGAACTTCAAAAAATGAAACGTGTAATAATTGAAATGAGTAAAGCAGTGAATGTATTAAACAGATTAATCATGGCTAAAGACAGGATAAGTGAATTATAGAACTGAGCAGAATACAGTCCAGAGAGAGAGGGATAGGAAAGCCTGAAGGTAAGATTAAAGATTAAGATAGGGTTAAAAGGTCAAATGCATGTTTAGTTGGGATTCTGATGGGAAGAACTACAGAATAATGTAAAAGCAGATTTCAAAGGTACTAGCTAAGACTGCTAGTTATATTAAACTATAGGCTTAGGAATTCCAAGGAAGAATTTTTTTAATTCCATATGTAAACTTAATTGACCTGTATGATAGAAGAGATAAAGAGAACATCTAAAAAGCATCCAGAGAAAACTAGATTGCCAGAAACAGTGGGATCCAGGAGACAGTGCACCGACATCTTTGCAGTGCTGTCTGGAATTCTATACCCAAAGAAATTATTTTTTAAGAACGATGGTAAGATAAAGTCATATTCTAATACTGCCAAAAGATTTTGGGCTACCAGTGGACTCTCTGAAGGTTACATTTCTAGAATGTTCTTCAGAAAGAAATCAATGATTTCATAGGGAAGTATGAGCTACAAGAAAGAAATTGAGCAAAAAATATATTTATAAATCTAAACAAACATTGATTTTTTGTAAGTACTAATCATAATGGATAATTTGTAGAATTAAAAAATCCAAAATAAAACTGTAATCATGGGGAACTCATGTGTCAAGAGGTGGGTAACCCCAGAGTTAAAACATTCTAAAGTCTATGTTGCTGGAGAAAAGTTGAGAGACTCTAGACTTTGTGATGTTAGGTACCCATGATCAAACAGGATAACCACTAAATAACAGAATGTATAACATTTAAATTAGTAAATATACAGAAGTGAACCGTACATGGGCTAACTCTCAGGTTAAAGGCAAAGATAGTGAGCCTAGCTTGAAAAAAACATTTACACTCTATTTATATGAGATATAAATAATATGAATGCAGAATGTTTGAAAGTAAAAGGAGCAAACAGGTAAAAAAAAAAACCTTAAATATTAACCAGAAATTTATATCTTAGAGCCATAGAGTATTGCTACATGTTTATAAATGGTTTGTGTCACTAGACAGATTAAATAACTCCATTCTAAATAAAATAAAAATCAATAGAACTGCAAAGAACATTAACAGATCTACAATATAATGAGCAAGCTTGACATAATGGACTTACAGAGAACAGTTGAAGAATATACACCTTTTCGAGCATACAGAACATTTATAAAAATTGATCACATACTTAGCCATGTGTGAATCTCACTAAATTCTAACAATTGCTTCATAAAAATTATAATCACAAGGTATTCAAGCTATTGACTGATACAAAAACATAACTAAGTACCAATATACATTTGACAATTTTAAATCGTACTTCTAAATAAAATAACCCATGGGCCAAAGAGTAAACTAGAGCAGAATTAAAAACAAAAATCCATATGTTCCAGTAGCACTCGCATTAATTAAAATAAATACAATAAAGTATGCCCTGGCCAGGTGGCTCAGTTGGAAGGTTGCTGGTTCGATCCCAGGTCAGGGTCTTATGGGAGCCAACCGATCAATTTCTCTGTTTCTTTCTTTCTCTCTCTCTCTCTCCCCCCTCCCTCCCTCCCCTTCTCCCCTCCCTCCCTCCCTCCCTCTCTCTCTAAAAAAAAAATCAATAAACATATCCACAGATAAGGATTAAAAAAATAATAAAATAGGTACAGTAACATATAAGAACAATGGACTCATAAAGGGAATTTGATATTTGAATAAAAATAACTTATACCATGAAGAAATACGCAATAAGAGCACAATGAAGAATCTTCACAACTTATTGCTAGGGTTAGGGGAAAATTAGTAGTTTAGTTTGGGACTTACAAAAGAAATGTTTTTGCCTTTAAAAACTTAGAATTTTTTTGATGATTAAGGTGGCACAATCAAATATCAGAAGAGCAAGATAATTATGAGTATATAAGAATTAAGTACTGTGTATGACAACCTCAGATTGCCATAGATAAAATGGTTATGTTCCAAATACTAAATTTGGAAACAAATGTAACATATGCTAGAAAGCAATAAGAAATTTTGGCAAAGGGCATAAAAAGGTTATTCACAAAGCAAGAAATAGAAATAGCTAATAAATATTTGAAAAGATGTACAACATCAAGTGTAGTCATAGGGGCTCTGGCCAGGTGGCTCAGTTGACTGGAGCGTCGTCCTATACACCAAAAGGTTTCGGGTTCAATCCCTAGTCGGGGCACGTATGGGAAGCAACCGATCAATGTTTCTCTCTCACATTGATGTTTCTCTCTCTCCCTCTTTCTCTAAAACTCAGTAAAAACATATCCTTGGGTGAGGATTAAAAAATAATAATTTAAAAAATGTAATCATAGGGAATAAAAAGAGAAGTAACAATGAGATACCATTTTTTCATGTTAGATTGGTAAGAACGAAAAAGATTGAAAGCTCATACATAGGGATTTATGTACATAGAGGTTTGTCCAGATATTTTCTCCATTCTTCATATTGCCATTCAATTTGGCTTATGGTCTTTCTTTTTTCTTTTAATTTTTTTGCCAGGCACAAAATTTGATGATTTGTAGTAATATGTATTAATCTTGCAGTTTCTATGAGGTTTGATTATATTACTTTCATCTGCTGTTAACAATTTGACAATATATTCTCTGTTCTTTGATCCAGTAATTCCACTTCTAGGAATTTGTCACAAAGTATAAAATTATATATATATATATATATATATATATATATATATATATATATATATATATATATATGCGAGATTGTTCTTTATAGCCTTGTCAATATTCGTGAAAAACTGGGCAAATTTCTAGGAATAGAGGAATAGAGGACTTGTTAAAGAGACTATGGTGTGTGTATATACTTAACAGATATCGATAGATAGATAGATACATAGATACATAGATAGATACATAGATAATAGATAATTTGAAAGATTATGCAGTATAATACATATAATGCTAACCTTTTAAATTATATATAGATTAATCTTTACATAGAAAGGAATGCATGGCATCACTGAGTGGAAAAAGCAGGATATAATGTATTTTGTGTGACCTGGGTACCTAGCAGTAACTTGTTCTTAGCTGCACAGGCGGTAGTCATATCCCGTGACAAGTGTGGTCTGAAGCACCTGTCCTGTGAAATAAAAAGCACCAAAATGGAATTTGGGGGGGGCTTGAGTTTTAGTCACTCTTTGGCTGCTTCAACTGATCTCTACAAATCAGGGCCTCCTTCTCTAAAACTTAGGGAAGGGCGATGGGCATTGACTTCATTAGCAGTGACAAATAGACCACAGCGGCTGTCACATCCTCTTTCCGCGTCCACGGCAGACACTAGTCATCAGTCTCAGTGTCCTTTCTCTGGACTCAGCCAGGCCTTGGAATTCTTCTCAACATGCTGTTTTAGGCCACCTCTCTAAGCAGGTTGTTCTTTACACTTGAAACTTCTCTGCTATCCTTGGATAAAATATCTGAGAAGTCTTTTCAGCTAAAAAAAAAAAAAAATGTTGTCCAAGGAACTAAGTTAATTGTGAGAAAGAACAGAAAATCTCTTTCAGAAAAAAATGTTTATTTTTCTTGTAGCCACATTTTCAAAGCAGTAAAAAGGTGAAATAACTTTTGATAGTATATTTTCTTAAGATATTCAACATGTCATTGTTGTAAAACAGTTATTCACGGCATACTTCACATTCTTGTTATTTCGTATAAAATCTTTGCAATCGAGTGTGTATTTTCAGCATTCCCATTCTAGCTGATACATTTCCATTGGAGATACTTGGTCTGTATTTAAATTTACAATTTAAAAAGTAGAGTCTCATACTGACCTTCATGAGCTTTCTAATAATTGAATTGAGTACTCTTTTTGTTTTTATTTAGTTAAAATTAAATTAAATGAAAAATTAAGATGAGGTCAGACTAGCCACGTTTCAAGTACCCAGTAGCCATATTTGGCTGGTGATTACCATAATGAGAGTGGTACTTTAGAGAATACAAAGAAACATACAATTTGATTTGAGCCTTCAAGGAAATTTCCTAGTTGGGAAAGCAAGATATCAAAAATAAACGTATCATGTATGCATAACTGATGGACATGGACAACAAAGCTGGGGACGGGGTAGGGGGATGGGGAGAAGGGTATCAATGGGGAAAAAAAGGAGAAACATCTGTAACAAAAATAAATTAATAAAAAAAATTTTTTTTAAAAGATTAAAAAAAATAATAATAAAAAATAAACGTATCAGGAGTATAATCCAAAACAGAATATAATTAAGGGCTACAGTTTTTTCATGGACACATTAAGCACTGCTTGGGTAGGAAGTTCCAGGGAAAACCCAGCTTGATACTTCCTCCGCACTTTGAAGCCTGAGTGGTGGCAGCGATGTGTTGAGTTCGTGGGAAGGGAGTGTCTCACCTGAGAAAGTGTGTGTGTTCTCCCTGCAGGCACGGGACCCGCTGTGCTGGAGAAGTGGCAGCCGCAGCCAACAACTCCCACTGCACGGTGGGCATTGCTTTCAACGCCAAGATCGGAGGTATGGGAAACAAACTTACCTGGATGTAGAAAGGAGCCAACGGCCCTCGTGCCAACTGGTTTTCGGGACCCTTTTTGAACCAAAGACAGGCATATGTTTACATCATAATGTCCAACTGTTGCCACCAGCAAAGTGACCACGTGAACCTGTGTGACCGAATACGGTTAAAGACTTCAGAAGCCCCAACGTGTTGTCCAGTGCGTGACAAGAGGTTGTCCAATACTGGAAATGGGGCCGTTGGCATCGGTACCGAACTATCAATTGGTACCTGAGTCAGAAAGAACTAACAATGCAAACACCAGGCCAGGCCATAATATCTCTATGGAAAGAATGGATTGAAATTATGTTAAAGCAGAACATTTTTGTTTCCCTTTCCTGTAGGCTTTATACAAATTTCCTTTTAATTGCAATTAAAATGGTAAAAGGTAAAAATTTCCTTTTGTAGTCCCATAATGTAGTAAGACTATTATCATTAATAATTGCATATTATGTGCACACTTGCACTAACTCAAATATACATAGGCTTACTACGAGGACCCAACCACAGCAGTTTAAATCCAGACATTAAAGAAAGCAAACTCTTACTTTCCCATTTGTAGTCATTGTCGGTATAGCCTGGTGCCTCAGCCACATGCAAATGGAAAGAAAACATTGTAAGAGATAGTATGGATCCCAGTAGCTTTGAAGGTGTCCCCTGGGGTTCTCTTGAAAGGGGGTCCTGGGATGAATGAAGTTCCTGGAGCCAGGATGACATCTTTGTGTTCAATACACTATTTGTTTCCAAATGGTAAATAAGGTTGGATCTAAAAAATAAAAAATGACTGTCCTTTCTAGGATAAATATAGAGATCTTGGAACATGAAATATTTGGAAGATATAACAACGATGCTAAGAAAAGGTTTTCGGCGAGCACCTTGAATGTCAGCCCTCAGTAAATTTGACCTGTCTCTTTCCTTTATTTCACCCTGAATTCTTAGAATAGCTTGTTGAGCAGCAGTGAGCTGTGTTCTGAGAGCATGTGCTGTGTGTCAAGGGAAGGGTCATGGAGGAGCCAGGAAAGGGGACAGAGACTTCCCCTGAAGAATCCTGAGGGTGCTGGAGGCCCTTGCTCTTCTCAAGAGACTCACATGACTCCAGTGACTGCCCAGTCAATCTTTCTTGCTCTCCAGGCCACACACAGTCTCTCACAGACACAGACACACGTCCACATCCCTGTCATACTGTCCAGTGCTAACCAAGCACTCACTGACCTTGAGGGAGTAAGAGATAACTTGTGAACCTCACAGAGAAGCTGCTGGCTGACCTGGCTGAACAAGGACCTTGGTAAAAAAAAGGAATGTATGGCAATGACTCAGAGTGTTCCCTCATCCTAAAAACAAGGACATTCTGAATTCTAAATTTAACCCCGCACGCCCAAGGAATGAAGGCTTGCAGCCAGGTGAAGGAAAAGCAACCTTTCATCTTTAAACTTGAGGAAACAAAATACTTTTTTTTGTCGGTTTTTGATCAAAACATTAATACAGCCCTCTAGATATGATTTTATCCAGCATGGTGTGTGTGCACGCATGTGGACTCCACATCGATCCCATGACCTAGAGACTGAATTCAGGTGTTTTGCAGATACTCCTCATGTTGGCATTTCGAGATACTGGTTAGTTCAGTGTTATTTTCAGACTTCCTCGTATCTGTAAAAATTGTTTCATTGCATGCTTTTAACCAGAAAGGAAGAATATGAAGTAGTTCATCTTTCTTTGGTAAAAACCATGCAGGTGAACTTGGAATGTTCATGTCAAGTGAAAACCATTGGCCTCTTAGGACTCAGTGCCTGCAGAACACCATGCCGGGTAGTCCGTTCCCACAGACTGCTGGCAAACTTTCTAAATACACTTCCCATTTCCTAAAGGGACTGTTCGCAACCTTTGTTCTCCGCATCACCTGTTCACGTACATCTTTAAAAATCCAAAGTCTAGGAGAAGACAGTTGAGATGTAACAACCAAAGGCAATGGTTTTAGGGATGCTTTGGGGGAAATTTAATATTGACTGGGTATTTGTTTCTTTTTTTTTTTTTATAAAAAATATTCAAGGATAGAGTATCATATCTGCCATGTAACTTAAAATAGCTGAGCTGAATATTTATATTTTTAGATGAAGAAAATGTGGCAGAATGTTAACCATTGTTGTATACTGGCTAGATCAGTGTTTCTTGTCATTCTTTCTATTTTTTCTGTGTTTATAAGTTTTATAGTTAGAAGTTAAACACTTTTGAAAGCACAAAGAGGATCTAGTTTCTTAAAGGAAAAGGATATTTTTATTTTCTACCTGAAGTCCAACCTCAAACCACATAGTATCTAATGCTGCCTGATATGGGGTTTTATTACTTAATCCTCATTTAGTGATAATCAATAAAAACTTGAAATCCTACAAGATAACAATGTTTTCCTAAGGAGTAAATTTGGGCTGTAGAGAGATATTTTTAAAATAAAACAATGTCTCAGTGATGGTATTTAGCTTAAGCTGAAGGAGTTACGTTTACTTAACAATTAGTTGTTGTGTGTCCCCAAAAGGGAAAAAAGGAAAGCCTGGCATTTGACATATAATTTATTTTTGAATATCTGTGTCTAGTTTTCCAAATTAAGGTTAATAATAAATCCCTACCTGTCTGACGGGAATATACTTAAATGAAGATTAATGACCATACATTGCTAAAACCTTTTGAGAATTATTTGATGTGTTACATGCACAGAAAGCATTCTCATTTATTATTTGACTTATAAATAACTTGGCAAAGAAGTAATATATTAAATTCACATCAGTCTCACAGATTAGGAGATAATATTAAGTATGGAGGAAATTAGACCAACCTAACTTGGCAGCGTTCCAAGTTTTGTAAGACTGCTAAGGTCAAAATGTTTTATACCAATTATGAACATAAGTGATCAAATGAAGAGAAATTTAGGGAAGATGGATTGCTTGAGCCTCTCTTTGTCAACTACTCAAGACAGGGATAAAGAGAAGGGAGAGCGCAGCCAGTGTGGCTCAGTAGTTGAGCATCGACCCATGCACCAAGAGGTCGCCCGTGTTGATTCCTGGTCAGGGCACATGCCCAGGTTGTGGCCACAATCCCCAGTGGGGGGCATGCAGGAGGTGGCCAGTCGATGTTCTCTCTCATCAATGTTTCCATCTCTCTCTCCCTCTCCCTTCTTCTCTCTCTAAAATCAATAAAGAAAAAAAATTTTTTTAAGAGAAGAGAGAGATTATGGAAACCTAGGAAAAGAGAACAAAGGATAAAAAAGATTTTTTAAGAAGTTCTGCTCTTCTAGATGCACTGGAACTTCCTTTCTTCCCAAGAAAGCTTCAGAAAAGTCTGAATTATCATTTTCTGGGGAAAATATGCTCACTGAAGTGTTGATGAAAAGTTGATTCTTTCCCCCCAATGCTGTCACTGCAGTAGGTCTGGGCTGTGTGGGTGTTGTACAACCAACCCTCTAATCAGGCTACTTCCCGTCTGTCTTGAAGGAGTTCGGATGCTGGACGGGGACGTCACAGACATGGTCGAGGCGAAGTCAGTGAGCTTCAACCCCCAGCACGTGCACATCTACAGTGCGAGCTGGGGCCCGGATGACGACGGCAAGACCGTGGACGGCCCCGCTCCACTCACCCGGCAAGCCTTTGAGAACGGCGTCAGGATGGTAGGTTTCAAGGGCACCTTGGCTCGCGCTGACGGCGTCACTCGGGGTGATTCTCATAGGAGACTATCTGTGAAACGGGGTTCCAGGCCTCCCGTCTAGAGAAATAGATGCAGCTCATAGGCTGAGCCAGGAGACAGGTTAATGGAAAGAGATGCGGAAGCTTTGGGACTGGATATTGTATCCGTTCTGCAAATGAGTTAACTGGTAGAAAGTTTCCCTTGATAATAACAGGGGTGTATTTGGATGCTTAGATTTATTCAAAGGAAATACGTTCATTTATATGTTAATGTTGCATTTGGAGATGTAAATTCCCGAGGCTGTGAGATTCAGAAGTAGAGATATTGAAACTCTCCAGTTGGTGTTGATAGATCATCCAGCAATGCCCATCTGAGCATCTCTCCTTTCTAGTCCCTTCCCTAGTTCTACCTCTGTCCCAGGACAATATTATTTTTATGCTGGTCCCCAAGTTCCCTAACCAGGCAGCTTAACCCTTGAGGTTACTTGATTTCCTTGATTTCGCTAAAAAATTCATGACTGTTCCTCCCCCAAAACTGACCACATAATCTAATGTAATAAAACATCTGTTTCAAATTACAGATCTTGAAAAATCCTGCCTTTTTCTGGTTAAGTAAAAAATAAGGGCGCTGCATGCTTGTAACCGTGGAAGAGGAGAGCTCCCCCAGAGCACCTCCTTTTTCGTTCTTACTCATGAATGAAACTTTGAGTGACTTAAAGCATCCATTTTAATCATGATTTGGGCCTGACCTCCTTTCCCTTCGTCATTCTTGTTTTACTTCTTGGTGACGTAAGCCATACTCTTACTATCCATCTGCACGTACAGCTTTCCCTGCAAGTCTCTGCCCCACAGCCCTGTCTTGCTTTACGGCCAAATCCTGTTTTACCATCAAGTCTCAGCTCAAGTCACCTGTTCCCAGCAGCCTTCTTGCTGCCCAAACTAGAATTAAGCATGAGCAATCCCTACCCTGTACTCCCTATACTTTATATTCATGCTGTAGTTACATATTGTCTTCGCCATATGGTGCCTTATATCAGTTAGTTTTGTGTGTCTTCCTCACTAACTTGTCAGTTCCTAGAGAGCAGACTTGGTGCTCTACCCTTCTTTATGGGCTTTGCAAAACCCATGGAGTACATTGAACTCTAGTGACTACTCAGTAAACGCTTGTTGAAGTTAATTTAATTTACCACAAATTATGCTAACCGTAGGGTTGTTATAAGCTCAGCCTGGGTTTTGGCATGGAAGGCATGCAGTTGTTAAATGTAATGTTGCAGCTGGACGGCAGATAGTAATAATCTACCTTTGTGGGGTTGGTGGTGGCGTTCTAATCAGCAGACTGAGCTAAGCTGTCTCCTGGTTACTCTGGAAAAGACTGGAGGGAAAAGCCTATGCACTTGTTATGAATGCACTTGCTAGTTCAAAGATAGTTCAGGTTTGGGGAAGATATACTTTCTAGCTAGGACAATTTTCAGCTATATTAGAGCCCTTTTGAGCAATAGGATAATGTTTTAAATCATTGCCTAGTCTTTTCCTTTCAAGGTGTCTGAACACCAAATAAATGTACTCTAAGTAATCTGGTGGTTTCATTACCAAAGCTCTGGACTGCAGATTACTTACTATTCTTTCTCTCATTGCCATCAATAGAATGGTCATTCAAGCTAAATAAATCAAGCTTAGTTCATATTTGATTTTCAAATTGTACGTGTATGGCTCTTAATCTAATAAAGAGCAATCTGGAATTTCTCATGAATAAAATATACTTATATTACTAATATACATAATTTCATGAGTGTACATATATAGAGAAAATGCCCATATTCAATGGCTGTCACTGAATCAGATGATAAGGACCAATGATTTTCAAATTTTTTCTAGATAGAGAATCTTTTCATTCAATGGAAATCTCAGCTGGAAGTTTAATATGTAAAACATAAAATATATGGTACCTTGGTTGAAGGGAAAAAGAGTTAAGTTTAGAAACAAGATCATCTGAGAAAGCTATTCAAAGTTATAGGAAGATTGTATTTAGGAATAAATAATTTTGAGAAAATGTATTCAGCTCATTATTAACTCCAAAAATAACCCATGCTTATTATGATCAACCATACTCTAGGGGTGAAACCCAACTAGATAGCCAGTGTTTGGACTACACCTTTCAAACTCCTACGCGTATTCTGGCACCAAACAGGGATCCCCCGCCTCTGCACGGTGCCGTTTTCACCTGACTGTAGCATGGGCATCCTCCAGGACAATTCATAAGGACAGAACTGATTTATTTTAATGTTTCAAAATTTTTGGAGTGTGGAGATCTCACAATTCAGCATTCCACTGAGGCTCTTTCAAGGTTTTAATCTGGAAAAACAACAACAGGAGTTTTAGTTTTAAAATAAATCACACTTACTTTTGGAGTTAAAGAAGTAACAACAAAAACTCTTAAAAACAAATGATTCTCTGGTTCCTAGCATCGCACATCCAGTTATGGAGAAGCAGCAGTGACCCATTTAAATGGGATAAGATCAACAGGATAGGGGATTTTACATGTTTCAAGTACGTAGGCTTCAGACTTAAGCTCGGATTGAGTCCAGCATCTTTCATTGATGGCTCTCTGATCAGATGTAGATCAAGTTACTGTCTGCATCCATTTCCTCATCTGAAGTAGGGCAACAGTAGTGCTTACTTACAGGGATATCGTGAGTGTTAAATGAGGTAATAAAGCAATTGACACAATACCTGGAACATAATAGGTGCTTAAGAAATACATTTATATATATATATCATTTTCCCCCACAGAAAAGATCATGTCCTTCCAAAAAACTTTTATTTCCCCTCAGTCCCCCATCCTTCTCTCCTCTACCATTTCCACACTGTAGAGTTCTAGATGACTCCATGGAGTTACCTGTAGTGGTAGATTAAAGTAATATGGTAGAAGTCTGCATAGACTTTCTGAGTTCTGTAATGTCGTTTACTTTGTTCTCCCTAGATCTATGCTTGCCTTCGATTCCATTGAGATAACCTCTTGATATACAAATTCATTTCAGTTATCTCTGTTTGTAGTCTTGAATTTCATTTATATTTTCCCTAAGGGTGTCTCTCTAAATAGCTATAAATATGTAATTTAATATTTTTAAAGCAGTATATTAGAGAGTCTTTTCCAGGAAAAAGAAACCTTTTACACCTCTGTTATCAGACATCAAATGAGACAGTATATTTTCTGAAATTATTCTAATTTGTGTTCTTTATATAATATACATTGACAAGTATATAGAGAATTATTGGATAAATACTTTATACAGAGTTAGACTACAGAGTGCAATAAAGAAATAAATGATTAATTGACTAAGTGATTTAAGGAATAAAAGAATAAATGACTAATAAAATAATTCCTTTAGGTAGCTAGGGGAAAATCTATGTGACAGTTTATTATTATTATTATTATTAGTAGTAGTAGTATTTTAATCCCTGCCCAAGGATGTTTCATCTGATTTAAGAGAGAAAGAGAAAGAGAGAGAGGTATCAATTGGTTACCTCCTGTATGGGCCCCAACCAGGGATTGAACCCACAACCCATGTATGTGCCCCAACTGGGAATTGAACCCCTCAACCTTTTGGTGTATGAGACAATGCTCCAACCAACTGAGCCACCTGGCCAGGGCCTATGTGATAGTTTAAAGTTGCTCTGACCTCTTGGGGTTTTTAACTACATCCTTATTATAAGATATAAATTATAAAATATAAATATATAAAATATAACAATTGGAATTCATTTTTTCTATTAAATTTATTGAACTCTCACTTTCTATACACTGTAGATAAAGGAGTAAAGAAAGCATCTAAGTTTTATATGTAATATGTACAAGTCCCGACATTCTAGCAACATGACAAAACACAGCAACAAGATTATTTGAGCTAAGGATACATGTTATTAATGAAATAAAACTGATGACTGGGAGAGGACAGAACTGCTTTGGCTAGGAGGATGGAGAGTGTTCTTTGAGGAGATTACGTATGAATGGAGACATCAATGATAAGAGGCCAATCCTGGGAAGAAATGTGGAATGAATGTTCTGTGCAGAAAGAAGGGCAAGAGCAAAGCACCCTGACTGGAGAAGGGTGTGGGTGTGCTCGCAGAACAGAATGCTAATCTGGGCTCTGGGAGCAGCATGGACCGAAAGCAGGCAGCGGGAGATGGGTGGGAGAGGTAGGCAGGGGCCAGCCTAGCAGGGCTCTGAAACCATGCAGGGTGTTTGCCTTTTAATTCTGTTATAGAAAACCATTGGCGGTTTTCAGCAGAGTCCTGACCTGATGGGATACACAGTTTTAAAAGATCACTGCTGTGTAGGGAATGGACTGTACGTGGGGTGAGGGTTGGGGAGGCAAGAGTGGAGGGTTGAAATGGTCCAGCAAAGAGTTGATAATGAGTTGGACTAGAGTGGCAGCAATATCAAGACAACTAGAGAGATCACTGGCAACAGGGAGAGAAGTATAAGTATCAAGAGAGATTTTCACAAGGGAAATAAATACATTTTGCTCAGGGAGTCCAAGTATTGATTGCATCCATTCCTTCTGCTTGCTAATCAAAAAGAATGTAGCAAATATTGGATTTCAAAATGCTTTCTATTCGTTTACTATAAGATAAGCGTTTGACTCAGTAGAATGTAACGCTGTTTTTAAAGACTTTAACAAAATCAGAATTGATTCGATTTATAGGCCCTTTAGAATTAATGTACCAGAATTGCATTAGAGAAGCTACAGTGAACGGACCGTGTCGCAATTGACAACTTGCTCCTTCTTCCAAAGGTTGCATTTTATGTGGTGCTGAGGAGCTATAAAATTAAATGCAAGAATTAGAGGTATAGAATTGGGGCTGCATACACTTGATGATGATGATGATGGTGATGATACAGCAATAGCATCTAACATTTGCCAGTCTATTATACTCTAGTCACTCAGCAAAGCCCTGAAATAGATAGCTTTTCATCTTCACAATAATCTCTTTAGATACTGTTCTCCCCAATTTTACAGAAAATAAATATTTAGCATAACTAAAGAAGTCAGAACGTGGGCCTCCAAGAAACCTAATAACATTTTTTTACATGTTGTCATTTCTGTTTTATTTGTCACATCTGACCACCTTTCTTCACTTGTGACCACATACTGTAGCTTCCTTCCTGTTACTATGGTGAATTAATTGCTCGTGTTCTACCTTCATCCACCTCCTCCATTTCTTCACCCTTTCTCACTTCATCAGAGATACTGCCCAGTTCTCTTCTCCTTTATCATCAAAATCTCCCCCTCAACTGTATTATTGCCATCCACATATGTTCATACTGTTAAACTCCTATGTCAGAAGAGAGAGGGGAGAATCCCTCGTTTGTCTCCTTATATCATTCCAATTATGGCCTCATTTCTGGTTTTGTTTTTTTTTTCATTAGAACAAAATTCCTTGAAAACATTGTTCATACTTGCCCTCTTTAAGTTCTCTTTTTATTGATTTAGGGAGAAAGTGATAGAAACATCGATGTGAGAGAGAAACATCAATCGGCTGCCTCCTGCACGCCCCCTACTGGGGATGGAGCCTGAAACCCGGGCATGTGCCAAGACCAGGAATCAAACTGGGACCTCGCAGTCCATGGGGCGATGCTCAATCCACTGAGCCACACCAGCTGGGCATCTTTTCCCATTATCTCTTGATGCCACTACATCAAGGCTCTGACCTCTCATTCCCCTGAAGCTGTTGTTGTCAAGGTCACCGTGACCTTATGTAAAAACCCAGTGCTCCTGTCTGGACTCTCATATGCTTTGTACTAACAAGGAGGCCTGCCTGGTTCTTCCCATCTGCAGTGTAACACATGCACCCCCAACCCTACAGAACCCCTTCTTGCCAGTCATTATCCCTCCTTTTATTTCTTGTATTTACTTACCCTAATGACTAATTATCTCCTCTAGAAAAGCCCATAGTTTGTTTTCTTCTCTGTGTATTCCAAGTGCCTGCCACAGTGTCTGTTTGGAGAGTTAGTGAACGAACGTGTGAGTGGATGGGTGAGTGACTTCCAGGCCAGGTTGCTGCATGTGCTGAATGAATTGACGTAAGGATCGCGCTTACGTTGTTTTTGATTAATAATTTGGAAATGAGTTGTTAATGTACTCGGACTCTGGATTTAGACTCTCCAGTGGGTACTAATACTTTTTTACCTTGTTCAAGTTCATTAGCCTCTCTGAGGATCAGTTTGTTCCTCTAAAAAATGGAGCTAAATGCTAGTAATTACTTTTTAGGACTGGTGTGAGAATTATATGATTAATGCCTGTAAAATACGAGGCAGAGTTCCTGAAATAGTAAAGTCTCTGATTCTGTTACAAATTTTAATCATTATCACCACTGCAAAGGCAAGGGTAGTAAAAGTGAAATACTGATTAATCATGCAAAATACTATAAAAAGCCTTGATTGTTCGAAATCTCTGGGTTTAATCAAGTCCATTTTGCTGAGTGATCCTTCGGGAAGGTAAGTATATGAGCTTGTGATTATTATTAAGAAATGGACAAAATAAATGGGACCAAATATCCAAAAGGGTATTTTCTAAAGTTTAACCCATAACACAAATTAATAAAATGCTAAAAAAAAAGGGAGGGGGTCATTGCTGTCAAATCACTTGAGAAACACCACTCATTATATGCTCCCTTTGGAAATTTAAAAATATATTAAAGGCTCTGAGAACTCCTGCAGTAAAGTTTAACTTGATTTAATCAATATTCTAAACTTTAAGCACACAGAAGCTTTTATTTTTATGACCTTTTTTTTTTATATTGCTGTTAAATTAATTTTATTTTAAATTCTTTGGAACTACTTTATGAAAGTTCAGCCAAACTCACTAGGCTTTTAGAGTCAGAATGTTAGACCTGGAAATAATTTTAGTGGTTAAGTTGTTTTTACCAAGCTTGTGATTTCTTTTCCTCGTCCTCGTCATCCAGTAAGCCATTCTTTCCCTTGCTTCTCCCTACAAGTCTGTGGAATCTGCCCTCTTGTCCCCACAGTTAGAACCAGCATCTCTCACTGGGCAACAGCATGATTCCAGAACGTCCGCCCCCCAGCTCGAACTTCAACTTTGAAGTCGGTGTTCACACTGCAGCTGAAGAAGTATTTCTTACATGTAAATCTTGTCGTTTGTCTTCTCTTTAACACTCATCACCGCTCCCAGTGACGGTCAAGGAACAGTCTGAGCTTCTAAGGGGGGAAGGTAGATCTCTCATAATTTTACTGGGGGGGTCTCAGAATCGCAATCTGACGTGCCCTCTTAGGAAAGGACAGTTTTAAAGTTGCTGCCATTCCAACTGACAGCATGCGGCGAGCCTTTGGCCTGGCTCCTTGGTACGACTGGCAAGGACTTCCCTCTGGGGAAACTCTTGACTTCATCTACCCAGGCAATTCCAAATAGGAAAGCAATTTTACAAAGTGAGGGGGTCAACCAACAGTGGTTCAGATATAGGTGACCCAAGGTTTGGTGTCAGAATGAGAAGCTAATTGCCTAAAGTTTTCTGTGACAGATTCTTTATTCATTCACTGTTCTTGGTTGCACTCAGGAGACCTTCCCTGGGTGGTTATAATATTCCAGGAACTGTGCTGGATGACAATGAAAGATGAATAACACTCAGCACTTGTCTTTGGGAAGCTCACCATATGATGATGAATAAATGTTCTAAGTGAGATGCAGTCAAATCCCCAAGACCCCTCAGTAAATAGATTCTGATAAGCAATAAAGAGGACTCTCTCAACATCACACAATAACAAAACATACTGTGTGCAGTCTGGTTGCCTTGCAGTCATCTTTTTTGTCCCATTTGGGTTATTATACTTTAATAATACTTGGTGCCTCTGATATTCATCAGCAGGTATCTAATGCATTGACAACATTTCACGGTTTCCTTACAAGTGTGTTTAATAATATCCTATAGAAAATGAGGAAAAAAACTTGGAATCAAATCTTTCCCCATAATCAGAAGGGTTACCAGTATTTCCTTTATTATTTCACTCAGGAAGTATTTTTTAAGTACCCACTTCACGACACACACTGGTTTGGCATTATCTTAATCTTTTAGCTGGAGAAATCATGTAGCTTATTGTAGATATTGTAGGATCACAGCTTTATAGAGTTTGCTTTGTCATTTTATCTATAAGGAGACTTTCAATTCCAGGTCATTTTTCTAAGCTTTTTAGACTTTGGGATTAAAGCATTCAAATGAAGTCAATACAGAACCAATGTCAAGAGTAGGGAACAAAAGTAGGTGAAATCACAATCACTGGCCCCTGATCTCCTCGCTGGAGCTGTGTCCTTGAGCCCATTTTTACTCGACTCTTCTATTCAGGGGTCCAGATGGAAACAGGACATTGATGAACATCTATTGACACATGCCTGGCTGTTGAGTCTCTTATGAGGTCTGATTAGTATATGCCCTTCCCATCATCAATTTCCTTTTGATTCGCCAGATTTTACAACTGATTGGATATTTAGAATATTGGCTAAAAACACAAGGTTGCTTTACAGTCACAGATTGTCTCTAATACACATATGTGCACATGCATGAGTACATACACACACACACACACACACACACAACTAAGTTTCTCCACCCTTAAATTAAAGGCATATGTTCACCAGGAGGAGGAGAAGGGGTGTAATGAGCTTGTATAATAAAAGCAGTAATAATAATCATAATAAAATTAACCTATTCCATTCGGGAGGGATAGGTTTTTATCTGATATACACCCAGCTGTAGCAGGATTGGTACCAGTTTACATTTTAATACATGACAGATTCCTGTTAAATTAGTTGGCAAATGTTGAAAAACTTTGGAATGATACATGGGTAGGCAAAGATAAACAAGGGAGTTTATTTTGCATTGGTTCCACCTAATGAAAGTTGACTTTAACTGAGGTTTGTTTTAAAAATCCCCCCTGAGGATCTAACTATATGCTGGCGGAACTCTGTTTCTTAAGATTTTTAACAAAGCTATGAAGTGACTTGCCAAGTGGACCCAATATAAGATTATCCATGTTGGAAACAAAGAAATGGATGTCTTTCATAAACACATATGCAGTTTCACATTCTGCAATCTTCACCAAGTTATCTGATGTCCAGGTGTCAGAATGAGAGTGCCCTATTATTGGGAGTTGTGATGCCTTTTCGTGGGTAGGAGCACAGATCTCTTCTCGCTTTGTGGAGGTGCGAATGTCAAAGGTGCATTGCTCCTTGTTCTCGGTTTTAGTGTCGAGATTCATTCTTAACTCTGTGAATAATGTATACCACTTTTGCAAATTCTATTGCAAATCCCTGTGTTCTACCCATGGATTAACCAGATAACCTCTTTTCTTCTAGTTTGTTTTGTTCTATTTCTAGTGACTACTGGACTTCCCGGAGAGCAAGTGAAGTCCTTTTCACGGGAGCTGTTCTGGTTGGGTCTGGATGCCCGTTTCATGGGGAAGATACAGAATCATACAGGAATTGGGTTAGGTCAAGTTAAGGTCCATTCCAATCCTGAGTTTCTGTGATTCTACACATAGATTGGAGAAAGCTCATGGGGTGGACAGACTGATAAATTTTCTGCAACGAAACTTTTCGGTGACTGGAAAAGAAAGGTCACTCTGTAATCAACAAGGATAAATTGAACTGATAATATCAAATGATTTTAAAGTATATATGGCTTTTATAGCAGATTTCCCCCCCACTTACCCTGAGCCTCGTCTTTAAGATGAAAAAAATCAAACAATATTCAGGATTGTTAATATTCAGGATTTTTAAGTTGGGTGTTAGAATAATTCTCATCGGCCCTAACCCAGTTTATAGATTTGGAAACTAACTCTTGGCAAAGTAGGCAACCTGGCCTCGCAGAAGCACGGCTGCGGTTCCAACTTGGGTCTGTCTTCTCCCAAGCCCGCAGCCTTGGCCAGCACGCCGGGTGCTGTCTGCTCCTGTCGGGAGCATCACCCGGGTCTGTCTGCACCCTCAGTGTGCAGTCAGTGGTCATGGCAACGTGAACTCTGCCCCAGGGACCTCTCCCTTCTCTGAACTCCTAGAGGATTATCATCTAGGCAACTGACTGGGCATGTTCTGAACTTCACTACTGGATGGTCTCTTTCTCTTCATCCCTGGATGCAGCCTGTGATGTTGAAAGTACTGGCCTTAAAGTCACAGAGACCTGGGTTGAAATCTCAGGTTTCTCTTCAGAGTTTTGACCTGGGACAGGTAACTAAGTTATCAGAGCTTCTGTTTCCCTGAGCAAAGGCTATGATAATACTTTATGGAGCTGTCCTGAGATCTCACATGTCCAGTGTTCAACCCAGCTGCTGGTCTCCTCCCCAGAGGAAGGGCCATGTTTTGTGCAACACTGAGGACCCCAGAGTATCTACCACAGAGTCTTGTAAATAATATTAGCCTCCTAGTAATTGTAATTTTTTTCAAAATTATGATTTGCTTTAAATCAGGATTGTGTTGATGGGAAGAAAATGTAGAGGGCTGATTTTTTTCTTTATGATGAGCTTTTCCACAAAAGGTCAAGGTTATTGTTTAGTGAAATAGAGGCCTTTGACAGTCAAGCCCCATGGTGGGCTTTGGAGAGGGGCAGCTTGCTTGTTACCCTTTCAGCATTGGGCTGAGGTTGGAACCAGTCCACAGTGAGAACTAAGTTATAAAAGAAGATAAACTTTTCATTGTTGCTGGAGTATCCCTATATCCGCCTTTCTTTTTTTTTTTTTCCTTTATTGATTTTTTAGAGCGAGAGGAAGTGAGAGAGAGAGAAAAAAAAAAATCAGTGAGAGAGAACATCGATTGGCTGCCTCCTGCATGCCCCCCACTGGGGGTCGGGTCCACAACCTGGGCATGTGCCCTGACTGGGAATTGAACCTGCGACCTCTTGGTGCATGGGTCAACACTCAACTGCTGAGCCACACCGGCTGACCCCCTGTATCCACCTTTCTAAGTGCCTTTCCAAACATTTACAATAAATTCCTTTCACACCCATTTTGATAATTTTTTTATTCTCAATGAAACTAGTTTTTCAAATTCTTCTTCAATATAAATGTAAAGGTGATGGTATCTTTCTGGGCAGTTTCAAATGAAGTAATTAATGTTGATATGGAAATAGCCTTCCCAATTTCATACACCTGGCTCTCCTGACAGTCTGAGATGATTTTGCCATTCTTCTGGGATGACCCACGATGTAGAAACTTTTGGCAGGGTATGTCATTTTTGCTCCCAAGAGGGGATTCCTGGGATGGTGACTGTACCCAGAACAGCTGTGTTAGTGCTGTTAATTATTGATTGTGCTTATTTCAGAGAGTAAATGAGATTCCCATGTACTTTTTTAGCGCTTGGAATGAGGAATGAGACACCTAACCTGCATGTTCCTCCCCCCAGCCAGTGTTAGCAGCCCCCACGCCACGGGAAAACAGCTTGAGCAGGGCGCAGAGCTGGAGGACTGTGGGAGGGACCGCAGCCAGATAACCTGAGTCTTGCTGAGGCTTCAGTGAGTCAGATGAGGAAGACAAGCGTTGAGAAAAAAATGGGGATTTGACCGATATGAACTGGCCATAGATAAAAAATGCAAAACAGACAGTTGTTTTGGGATTGTTGATTTAGCAGAAGAGAGAGGGCAGGAGGAGGTTTGGGGGTCTTTTCCTCTAATCCACAGTTGTTAATTAAGCCGTGTCTCCCTACACCACATTGTTAAGCATTTTGGGAAGGCCCAGAGTCAGTACTGGTCAGTGGGGATCTGCAGTGGTTGAGGTGAGACGGCATCCATCTGGCCCTAGCCCTGCCACTAACTGACTCTGCTAACTTCATTTTCTTAGTTTCCTAATGTGGACATTTAAATTTTTGCTGCGTGGACCTCTTGTGTGTCCAGCTTTCAATAATATCCACAGCACTGTACTCGGCTCCAAATGTTTATTTTGTGAAGTTCCTAAATGTACAGAATATCCGAAGGTTAATAGGAATAAAGTTCTTTGCTCGAAAGCGTATTTACTTCCCTTAGTAAACACACCTGGTTTTTATTTCCTACTAGATATTCGACCACGCTTTCTCCATGAAAGACTGATTTTCTTCTTCCAGCTATACTTTAAAAATAAACAAAGAAAAAAGAAGTCTCCACCGCTGGGATCGTGCCGCACGGAGCCCAGGGTCGCAGCACTGTGCGCTTTGGCGGTGTGTGTGCGCCCTCGGTGCCACCCCTTCTGAGGGGGCAGCTCTGATGGCAGGTCAGGACTACCCAGCCTCTGCCCAGCTCCTGTGCCACTGAATTCCCGCCCTGGCACATGTGGCGGATAAGCAACTCAATTTGTTTGTTTGTTTTTCTTTCTATTCACACGATAAAAACAAAAGTTGCTTTTTAGCAGGAACCTGGGTCTGGGAAAGTTTTGTGTTTGCAGCATTGATTAATTATTCTTCACACTAGTCTTTGGACATAGTACTCGACAGGTCCCTTTTTTTGCTAATCCTCACCTGAGGATATTTTTCCATTGTTTTTTTTGTTGTTGTTAGAGAGAGTGGTAGGGAAGGATGGAGAGAGAGAAACATGGATGGGTTGCCTGCTGACCCAGCTGGGACCAGGGAGCCAACCTGCAACCCCGGGACTTGCCCTTGACCGGGAATCGAACCCGAGACCCTTCAGTTTGCAGGCCAGTGCTCTAACCACTTGGCAACACCAGCCAGAGCGTGACAGGTCCTTTTAGAAAACGAAGCCCAAGTCGCCTTTCAGCCCCTTGAATTCAGTCTGTTTTCAGTCCTGCTCACTTACGTACTAGAACATGAATGATACCATGAAAAGACCCTCAATGCAGGTTATATGTGAAATTTAAAACTTTGTCATTTTACCAGAAATGCTTGCAACTGCTGTCACCAGCAGCGGACCCCACAGTTATTATCAAGCTCTCTGTTCCTTTAAAACGGCAGTCAACTGCATTTGGCTTGCCCAGGAATCATATAAAGTGGATTTTCACTTGTGCGTGGTAAAATTAATATGACTGCTAATAACTGCACGCAGTAGTTTCCGTATATTATTAAAAAGTCAACAGAACATAAAAAATTGCTTAATATACATGACTTAGAGACCCGTTGTGTACTCAGCAAATCAGATTACAGAAAACTGACGTGGGATGGACAAGAGGGGTGAGGCTGAGATGGGGAGGAAGTGAAGTCACATGAGAAACGGCAGGAAGGCAGAAATGGGGAGAAATAGATTCCTTTTCACGAGACTTCCTTGCTTCTTTCCCTTTAAGTACTTTAGAAAAAGATGCATTTGTATTTTCCATCTTTTTTCTCATCAACCATCCTTTGGCAGGCCAAGCAGCATTGCATGAGAAGGCTGAAGACTCCATTCCCACAGAGTGTTTTTTGTAAGTCTGTCTGTGAATATTCAGTCCCTCCAAGTCTGATTTCCTGCTACATGGCAGCTTTGGCAGGGACAGCGGCAGGGGAGGCACCAGGCCAGTGGAAGGCTGAGCATCAGCAGGTGTTGATGGAGGACGCTCTCGTGTGCTGGCTACAGGCTGAAATCGTCTTTGGGAAGCTGTTACTTTCCTTGTTAACCGTTTTCAGTCCTGGGATTTTTGCTTAGAAACCGGTGGAGTGACCCAGCTGCGGGCTGCACTCAAACCATCACAGAAGCCACAATGAATGGCAGTTTGGTTTTAAAGTCCATAACGTGGTTGTTCTGTTTATCTGTGTCATTCTGAGAACACAGGAATGTAATATTTTGAGAGCAGAAGCAAAATCAGATGAAACCCGTGTACTCTTTTATTGTTTTAAAAGCTTCTTTGTTGATTTTTAGAGAGAGGCGAAGGGAGAGGGAGAGAGAGAAACATTGATGTGAGAACGAAACACTGATCTGCCGCCTCCTGCATGCCCCCTGCCTGGGGTGGAGCTTGCAGCCCTGGCAGGTGCCCTGACTGAGAGTCGAACCAGCAACCTTTCAGTGCACGACGGTGTCCCCACTAACTGAGCCACACCAGCCAGCGCAAAACCTGTGTACTCTTTATAGTGGACATTCTGACTTGTGGAGTCGATCATAAAAATAAGTCAGGCATGTTTATTTTCCAGGTAAGGGTACTGTGGCCTGATAAATTTAACACTTAGAGCGGATTGGTCTGACCAAAGAGCACTTAACTTGCAGATTCCTAACCCTTAGAGGCCATGTCTCCTCCGTTTACTCCTTTGAAATCATTTCATATCTGTCTTATTAAATTCCCTTGGATTTGGGGGCAGAGTGGCCCACTTGATTCTCTGGGTCTGATTATATCTCATATAATTAATGTCCCTATCCCAATCCCCATCCCCATCTTGCTCAAATCAACTGAAGAAACGAGTTTCAGGATCTCATATGCTCTTTCCCAAGGATGTCTGATTACATCTCTACCAGGACTGCGTTTTCTTGGTGCATTCCAAAGGGTGGGTTACTCTCCCACCAAGTTACACCAGTGTCATCTCCAACGCATTGGAAGAGGTGTGACCATCTGCTCCTGATTTGTTTTCAATTATGGATCATATATCTTTTCTGATTACTTTTCATATCACCCTAAGAGGCTTTCATTTTTATGTACTATTTGATAATGCTTAAAAGAGTTATTGAGTATTGCTTTAATAAGCAATATACATTTTAGAATTCTGAAACAAACATTTTGTGTAAGCGTTACAAATACCTTTCAAAGTTTGTTATTGTTCTTATTCTTTTGCCTTTGCATTATGTTTCCAGATCAGACCTATTTCTCTCAATGAACCCTGCTCTGTTAGGGAACAAGATTTATCTTGGAAATGCTCGTCAGTGTGTCCTTGAGCTTTAAAAAGATGAACAGTTCTCTCTCCATAGCTCAGCTGCTGAGTAGTTGCAGGTGTCCTTGTCTTTGTCCAACTTCTTCCAGCCCGAAGCCCCTTTCTCCGCGAAGGGTGTGGAAGAGCTCCCAGAGGTGGCTGTGCTCTCTTCCCCCTGGGTGGGCGAATAGCAGAAAGAGCTGGGGAGTGAGGAGGGGCTTTGGGAAATTGGCTCTTCAGGCTGTTCTTGGAAGATTTCACAGTTAAGGGAAAGTTGTTTTATTGTATCTCTTCGTGTCCACATGCAAATATGTAGGCTCTAATCAATCTTGGGGTCCATCACCTGTCTCCACCACACTCTTCTCATGTGATGGTGCACCTGTTACTTAATGTTGCACAGTTTCCCAGTCTGTAAAAATGCAGGTATACCTCGCTGGTATTGCTCGAAATTAATCATATACGTGAAAGCACCTAGCACAGAGTCAAGCCACGTTTTTATTTTCCCCCCTTGTATTACAAGAAGTTCCTTTACAAGAAGTATTCATGGCCCTTTAAGAATACTTTCTATACAATATGGGAGAAGAAAGCAATATTAAAATACCCAAGAACATCTAAGTGCATTGTCTGAAAACTTATCGCACTATTTTAAAGAAAGAAATTTCGTTCCATCAAATTTGTTGCTCTCAAAACCTGGCCTGGGGTGTACAATTTAATTGGTAATCGAGCATAAAGTAGCCTTTTCTGACCTCCTGAACCACAAGAAAATCCAGTTCCTTTCCAGCCTTTCATAAAAACTCTATGGGGTATTATAAATTGATCTTTGTAGGGCATACATAAGAAGAAACACATGCACGATTGGATACACAGTGAAAGAGTATTTAGAGTTTGGTTGAATGGGTCCTATGTGGATTTCACAATATATTTTGCCTTAAGTTAGTTTACTAACTTTTAACTTAGCACTCAATTAAATCGGAGGGTTTTTTATTTTTCTTTTCTTTTCTCATCCAAAGCCATATTGAAATCACCAATGATAATCACAATACTTTACCAAACTAGAAAATGTTATTTCCTACGTTTTGGGAAAATACGTGTCTCAAGAGTCTTTTCTCTTTACATTATTCTGCCCACCCTCCCTTCTCCCTACATCCCGCATTAAGATTTAATTCTTAAATTACTCTGAATTTTGGAAAAAATGTGCAGATTTTTTTAAGTCCATATGTTTTGGTTTTCTGAATATTGCACACGAATGAAAATCCCCTGTGCATCTGTAGTAAATAAATCTTCGAATTGCTAATTGTTTCAGATTAACCTCAGCGATGTCTAGCAGCTGTCTTGATGGCATTTTCAGCACACACATAGTCTGTTTATTTCTGGGCCTCTAATCAGAGACCACACGCACACGCGTAAAGGTCAGGCTGCCTCTGGATAGCGTGGTGGCCGCAGTGTATTCTGTATGTCCGTGGGGGCCGGTCATCCTTGATCTCCTCCTCTCACCTTGTATTAGTCAACTCGGCCGCCTTAACAGATGAACAAAGACTGGCTGGTTAAAAGGTATTTTCTCCTAGTTCTGGAGGCTGAAAATTTAGAAGTCCATGATCGAGGTCAAGCAGGGTCAAGTTCTGGTGACATCTCTCTCCTCCGTTTGCAGATGGCCACCTTCTTGCTGTGTCTTCACGTGGCCTTTCCTCTATGGGTGCACTTCTGGCGTCTCTTCCTCTTCTCATCAGGACACCAGTCCTGTTAGGGCCCCACTCTGTGACCTCATTTGACCTTCATTACCTCCTTAAAGGACTCTCTTCAAATACAGTCACATTGGGAGTTAGAGCTTCAACATATGAATTTGGGGGTGGGGGACACAATTCAGTCTATCGCGCACCTGAAGGATGAGGCCCGATGCCTCCCATTCGACCCTCCACATCCCCTTTCTCTCTGTGCTCCATGCTGAGGGCTACTGATCTCTGTGTGTTCTCTCTAGGCTCCCCCTGGCCCTCTGACCTCTGCTGGGGTTTGGCCACTGGCAAGAAATGGGAGAGAGAGGAGACTGGGTCTCAGTGTGTATTCCTCTGGCCCCCTCCCTGAAGGGCTGATATGGGTTGGTTTGTCCCCTGACCAATCCTGAACTCCTGTTATCCCTTCTGTCTCCAGCTCCAGTGACTCCCTTCTCCCCAGCTCCTTGCAGGCCTGACATGGGGGATGGTTTATTGACCCAACACTGTCCTTTAGAGTTTCCGTTCACCGTGCCCAGTTGTGAAATAATCACCTCAGATTATCTGTTTGATACAAGGATGGCCCCTCTGTCTGGAAGGGATGTTTCCAGGGCAGCAGCAACTCACTGTCCTATGAACCACCTGTTATCCCAACCCACTGGATCTCCAGAGGGCCCCTTAGCAATGTCATTGTCCTCCAGAGTGGTGTCATCTGTGGATGCTGCCAGAATAAAGTGACTTGAGATCATAATTCTATGGGAAGCCTTGTCCAGTTGTGATTTCTAGGGGGACTTTGGGGTCAGGACCTATGTCCCTTCCCTTGATACTCAGGAGAGGTCCTGAGTTCTGATTCTGTAACTCTGGGGAGAACTTGGAGGCTGGTCTGCTCTTAGATCCTAACGCCAAGCTTCAGTGAAGACACTGGAGCTTCAGCTAAAAACAGCATCTCAAACAGAAGCCCTCCTTTTGCCCCAAAGAAGACTGCTGGAAGGGCTCAGGGCGCAGGCTTGGGTTGCAGTGGGGTTTCACGCGCTGGTTCTGGCATTAGTACTTCCGAGCCCCAGTGTGCTCATCTGTAAAATGGTAATGATATAGACTTGACTTGTGCAGAATAATGTTTGCACAGTGCTTGGTGCAGAGTAAGCTTCTATGAATGTTAGCCTCTGTTGCTTTAGCATGCAGTGGGCCTGTATGTATGAAACTGCTCTTGATCATAAAGTAAAATCATTTAAGAATCGGTCCAATGTTTCCCCTCTTAATAGAGAAATGCATCTGTTTGTTTTTGTTTATAAAAATCATACATGGTCACCAAAGGATGGTATGAAACAAAATAAAAATCTTTCCTAAGTTTTTTTTTTTTTTTTAATCCTCACCCAAGGACATTTTTGCATTTATCTTCAGATAGAGCGGAAGGGAGAGAGGGGGAAAGAGAGAGAGAGAAACATCGATGTGAGAGAGACACATTGACTGGCTGCCACCCACATGACCCCAACCGGGGCCGGGGACAAACTGAAACCGAGGTACGTGCCCTTAGCGGGAACCGAACCCGGCACTCTCTGGTCCACGGACCGACGCTCTAACCGCTGAGCCAAACCATCCAGGGCCTTTCCTAAGTTCTATTACATTGTCACTTTATGGTAGCTGTGTGCATAGAACTTCATGCCCATTAATGTCTTTATATACACATACATTTTTTTCTAAACTGCGACCCTACAGTATCATGTTGTAGCCTATATTTGTCACTACACCGTGAACATAAAAGTACCTCCTGAATATTTTCTTATTAAATATTCTTTAAAAGTTGAATTAGTGTTTAAAGATCTTTTCTGAATTGTATACACTGGCACAGCCATAATTTACGCAGATATGAAATGTGATCGTTCCGTACGGCCTTCCTCATTGTTCTGTGGTTCTCAGTCTATTATCTCTGATGGTGCTGTTTCCCCAGGTGGGTGTTTGCATTGTTTCCTGTGTTCTGCTGGCCTGTTAGGCCCTGAGGTAACCAGGCTTCTTGCCTACAATGCAGCCCCTTGGTGTGTGGTCGAGAGGGTACCTTTTGGCGATGAGCTGGGACCTTCTTCCTTCTCTGGCTGTGCCAGTCTATTTCTGAAGTCTAGGTACAAGTCAGTCACTCGAGTTTTTCAGTCTGGCCACCCACACGTAATGAGGGGCGATTCCAGGATTGACAAACTATTGAACACAATCCTTGGTTTGTGATGGCTTGGTGATTCTTGCATCTTTTTCGATGTTCCATGAACATTTTGATGGGAAACGGAGAGAAAGTAAAGCAGGCCCAGCTGTCTAGGGCAGTAGCATCCAGAAGTGTCCTTTCCTCTCTCTTTGTGAATGTTTCCCATTCCTGTGTAATCATGCTGCATTTTTCCACGTTGAAGGACAGAAGGAAATCTGCGCTCGGGTCAATCGGGTCATGCCACAAACACTCAGTTCCTCGGCATCCAAGGTCAGAGGCAGTGTTTGTCACGGATACTCCGGATTCTTTGTCGTCTCTCTCTTCCTGGCTCTTTTTCCAGAAATTCCAAGACAACATCCCAGATACTTTTTCCTGCACCTAAGACCAGAAACTTAAGGCCTGGAAGGAAGGAAGGGTCTCAGCCATCTCTGTGTGACTTTCGTTCTCACTTCCTAGACAAAAGGATCGATTGGGCCCGGCTGTCCTCCAGTGTGCCCTCTACCTTAAACATGTGACATCCCACGGACTCAGCTACAGCTGTTCCCAGAAATGCTCTTCACTTAGGCTTATTTCTCTTTTCTCCCACAGACCTCATCTTGTAGAACCTAGTAGTCACTATGCTTCAGTATGTTTATGTTCTCCTTTGCTTCTTCTTGATTATTTTATGACCTTAGACATATCTTTAATTTATGCCGAGGTTTGGCACAAAGAATGTGGCTCCATCTCCTAGCTATGTAAGAAAAATGTCATGGATCTGGTTGAAGAAGTGATTTACGATAAATATGTTTGGAAATTACTTCGAATTGCACTCCCCACACACCTTGGAGTTTTGCAATGACGAACCACTTATTAAAGACTCTTAGAAGTTCTGCAGTAAGGGAACCTGTTTAATTTTGCTTAACTCAGAGTTTCCAAACATACTTGATATTGAAATCCATTTATTTCTGGTATCATCCATTAATATCCCATAGTAATTAGTGCCCACACCATGCACGGGGGAGGCACAGCTCGAGAAGGAAGGATCCAGTACCTAATTCTGCCACTCACTGACCGTGGGCTCTCAGGATAAATATATAACTCTTTACACCTCATGTTTCTCACTTGTGAAATGAGAGTACACAATTGTACCCCCTTCATGGTGGATGTAAATATTTAAAGCAATATTATATTACTGTGGTGATTTATGGTTAATAATATTCTAATTCTGGGGTCTGGCTGTCTGAGTTCAAATTTTATCTTTCCTCTTACTGGCTATAGGACCTTAGGAACATTACTGAACTTCTGTTCCTCAGTTATTCATCTGTATGGTGGAGATACGAATTGTACCGTTCTCACAGCATTATTAGAAGAATTCATTCTGATTCACGTAAAACATGTAGAATTGTGGTTGGTCCATGAGGGACCTAGTAAACGTTAGCCCTTATTATCGTCATCATTGGTGCTCTTGTTACTGCTGTGACTGTGTCATGTGAAAAGGGTTATTTTAGCTTCTTTTTTATTGGGATATAATTGACATATAACATATTAGTTTCAAATGTACAACAGTAATGATTCAATATTTGTGTATATTTTGAAATGTCAACTTCCATCACCTCACATAGTTGCAATTTTTTTCTTATGAGAACACTTAAGATCTCTCTTAGCAACTTTCAAATATCTGATACAGTATTGTAACCACAGTCACTGTGCTGTATGTGACACTGGATTATTTTAGTCTCTAAAAGCAATTCCTCTTACCTCAAAACACAGTTTAAAGCCAGCATCACGCCCCCCTGCAGGTATCTTGGTAACTTTGACCTTCTCTCCACCTTGAGTCTGTGACCCTTGCCTCCCGTCGTTGAACGTTTGAACTTTCTCTCTTTGTGAACAGGGCCGGAGAGGCCTGGGTTCCGTTTTCGTCTGGGCGTCGGGAAATGGTGGAAGGAGCAAAGACCACTGCTCCTGCGACGGCTACACCAACAGCATCTACACCATCTCCATCAGCAGCACAGCCGAGAGCGGCAAGAAGCCGTGGTACCTGGAAGAGTGTTCTTCCACCCTGGCCACAACCTACAGCAGCGGAGAGTCCTACGACAAGAAAATAGTACGTACTATTTGCATGATTTATTTATTTGTCTTCCACTTTTGACATGCAGAGGGAAAATCACAAAACATTTTTTTAAATCCTCACCCGAGGACATATTTAGAGAGAGGAAGGACAAGAGAAAGAAACATTGATGTGAGAGAGAAACATCCATCAGTTGCCTTCTGTCTGCTCCCCGACTAGGGATCCAAACCTGCAACCCAGGTATGTGCCCTGACTGGCAACCTTTCGGTGCATGGGACAGCGCTCAACCAAATGAGCCACTCCAGCCGGGTGGAAAAGTACAAATTTATATGCACAAGTAATATGCGGAAATAGAAAGTCTGATTGGCTGATTATTCAACGCAAGTGTTTGCAAATGTTACCATTTCATAGAAAAAGCCTGTCCAGGTCATGACATCCCAACATTGAATGTGGCCTTCGACATGATTAAGCTTCAGTTTTACTGAGGACAAATGAATGGTCCACCTTCACCTGGTGGGTTAGTGGTAGAGACGGGAGTAGAACCGAAATCTGACTCAGCCCGGTGCCCTTCTCCCTGTGTCCCACGCTGCCTTTGAGCCTTCGCTTCTGTGCTTTGGTTTCCAAAGACACCTTATTCAGGTGAAAAAGCAGAGTATTTAGGGAAACCTAGAATTCCATGTAGACTCTATTTATTTAACATGCACTAAACCTGTGCAAAAGGTGCTTTTCTAATATTTCCTCACCAAGTTTGCCTGAATAAAAAGCACAGAAGTCCTGTGTGATCGCTTCCCAGCATACTGCTCTGTGCAGAAAGCAGAATGACTAGTAAGAGTTCAGGGTGCAGGACTAGCCTGAATGGGTTTCACTGGGTATGAAACTACTTACTAGCTGGGGAACTTTAGACACATTACTTAATTTTTCTGTCTTCGGGCCCTTGCTTGTAAAATGGGGACATTTAATAGAACATAGCTTGTTGAGTTATTACAAAGACGATGAGGACATAAATAAAAAGTGCTTTGCAAACTACCTGACCCATGTGTGCTCAAGAAAGGTCTGACTTTGTGGGTACCCAGCACTGTGCTGCTGATTCTGAATGTCAAAAACCTTTGTACTTTGCCCTTTTCCTGCCATGGGTTTTTAAACTATCTCAGGATTTGTGTTACTAAAGTGAAATTAAGCTGCTCTACCTGCCACCCTTTAGCCTTTAGCTCCGACCTTGCTTTCGGGTCTTATTGATTCGTGCAGGTTTGGATCACTCTGCTAATGCTGCATCCGACTTCTCCACAGCAGTGAGAGGACACTACCTCACGGGCGGAATTCTTGATTCACATCCATTTGGGTTGATTCCTGGCTATTCAATGATTTTATGTTTGATTTCTCAGTTACTTTTTAAGACCTTCTTTAGTGACACCTTGCAGATTGATTTAAATAAAAACAGCCTGCCCATATGCAGATCCCAGCTTTCCCCTTCTTTCCCTGATTTCTCCACAATAACTGGATTAAAAGATAGGCACCTGGGTCTTCCTTTAAGTACCTCCATCATCATCGATAAACGTAACTCCACAATACAAAGTGAAATATGAAAGGAGAAAATACAGAGATGAGCAAAGTTTTGAAGTTTCGTAGCTTTCTTAATGGGAAGGCGGTCCTCTGGGATGTGTGTGTTACCTACATTAAGGAGATGTCATCATTGAGGAATGTCCCTTCAGCTGTCAAACATGAAGACCTTATTTCTCAGAACTAATGGTCAGCATCCACAAGTAATGAGTGGCTTGGTCAGTTCTGCATCATGAAAATCCTGATGAAAACGCTCTGGAATAAGAGGTCTCTTCTTGTACCTCTCAAATCTAAAGGCATTTTGAGGCAAACTCACATTTGCTTCAAAGTCAATATGCCCATCTAGTCCAATTTATCCCTAGGGGGTGATTGCAGGGGACGGGGTGGGGGGTTTAAGTTCTATAATTGTCTTCCTTACGGGAAACTTATAATCCAAAGGGCAAAATATGAAAGAGGAAGGAAGGCTTGCCTGGGTCCCAAATGGGAGAACACAATCACTACTTTAGGTTTACTCCTAGACTTGACCCTCCTGGTCCCTTCATCACTATTTGCTGGGATTGTGTGGTAGCTATGGCGAGCCCCATGACAGGATGGTCAGAGAGCATTCTCCCATGGATGGACAAACGGATCCATTTGGTGGTCCAGGATAGGGCTTGAGAGGGAAGGTGGACACCATGACATCATGTCCTTGATTCGGGTCCTATACTTTCCCTTTCCCTAATTGCTGCTTCAGATATCAAAACCTTTACTGACTCACTTTTTATTGAACTTTTACTCGTTTCTACCTCTTATTTCATCCTTCCCATTTTCATTGCAGGAAATCATTAGTAATTTTCTTTATCTTGTTCTCAGATTCTCTTATTTTGCCTGAATCTCCAAATTACCCTCCATTGGAGAGGAAATTTGGTAGCTGTTTCAAGCTATAGTCTCCAGTGGCTAAGCAACCTTCAGAGTCTGGGTTTCTTCATCTGTAAAATGAGGTAAAGCCAGCACCACGCTCACAGATTGTCATGAAGAGAATAAGATATGAAGTGCAAGGTATTTACACAGCACCGGGCACAGTGAGCCCCTCAGTAAGTGGCTGGTACCATTGTCCTCCAGGTCACTGTAGCTTTCTGCATCCTGGGAGGCTAGGCTGGTGATTTTCCCAGCTGTTGTAACAGCGGTGCTGTTGCACCCCCGTTTTGCCATTCTATAAAATACTGCAGTCCGTTCCACCCACCCCCTAAAGAAAGGCACTTTGATCGTGAACACGTTAACCGTTTGAACATGAAGAGAGTTGGCAACAACAGTCTTTTATGGTCCAGCTGACCCCTTTTCCTTCTAGATGTCAGAATGACAAATAGTCCTGTGTTGATCCTGGGACCTTTTCTTCATCAGGCTTTGAACCAGACACCTGTGGCCCCTCAGAGATGCCCGCATCCTGTTAGCAGCATCCGTGACTGAGTGTTACAGGAATGGCAGTGTCCCCCTTTGTACTTGGGGCTCTCTTCCCTGGGTCATTCGTTTTCTTTTGTCATTTGCAGCTTCTTCAGAAGAGCTCACTTGTCATTCCTCGTTCACAGGGCACCTTTGTGACTTGAGCCAAGGCAGCTGCTGAGGCTCCAGGAGGGAGGAGACATCTCCTCTCTCCTTCTGGGAATGCATTTTGTTAAATACATTTTACTTGTCTTCAGCAAATGCCCCCTCATGGTATGCAAGCAGGAAAACCTTGCCCTGGGTTTCAGAACACAGCTAGGTCTCCATCTCTTGGTTTCCAGCCACTACTGTTAGGTTAATTGTGGACCTTGGTATTCCATTCATGCTTTAATAGACCAGATCAGGGATAGCCTTATATCTTATTACAGCAAATGAAGCACCCAAAATATCAAGATCACTACAATAAGAAGCTCTTCTATAAGCTAAATAGAAACCAGTGGTAATGACTGATTATTATAAAGCCATATTATGAAGTAATGTTTTTATTAACAATATTATATACATGTTGAACATGTAATATGTTTATATTAACATGTCCTAAATATAACATGTTTGCCCTCTACTGTGTGCCTGGCCCTGCACTACGTACATCGAATGCGTGTCTCATCATGTCCTCAGAACCCTCTGCAGGAAGGATCAGGTGTTTTCCCTACTTTGCACATGAGAAAACTAAATCTTGAAAGGTTAAGAGAAACACAACCAGTAAGTGGTAGAGCCCAGATTCCAACCAAAGGCAGACAGAGGCCCCCAAACCCAACTTGTAACCAGTGTGCTACCATGCCCTGGATACTTTTCAGGACCTCCATTATGAGGCTATGTGAAAAATGGCACTTTTTTTTTTTTTTTTTTTTTTTTTTTACAACTTGTCCCACTTATTTTGAATTTCACGACCTTTTCATAACCCCTTTAGACAATCGGTCCTCTTGCAAAAACCTACAACTCTTTGCAGATCTGAGTTGCTGGTCCCTGTGGCTCAGTGCCAGCACCACACTCTCCAGGCATGTGCTGTATGTGTGACAGGCAAAGCAGGCTCTCTCCTGGAAGAAGTGACGTCTGGTAGGCCAGAAACCACTTCTTTATTATGTTAGTTCTCAAATTTCACCCAAGAGAGGATATTCTTCCTCACCTCCCTAAAATAGTGGCTCTTCCCTCCACCATACTTGACTCTTATCCCGTTCAGTGGTCTTTCTAGTATCCTCAGAGCTACTTAACATGAGATTATACATTTTCATGTTGACTGTTTTTCATGCTAAAATGGAAACTGCTTGAGGTTGAAGACTTTGTTTTGTTCCTTCCCAGAGTGTGAGCTTAATAAATAATCAGGCATAAATGACTAATCAGACGTTGGGAAGCATGGCAGCTTCAGGAGCGTTTACATAGCCACAGGAAGACAGAGAGGTGTCCTGTTTCTTTAAGAGAAACTCCTGCCCGGCAGGTGTGGCTCAGTGGCTGAGTGTCGACCCATGCACCAAGAGGTCACTGGTTCGATTCCTGGTCAGGGCACATGCCCAGGTTGTGGGCCAAACGCCCCGTGGGGGGCATGCAGGAGGCAGCCAGTTGATGTTCGTTCTCTCTCATCGATGTTTCTATCTCTCTCTCCTTTTCCCTCTAAAAATAAATAAAGAAAAAGAGAGAGAGAGAGAAACTCCTCCTACTGATAGGTTGGTGAGCGGCAAAGGGTATTTGACAATATATTTAGCCTAGAAATTTGCCGGGAGTCGACTCTCTAGCTGCATGATGAAGCTGTACCTATTAGCCTTTCGTAGCCTCAAAGAGCGTTACAGATCCAGCCTATGACCCTTCACTGCATCCTGAAATTTCCGCCAAGCTCCCCTGTCTTCCTAATCACTGCCACCATTAAATTATCTCTTGCCTTTGGGACTAGTTGAGCCTTTGCCACTTTTGTTTTTTCCCCTGTCGTAATTTGGCTCAGCGATTGGAATTCGGGGGCTATGGTATTCCTCCTGGGATGGGTTTTGTGAGCCAGGGTTGAGAGAATATATGCACTGCTCAACCCTCTCCTGACGTCATTTTACTCACTTGTGTTCAAAACAAACTTGCTGCCTGGGATATCTCAGGGCTGGCCTGAACCACCAGTTCCATGTGGAGGAATTATCTTACTGCTTTTAGTGTTCCTCAGCAGCTAAGCATTTCCTTTTGCAGACGCCCCCCCCCCCCCCCGCCCACTACTCAATTCATTATTCAGATACCGTCACTACTCCATCACCTCGCTTTTTCTCCTTTTGATTCGGGAAATGTCATTACTTTTCACGAGTAAAAAACTAGCAAATCCAGATGTGTTTCGTTTGTTTGGAAGTTTGATACATATTGTCTTGAGTGGGGGGATTTGTTTCTGAGGAGTTCTGATTTTGATTGTGGCCAGAAGGAGAATCACAATGCCCACTGGCTGACTTGGACCGGATCCCAGCTTCCACCGTCATCGCTCATGGTGGTCTGGAACTGTCACCCTTGCTCTCACAGGTGACCAAACTCTGTTACTGAGCTTTTTCTGTGGCTGCCATTTGAGGATTTACTACTTCACCACTTCCCAGCTCTTCAGTAGCTGTGCGTGCTTGGGCAAGTTACTCTCTCCCAGCCTCCCATTCCTCAGTTGCTAAATAGTATGTCTTCCTTGGAGTGTTCTTGTGGGATTAAATGTAGTTTTATACGCACACGCAAGCACACACACGTACACACCGATTGCACGTTGCCTTACCCGTGGCAAGTTGCTCGTGGTGGTAGCTTTAGAAGCAGGGCAGCTGCTGATAGCAACAGTAGCTGTGAGAAGAATTGCTCTACTTTATTTAGCCCCTGGATGGTATCTGTACATAGACACACATCATGTTTGTAGGCTGCTTATAAGTTGATGTGAGTTCTGTTTGGAGAGGCGATAAAGAAGTGACCTTGAAGTGTTCCCTAATAAGTGGGAGAGTTTAGAGCACAGAAAGAAATGAGTACAAAGGAGCTTGACTTGAGCTGTTCAGCTCAGCCGGTACTGTGCCTCTGCTCCGTCCCGAGCACGGAGCGGACATTACGGAGATGCACAAATGATGTAAGATGGCATCTTTCTCTAATGATAGCAATCTCACATTTGTAAGCACAACCTTACTTTTGCACTTCACATTTATGGATTCTCATAGCAACACGGGAGTGGAATTTTGTGTGGACTTGTCAGTAATGATTGAATTTTACACCAGTCTCTGTGACTTCGGTGAACACATAAAGCATTAATTGGTCCTCGGCTCCTCTTTATTTTGCTGTGGTTTAATAAATCAGCTTCTTCTGTTTTATTCATGGACACATTTAAGATTTCATTTCTCTCCTTATCGCTCATAGCTGTGTCTGAAACAGCTTTCTGGGCACATTTCTAATCCAAATGAAAATCAACACCAGAAACGAATTCATTTCATGTTTGAAAACTATCTGTTCAGATGCTCTTTTAACAGATATGAGACAATATGGTACCTTCAAAATAAAACAGATCACAAGATATCAGGGAGATAGAAACTCTTAACCGGAGGGTTGCTCTAAAGGCTTGTTTGTCACTTATGGCCAAAGTCAATCAGGATTGAGATTCCCTGGAGAATTACATCAACAGGCTAGAATAAAAGATTCAATCAGCTCAAGTAATGAACTATGACATGTTAGGAAATAAGAGCTTAGGATGAGAAAAAGTGATGGTTCTTCTCAGAGGAAGCCAGGCTAGACCCGAACGACATCTACCCCTTCTCACCATAGAAATATGACATGCTTAACTTTGTGGAATCCAAAAAAACCATCTGCTACTCATCCTGGGACAGACTGAAAATCTCATTTGCCAATCAGGATTGGGGCCTGGTGTCATCTCCTGTTTTTCTTCACTCCAATGGACAGAAATGATATTTTCTTGAGCAATCTGAGAAGTTCTGAGGAGAAAAATTCTGTTTCTGATTTGGAGAGTGCAGAATGCGCCACCGGGCTGAAACCAGATTCTGAGACATGCTTTAAAATGCAATCTACCCTTGAAGTGCTTTATTGTTCCGTTTTCACATACAGAGTCTCTGGACTCCCTGTGATGTGGACCGAGTTAACGTTTCCTTTAAATTACGGTGTCGGGTTTTGTATGCATGCTTTGTGATGAATGGGGTTACCCCGCGTGGTTCCAGTTTTCAGAACATCATTTTTCTTCACGATTGCATGCTCCTTGGTGGTCTTCACCTTTTCTTTCTAGAGACAGACGCAAACGTCTCTGATACTGTGGCTTCTCTTAATGATGAAAACCCTGCCTCAGATCTTTTCTGGTAATTTACACCTAAATATCTTTAACACTGACAGTAACTTCCTCTTGAAATGACCCAGCTGGAATTTCCACTTAAGGCAGGATGAGAAGGGAGTAAGGATGTTTTTGTTTCTTTTCTCTCCGTTCCTTTCAACCTTCCCCCTCTCCATCACCTTCCTGTTCCACTCCCTTTCCACCCCTGCTCACTACTCAAGTTTCATTTAGTTCGAGTGGTTGGAAAAAAAATAAAATCACAATGTTGATTTGGAATTCTGCAGTCTTGCCTGTATCAATAGCATTTACCACGAAATTGGTGTTTATATATAAAAGCACTGAGTAGCTTTTTGTTTCAGTCTATTATTATATGTATAATATAATATAGGTGTCTATACCTGGTGTCTATATATAGATGGGGCAAATTCCTATTGTGAACCCAACATCCTGAAATTTTTATTGTTCGTGTTTGAGGTTGGCCGGAGGTGGTTATTTATTAGACTCAGAAAGGCTGCCCACACTTGGAGTGTTTGTTCTGGATTCGTTTCTGTGCATTGAAAGTGTCTGGTGCAGCTGAAGAATAAGCAGAGGGAGCCAAGTGGGAAAACATCATGAAAAATCTTGAATCCAGGCACAAGTCATTGAAAAAATAAGACTTGGCAAAGGAATTTAACCATGAGGGTGAGGTAAAACGGGAAGAATGCGGCAGGGCCATCTCTCCACAATAGCGTATCTGACAACATGGCAACAGGCTGCTCCTGGGCTGTCTGTGCACTGATTCAGGGACCGGGCCTTTGGAAAACAAGGCTGCACATTTACCCGTGCTTTCAAACGAAGTAGAAATGCCTTTTTAACGATCCAGCAGTCCCACGTCAGGGTATCTATTCAAAAGATTTGAAAACAGAATCTTGAAGAGAGGTGTGTACCCCATGCTCATAGCGGCATTATTCACAATAGCTGAGAGGTGGAAGCAGCCCGAATATCTTTTGACAGATGAATTAAAGGAAAGGTGGTATATACATGCAATGGAATTCTATGCTGCCTAAGAAGGAATCCTACAGCATGGATTAACCTTGAGGACATGATTTTAAGTGAAATAAGCCAGTCACAAAAAGGACAAGTGCTATATAATTCTACCTCTGAGAGGTACCTAGAGTAGTCAAAGTCATAGAAGCAGAAAGTAGCATAGTTGTCGCCAGGGTCTGGGGGGAGGGGAGAATGGGGAGTTACTCAATAGGTAGAGTTTCAGTCATGCAAGATGGAAAGTTCTAGAGATCTGTTGTATGGTGGTGTGTGTATAGTTAACAACACTGTGTTATACACCTAAACGTTGTTAAAAGGGTAAATTTGTGTAATATGATTTCTACCACAATTTAAAAAATAAGAAATACCTTTTCAAAGTCAACAATGAAAAATACAGGAAGTTGTCCTGGACAGTGTGGCTCAGTTGGTTGGGCGTCGTCCCGTGCACCAAAGGTTTCCAGTTTGATTCCTGGTGGAGGCACATGCCCAGGTTCCAGGCTTGATCAGTGTTTTGCTCTCACATCAATGTTTCTCTCTCTCTCCCCCTCTCTCTTTCTCCGTCTCTATAAGTCAATTTAAAAAAAATTTTTTTTAATACAGGACGTATTTGAATGTAGGAGTGGGTAGGGCTCTGTTTACCCAGACATCTGCAGACATCCAATGTTCAGAAGATGGCTGGTAAAGTATGTTCATCAGGAAACAACCTTCCTTGCCTGCCAAGCACTGTCAGGGCTCCTGAGCCCCACTTGGCTCTTTGGGAAAAAAGTTCAAGGCCTGTCTCCTCTCTCCCATCGCCACGTCTCTGTGGTTCTGCATCTGTTTGTTTATTCTCCCACTTGCGTGTTGGTCCCTACCAGGAAGGGATAATCTGGTAACATTAGAGCAATCCAAGGAACAAAGGAGAGGCCATGAGAACGGATGGCCTCTTGTGAAGCTCCATCAGTCAGGGTGTCAACCGAGAACCTGTCTATCTAGGGGAGGGGAGCGGTCGCCTGAGGGCCATATAAGGCCGGTGAAATCAGTACCAGCTACCATCACACGCCTCCCCAGCTTAGCCTGACCAAATACAGCAGGCTCCTTTTTAAGCTGATCATTTTGTATGGCCCGCGAATGATGTTATAAATATCCAAAAGGCCCTTGGCAGAAAAAAGGTTCCCCACCCCTAGAGCCATAACAAATAATCAGAGTCCACTCAGACATCCTCATATGACACTGAAGACAAATTTTAGGGGAGGATTTCTTTCCAAGGAGTTGAGCAGCTCTTTCTTCCTGGGAAGACCAGATTTCTTTCCGAATTACCTGATCTTCACACTCTTAAAGGATGCGCCTTAGAACAGCAAGACTTTGTTTTCAGTTGCCTCTGTCCTCCTACGCCTTTCTGATGACCTTCACCTCAGTTTTCATATGTCAGAAATACAGGGAATGTATTCGTCTTGGTGCTGAAGGAAGCTTTACTGATGTCTCCGGTAACTGCTGAGAACACCAGCTCATCTCACAAGCCTTGCGCGTTCCCCGAAGGAATGTCAGCCCCAAGGGAGCAAAGATAGATGCTTGTCAGGAAGAAGGGATTTAAAAAAACCTTAGCTATTACAATGGTTTGCAAATCTTATCCCATAGTGTTTAATTTCTCTTGCTAAGGAGAATCTGAATTTAATTTTTTTGTTTCCTTAGTGAAATGGTCATGCCGATGGGACTGTTACTGAGACACATTGAAACCAAGAGGGAAAATGATCTAGTTCTCACATTTCGATGAAAGAAAATGGAAAGATAGCTAATTTCCTTCTGTAATATGTAAGCATGTACTTCGTGCTGTGATTTCTTATCAAACGCACTGGGTTGAACCTGGTTTTCAGTGTTCGTCTTAGACCTTTGAGAAATCCGTGGCTCTTCATGTAACATTTCCGTGAAAGCTATGAAGTCCGTAAGCAGATGCTTCTTCCGTGGCAGAGCATACCTTTTGCGGAAAACCTGCGGCTCCCCCAGTGTGACGGTTCTGGGAGGGCAGGGGCCAGACTGTGTGCTTTTATTCCTGATGCTACCAATGCCTAACTCAGTGTTTGGCTGCTGGTTCAACGTGCCTGGATTATTTAAAATATTGGGGCAATGAAAGAACTTCAGCTTTAATTAGAGCTGGGACTAGGGTGAGGCAAGTGAGGTGTCTAGGGGGTACAATTTAAGGAGAAACTTGACCAACGCTTATGTTTCAGGCCGAAGCCCCCCACCCCAGACCAATTTCCAAACCCTTCCTTTTCCAGCGTTGATTTACACAGGCGATCTCTGCAAGTGACATAGTCACAGGAGCACAGGAACAAGGAATTTAAAGGGACTGTGCTAACACCCCTCCATTCCACTTTTATAAGTACATTTCTTATAAAGTACATTGAGTGTGATTCACATGGACCCCCAGAGCCCTAAATGTGTTCACTTCTGTCTTCTAGATCACTACGGATCTGAGGCAGCGGTGCACGGACAACCACACCGGGACGTCGGCCTCAGCCCCCATGGCTGCGGGCATCATTGCGCTGGCCCTGGAAGCCAAGTAAGCCTTTATCTCCATATGTCTCCACTGGCGACAACCCTCATCTCAAGGACAGTGTACCCAGTCCCTAGTATATAATCCCTAGCACAACCCAGAGAATAATCTTCCCAATCCCAACCTGAAAACATCAGAGATTAGGGCTTTGACATTTTTTTGCCTATATTAAGGAAAAAGGCAGGCCTCTTTATTTTTTTGGTTTTTATATTCCCTAAAAAACCAAACTGTGCCATTGCTTTATCATGGAGTCATGTGCACGCGTGCCAGTTGGCTCCAACCCTCTTGCCTTGAGGTTTTCATTCAGTCTGGGAATGTTCCTGTGAGTCCCAGCATGGTCCCGTCTGTCCACTTTGGGGCCCTTTCCCTGCAGAACAGTGAGGCGTCAGACTCCATGACAACAGTGCCGTCACAGACTCATTCTGGGGGACAGACTGTTTCAAGGTTATACGACAGGAGCCCAGGAACAAGGACAACCCACTTACCTTAAATCCTGTTTGATGTAGCCAAATTCTCTGTCTAAAGATCCCTTTGAAAGGTCCCCTGAGGTTATTTGCAATGCGTCCCATCTCTTCTTTCTCTGGGCACCGATAGATCAATTTGTCCGAACTCTGAAAACCCAATACAAATCTTCACTCTCTTACCCTCGATTTCAAAATCCAAGCGCCCAGAACACTGAAAGTTCTTTTACAAAATTAACACTGAAACTACTTTAATGGCAAAGCTTGCCCTGGTTTAACTTGAGGCTATTAACAGTCTTTATTTATTGTGAAAATGCCTGTATTTTACTGCAGAAATATTAAAGTGTTTGATTATGAGGTGCTGGCTCAGACCCCATTGGAATTTTATATAGTACATGCTATAGACAAGCTATCTGGAAAAAAGTTTGAATTTGAAATACATTTGGTGCAAGGACTTTAGAAAAGGGATTGTGGACCTGCAGCCAGAGGCCCTCCTTACAAGAGAATCATAACAACAGGGAACGAAAGTAATGATATGAGTGTTTTTCCAAAAACAGCCTTGCACCCCTGCCCTAGGGAGGAATGGAGAGGTCTTCTCACCTAGTGTACCCCGATGCAGAGCAATAGCAGGTGCCAGGAAAAGAGTACAAGAATCATGACATACTCGGGTGGCCTTGAAACATCTCCAGCTGCCCCTCTGTAGGGCAGTTGCGCCTTTATTGTAATGTGGACACAGTCCATTGCTAAGTCGTGTGACTCCTTGGACTGAGACAGGTAGACCAACACGGGCTTTGGATATGTGCTATCTTATCTTAGTCCATTTGGGCTGCTATAACAAAATACCATAAACTGAGTAGCTTATAAACAACAACATTTATTTCTCACAGTTCTGGAGGCTGGGAAGTCCAAGATCAAGATGCCAGGAGGTAGCTGGTGAGAACCCACTTGCTAGCCAGCCTCACATTACGGAAGGAAGGGGCCAGGGAGCTCTTTGGGTTCCCTCTTGGAAAGGCTCTAGTCCCATTCCTGAAGGCTCCACCCTCATGACCTGATTACCTCCCCAAGGCCCCACCTCACCATAGCATCACACTGGGTGTTAGTTTTCAACATACGAATTGGGAGGGGGGGGGCACAGATATTTAGACCATAGCAGGTGTCATGTGATTTCACGCCCATGAATGTATTTCTCTTTTTGATGAGATTAAATATGAAATCATTTCGATATTATATCTTTTGAAGTCTTAAAAGTTTGGTTTCAGAAGGAACTGGCACTTATCCTTTTAAATTCTCACTTCACAACTTTTCACTGGACTGTTCTCACAGCAGACGTCTCGAGGAAGTGTCTGTGTTTTTAATTTGGTGACTGTAAATTGGATTTTTGAAAAATATATCATCTTCATTCTGAAATTCTAGATTGTTTTTCTGGAACACAAAATATTGAAAGGAAAAAAGTAGGAATTCTTCCTGTACTTCCCCATTCCCCCAAAAAAGAGATAATCTCACATTTGGCTACCTAGTACAGCACCATACTGTGGCTATATGATACTCAGTTCCCCGAGATATTACTACAGCACTAACATTTTTAGTAATTATTTTAACCCCTCTTTAAGTTCAGATGAAAAATGCTCAGTTGGATAAGGTCATTTGGGGGCTGGGCACGCACTGAGAGACCGTGTCTGTTTTCTTTCCCTTGCATTTTGAGCATTTTTTAAGATTGATTTTTGCCAAAACTGGGATGGGCAGAAGGAAGGTCCCAAGATATAATTTACTGGGAAAATTCACTGTATTTTAAGATTTCAAAATAGTCTAGTTCAATAGTGGGGCCAAAGTACAGGGTAAACCATCTGATAAAATGAGAAACAATAAATCTTTTCTCGTCACTCCATTGTTTTGTGCTACAGGCCAGTCTTCACCTTAAGTGAAGCTGTAAGTTAGGGAGAGAGGTGGAGAACTAAGAATGGGTCAGGCATTGATGCTACCCGAGGATCAGTAAGCAGTGGACCTGAGTGAAAAGGATGTAAAACTAGGAAATTGTAGCAAGGCTCTCAGATAACAGGGCACCAAGGTCATAGCTGTTCTGAAGCTACGCCTCACCCTGGCAAAGATGCCTTACCTGTTCCCCCAGCCCCCACCCCTCAATCGCCTTACTCTAGTGCTCCTCAACACTTAGCCTCAACACTTAGCCTCGGTATTTTGAGCTTCAGCCTTTACTCTCACATGTTGAACAGCCTGATCGACAAGGTACTCCTTTGTAAGCAGAGGGGAGGGAAAGCCACAGCTGGGCAGAGCTATGGCTCAGGACACTGCCAGCACTTCCGATACGCAGCCCTGCTCAGGTCATGTGAGCCAGTGAGTGAGGGTGCGAGCTCAGGTGGAAAGCTGCAAGCAGGGCTGACGGCCCCTAGTGAACTGTGTGTCCCAGCTGCCTTTGCACAAGGAGACAGGCACTGTTTCCCCTAATGTCACAGTAATTACTCGAGGGAAACACCCACATCCTCAGACTTGTCACCAGCTGCTTGCCTGCACCAGCTGATTTGCCTGGTCTTACTTGGGCTGCATTGCAACCACTGACCTCTCAGCCATCTTTTTATTTTTTAATAGTTTATTGACTTTTAGAGAGAGAGAGAAACATCAATGTGAGAGTGTAACATTGATCAACTGCCTCCTGCATGCCCCCTACCAGGAATCCAGCCCAAAACCGGGCATGTGCCCTGACTGGGAATTGAACCAGCAACCTCCTGGTGCACTGGACGACGCCCAACCAACTGAGCCACACTGGCCAGGGCCTCTCTGCCATTCTAATTCTTCTTGCTCCCCAAAGGTCAGAGCTTTTCCAAAAAACCCTCTTAGGAAACTAAGAGAAAAGAAAACAAATACAAAACATAGAAACAGATAAGCTTAAAGTATCCAGATCTCTTATCTGAGCTCAACAAAAGTTTGGTCATGAATTGCCTCTGCTGTGACAGCTACTAGGACTCGCAGGCCACCCTTTTCCCACGAGGCATGTAAGGACGTGTTGCAGCAAACATCACTGTAACACACCCCCTGAAACTTGGGTAAAAGCGTGCTACTCCCCGGACTGGAAGGATCCTTAGTTCCTCTAAAAACCTGCCTCCTTTCCCTTTTTTTTTTTTTCCTGGTTTGGAGCAGTTTTAAGCTCTACAACCGCCTCTCACAGTCTAATCATGAACTTTGCCTCAGTTAGTCCATTAGGCACTTTCTTCCTGCTCCCAGAGATGTTTCCTGGGTGCAGAAAGCTCTAAGCCTTGACTCTTCTAAAAACCATGAGAAATTTCAGAATAAAAGAAAACACTGTCATTGTAGAGGAGGAGAAAACCATTTTTGTGTTGGGGCACCCTCATCACATATGTATTGATTCAGAGGTTTGTAATATTTCAATTATTTGGATTTTGTGGACTTTGGGGTAATTTTCTGGTTTTTCAGCTGAATGAATAAGGAGTATGTAATCAGTGATTATGAGGGAACTGATTAGCATTTGGTAATGATGTCTTTTTTTATAGTATAACTCAAAAAGCTCAAATAAAGGGAGTGTCTGGGTGCAGTTTTCATAAATGAAGCAAGTAGTGAAACATGACTAATGGTTTTAGATGAGCTACCTAGAAGAATGTCAAGTCACATTTGTAAGGCGCCTTGCGTCTCGATGCTAGTATATAGCACCAGTGCTTTAGACCCGTGGAAAGAAAAAATGTTTCATATAAAGTGGTTTGTAAAATAAAGTTGAAATAACTGACATGCATGAGTGTTCAGAATCATAAACTATGTCTCACTGAAAGTTTTCCTGATCTGAGTCTGCAACTATTAGCAAAGAAGAGCTATTTTAGTAGAGTATTTTATATGTTAAATTAGCAGCATTAGCTCAAGAAATGCAAAATTTAAGTTCACCAAAGAAACCTTTTTGCCTGGAATTGCAAAGTCTCTCATTGGAAAATTGAACAATATGTGTTCAGCAATCATGCAATATTGCATAGTGAATGGTAAATAAAAGGGAATGAGTTGGGTATAAACTTCTGAAATTATTTAGGACTTAGAAGGTATTGATATAAAGAATCTTCCACAAATCCTTGTTTTTAAGTGACCTGATAGCCTATTCCTCTAATTTTATATCTCAGGAGACAGACAGAGAGATGCCCTCCTTTGAGAACACCCAATATATCTTGATCTAAATTTAGAAAATAAGCAAATTGGGGTGGCAGCTGTTATTCTGTACTAGAAACATACCTGGTACCTATTAAACATTAGCTGCCTCTGTTATGTTATGTAGTATATACATACATGCACACAGTTCTAGGTAGGCTTATCTACTTTCTTATTACCTATCTATTTTCTCCTATTTCAATAGTCCTGTTACCACTGGTTTATAGAATATGCTATATAGGCATATGTAGAACATAGGTTATAGAATATAGAGAGAGTAAATATACTTCTGATAATTTAGACAATTTCTGTTATTGTAGTACAGATGTTGTGTATGGATTTTCTTCCAAATGATGCTTAAACTCCTAAAGACTAAGGATGATACCTTACAGTCTTTGTTTATGTGTATATAAAAAATATCTATTGCCCAGCCAGTGTGGCTCAGTGGATTGAGCATCGTCCCATGGACTGAGAGGTCCCAATTCAATTCCTAGTCAGGGCACATTCCCGGGTGTGGGCTCCATCCCCAGAAGGGGGTATGCAGGAGGCAGCCAATTGATGTTTCTATCTCTCTCTCTCAAAAAAATAGATATTTTAAAAAAAATATCTATTGCATCATGCTAGGAGCTAACTGAATTAGGCAAGACATAATTCACATATCTGCAAAATATGTCACTTGCCTTCAAAAGATCTTAGAATCTCCTTAGGGAGGCAAATGTACTTGTTAGTGTACATTTCACATATACACAAATTATTTATGAAAGTCAATGAAATAGTTTGGGGGGAAAAGGTAGTAGAGAGTGCAGGGCTTGGGTGAAAGTAGAAATAGCCAGCCTCAGTAATCCAGACTGGGACACTGGTGCCATGACATTGTCATGTCTTCCATGACACCACACGGTGTCTTCCGTGGCACCACACGGTGTCTTCCGTGGCACCACACGGTGTCTTCCGTGGTACCACATGGTGTTTTCCATGACACCACAAGGTGTTTTCCGTGACACCACGCCATGTTTTTGAACAAGGTCAATTCTAAGCAAACACTAAATCAGTCCATGTAGTCCAACCTTTTTCTTTTTTTGTAGAAGGGAAATGAAGTTAACAGAATTGCTCAATTTTATATCATAATTATTTTTACCTTTCAGTTTCTCTAAATGATTAGTGACCTCCCCACACTTCCTTAACTCATCTCTCACCCTGTTTACTTACCATTCTCTAGAACTGGGCTTAACCTGGGTAAAATAAAGACATGATGTTATTCCCTCCCTTAGCTTCCAAGAGAAGTTCCTTCACCTTTGATCTGGAGTGAAAGGGACACTTCCAGACACAGAAAGATCAAAGTGTGAAGAATTAAGACGTGTTGAGCCACAGAATGATTCACACCATATGCTGTTGGTTTTAAAGAACTGTCCCCAAATAGTCTTCTTGGGAAATTAAACTTACCGTCTACATTTCTTAAAAACCTAAAAAAAGCCCATCTACATAAACTCTATGTTGTTCCCATTGACCAACCCCTTTGTCTTTGCTCCGCATTTCATTGTAATCTCTCTCTTATCTCTGTCTGTGTCCAGTCCGGGGAAAATATGGGGAAATGCCAAAGATATTGGGGCTACAATTATTGTGAGAAATTAATTCCTAGGTCAGTTGAGAGCGAGTCTGGACTTTTTTTTTTTTTATCCTCACCCGAGGACATTTTTTCATTTTTTGTTCAGATAGAGTAGGAGGGAGAGAGAGGAAGAGAGAGAGAGAGGAACATCAACGTGAAAGGGCCACATCGAGTAGCTGCCACCCGCACGACCAACCAGGGCCGGGGACAAACTGCAACCGAGGTACATGCCCTTAGTGGGAACCGAACCCAGGTCCAGAGGACCGCAAGCCGACGCTCTAACCCCTGTGCCAGACTGGCCAGGGCTGAGTCTGGACTTTTTAACAAGCTGAGTTCAAGTCACTAATTGAAGGCTTCAAAGTCCTAGAACTAACCATCTTCAAGGGAGGCCACCTAAGAAGGACTTGGTAGACCTAAGCATTTCTAAACGTTGGGATTAGAGTCTTAGTCCTGATATCTTGTAAATTAGTCTTATCTTCTTTGTTTTGTTTTCATTAAAAACACATTTTAGTATAAAATGTTCCATTTAAATTTCTCCCAAAGGCCACACTCAACTGTATGAAAGGTTGCAGTGGGTGGGGAGCACACATATATTTGATTTTGAGGTAAAATAGCAGAGTGTCAACGTACCAACTCTTTTCTTTTAGGAGAGTTTTATTTATTTCATCAATATATATATATATTTTAAGTACATGCACAAATAGTGAGAATACAGGCATGGATGCCCAGAATCTGAGTGATTACAAGAGTAAAGAAGTTATCACACACTTGTTTCACATACTCTTAGACTTTCTTGTGTATTATAATGTTGTAGGTTGGGCTTAGAATTTAGCTGAGATTTCTGGCAGGAGTGGTTGGGATATATAAGATTGAGGAGAGTTAAAATGCGATCAGGGAGGAGAGCCGAAAAGAAGGTCTGTGAGGTAAAAAGAGCACACACTTCCACTTGAGGCCGAGCGGACAGAGAAGGGATGTACTGTCCTGGAATATTCCCTATAGTGAAATAATTGTAACCAGACCCACAGAGCAGTTACCACGGGCCTTCTGCCAGGACTGTGCATGAAAATAGCTTTGTTATGTCTACATACACACAGACAATACACTGTGTCCTCTAACACTTTTCAAGTTCAAATTATTTGGAAGCCAATTTTCACTGGACTCAACTTTGTACCTTAACTAATGGTTTCAAACATCGAAGCTTCCAGGGGTGTCCTGTATTACTGGAAAAGCCCTGGTCAGCAGATTCATTCACCTGGTATTATCTTGACACTTAGCCAGTGTTTTTCATCTTCTTCCTGAGATGATGAGACTGAGGAACTTGATAGATAGTTGAGTTGTGCACAGACTAAACTGAGGACAGAAAAGTCATTATTAGGTCATTGTTATCTGCCTCTTTGTGCTTATTTTTAAAAATAGATTCTTCACTGAGAATATTTTGCTCTTATTACTGTAGTAATTAAGATTGTTTTAAAAGAATAGATCTCAGTTTTGTTGCAGTCCTCAGACTTTTTCCTGTATAGCTGGTCAAATGTCATTTTCAAGTGCTGTATGTTAGATATGCCTCATGTTATAAATATATAATCTGTGATTTAACGTAAGCAGTAATGCTCAAAAATCGGGAGTAGAAAAGACCTTTGCAGTGTCCTCTGGGATGTAATTAATTTCATAGCAATTATATCATTACCTATGATATGCTGCCCTCTCTACCACCTGGACAAGAATCCTAGCTTGTCAAGAATTCAATAAACAATGATACCGCTCTGAGGAAATATAAGGTAGGAAACTTCTCCCCGTTTAAGTCCAGGAAGAAGAAAAAACGTAGGTGTGTAAGAAGGGATTTTGGGAGGAAACATCTGATCTCATCTCTTTTTTCTCATCTCTGAAAGACATGTGAAGCAAATGTGGGTGTTGCTAACATACACATTAGATGGAATCATTCATTCATTCAACAGACATGTGTCAAGGATTTGTTCCCATGCTACCCATTGTGAATTAATGGGTGGATTGACAGAGGTAGAACTTTCACTCTATTTGCCGAGGTAGTCTGTAAAAAAGCAAATGACAAGTACTAAGAAAAACATAACAGAGTAGAGTAATGGAGCTATTTTACACAGAGTGGTCAAGGAAAGACCTCTTAGAAAAAGTGACATTTGAGCCAAGATCTGAAATGTGAGAAGGAGCCTGCCTTGTAAGGAACTGGACTGAGGGTTCTAGGGAGAGGGAGGAGCAAGTGTAGTTGGAACAAGATTATTGGATTTGAGAAATAGGAAAATATATATGACTAGTGTGAGTTGAGAGATTGGAAAAGTCCAGATCACATAAAGCATCATAGTAAGTAAGCGTGATAGAGACCTATGGAGTCTTCTAAGGAGAGAGACATGACTTGATTAAAATTTTTAAAGATCATTCCAGCTTCTCCTTGGAGAAGTACTGGTGTGGGAGCAAGACAGGTAGACCTTTTGGGAAGCAGTTCAGAAGAGGTTAGAATAGCCTGGTCGGTGATGGCAATGGGGAGAGAGAGAAGTGGGTAGATCTGGTGTACATTTTTCAGGTACAGCAAATAGGGAATGAATGAGATAGTGTGCCTTAGGGGAAAAGAAAAACTCAAGGCTGAGTTCCAGTTTCTTAGCTGAAATCTTGGATAGGTTGTGTACCATTCTTTGAAATAGATACCCTTTGTTCTTCTCATGGAATTCTGGATTACAGGAAGTATACGTACTCAATGGGATGAGATCCCTGGGCCTACAGGTCTCACAACAAGACCTGTAGCAAATTTCTCCTTTAATGACTGACTGTGCTTTGGTTGTGCTCCCCCAGTGGTTTATTTAATCCTTAGAACATGCTTTTCACTGAGATCATGATTGCTATAAATAACGGAGACAGTTTACTTTTTTTTTTTTTTAATCCTCACCTGAGGATATTTTTCTATTCATCTTCAGATAGAGTGGGAGAGAGGGAGAGAGGGAGAAACATCAATGTGAGAGGGACAAATCGACTGGTTGTCTCCCGCATGACTCAGACCAGGGCCGGGAATGAACTGCAACCAAGATACATGCCCTTGACCGGAATCAAACCCGTGAGTCGTTGGTTCTCAGGCCAGTGCTCTAACCACTGAGCCAAGCTGGCCAGGGTGACAGTTTACATTTTTTAAAAAGAGAAACAAAATAAAGACTATGGATTTATTTACACTATACATGACTCTTTTCTGCCATGTCCTTTAAATGAGGTGTTAATAGCAAATTAACCTTTATGCAGTTACCCCATCAGATTACTAGGACGTCGTCTTAGTGTTATAAGTAGATTTACAAGAAGTGTGTAAAATTTAGTCTCTTGAGGGTTTGTGGATTTTATTTATTGCCAGGAAAGTTTTGTTCTTGATAGTGTCTATGGTAACACCCCAAATACTAGCAAATATAATTTTCCTTGCTAGGAATAAGGGAAGCTGACTTTTTTCAGGGTTCATTATACTTTCACACCATAGTCTGTTACCCACTTTAATTAAAGCATATTTCAGTACATTTCTGCAAAATAACTTATATGGCTTCATCAAATATCACTACATTTGTATTTGAAGATTCTCAGGTATATTCCTAAGCTCTGTATTGAAACTCAGTTAAAAATTTAAACCTATTTTTATACCAAGTGATCTTGGGCTGATTTTTAAGTCAGTCTTGCCTGTGCCCACATTGTCTTGGTCTGTGACTTTTTACTTTGTGTCACTTGTTCAGAAGAAAGTAACTGTTCCTAGTTACATTAGAATCTAGTTTTTATTTTTAGCCGATTCCAGCATTCTTTTATTCTCTCTTTAACAGTTTTTAATCACAATGCATTTTTCCATCAGTATGAGAGAAAAGTGAATAAGAGAAATATAAATGACAGATTAAAAAGCATGTCGCTTCAGTAGCATGTAAGATTTATTCAGCCTGACATCAACAAGTCAGTTATGGCATTTGATGTGTCAAACACGCCAAGCAACAAATTCGTAGTGCAATAAACTGAACCTCAAATAGAATGGGCAATGCAGAAAAGGAAAGACATTCTGTGTTTAGATGATTGGGTTATTTCTTACCAACTTGGACTTACGTTTTCATTTCTCTATTTGTGATGATTCTGAATCTTATTAAGTAATCATATGTGTGACTAAGATGAAGTAAACTTTTATATTCTTTGCATATCCCAGAAAAAACAATACACCCATGAAGCCTGGTAGTGTCATTCTAACCAATAAAGATCATAGCCCATGGCTGTGACATCCAATGTGAGACTAAAAGATCCTTCTTGCCATTGGCCCCAGACTAAGTGTGGGAATAGTGTTTAATAATGCAAAATGGGCCTGGCTGGTGTGGCTCAGTGGTTGAGCATCGACCCATGCACCAAGATGTCGCCGGTTCGATTCCCGGTCAGGGCACATGCCCCAGTGGGGAGCACGCAGTAGGCGGCCAATCGATGTTCTCTCTCATCGATGTTTCTATCTCTCTCTCCCTTCCTTTCTCTCTAAAATCAATAAAGAAAAAGAAAATTAAAAAAATAATAATGCAAAATGGTAAAGTAGAATCAGAAAGGATGGAATAAACCAAATAGTAGTCAACTTGCACTGAATGCTTACTCTGTGACAAATACTGAGCTGAGTGCTTTCATCGGTTATCTCATTTAATCCTCAAAGCAGTACTACAAGGTAGTCATTATCACCATATTTGACATGTGCAAAGTGAACCTTAGACATTTCCACAGGTGGTAAATTATAGATCTGGAAGTTGAACTACGGCAATGTGACGTCAGAGCCCACCATCACATTGTATCACCGTTCTCTTTTAAGAGCTATAGAAAGTCATGGTTAGTTACAAATGGATGCTCTGAAGTATCAGGGCCATGAGGGTGGAGAAAGGTGACAAAACTTTGAACAGGGATGATTTAGGAAGATTTGACAGAAGAAGAAGGATTTGATCTACATTTTGAAGATCCTTTTTTCAATTTCCATTGCATATGAGTCATACAGAATATTGTTGGAAAGTGCAGATTTCAAAGCCCTCAAAATAGTTTGGGGATTTAATTGCAAGTGGCCCATGGATCACAGTTAGAAACCCCCTTAGGCTGTAAGCTCTCTTGAGAAGTGGGTATGCTGTAATAGCCCCAGCATCAAGAACAATGGCACATAGTAGGGAATCAAATATTTGTATGATGAACAAATGAATAAATGAAGAGAAGGAACTCTCCCTTTGGTTATTCTAAAGTATGGATAGATAGCTATTCAGGTAGCTGTAGTTTTAGTTAGTGGGATATAATGCTAACAAGGTTAGTCTTAACTCTAAATGTTGATTGATTTATTCAAGAAATATTTATTGAGTCATACTTGTTACAATCATTTCCTTTTTTTTTTCTTAATCCTCACCCAAGGATATTCTTTCATTGATTTTCAGATAAAGTGGAAGGGAGTGAGGTAGGGAGGGAGGAAAAGAGAGAAACATTGATGTGAGAGAGACACATCGATTGGGTGCCTCCCGCATGACCCTGACCCTGACCACCAGGGTGGGGGATCGAACCTGCAACCCGGGCATGTGCCCTTGACCAGGAATCAAACCCGAGACCTTTCAGTCCGCAGGTTGACACTCTAACCACTGAGTCAAACTAGCCAGGGCCATTTCTTTATTTTTCTTTTTTCTTTTTTTTTTTTTTTTTTTACAATTTATTTTATTATTAATTTGTTTTTGTTACAGATGTTTTTCCTTTCTTTCCCTCATTGACACCCTCCTCCCCCTCCCCTTCTCCTTGTCCCCATCCCTGTTGTCCATGTCCATTGGTTATGCACTCATGCACATAGGCTCTGTGATTTATCTCTTTCCCCCGCCTCCCCTGAGGCCCGTCATCCCATACTCCACCCTCCATGTCTCTGGGTCAATTTCGTTGTTCAGTTTGCTCAGATCTCCTGTGTGTTGCCGGCTTCCTCCGTTGGTGTGGGGGTCGCTCAGCTCCCTCGCTCCACCTGGGTTCCTCCGTGGTGGGGGGGTCGCTCGGCTCCCTCGCTGCTCCGCCTGGGTTCCTCCGTGGTGGGGGGGTCGCTTGGCTCCCTCACTCCTGGGTTCCTCCGTGGTGGGGGGGGTCGCCCGGCTCCCTCGCTCCGCCTGGGTTCCTCCGTGGTGGGGGGGGTCGCCCGGCTCCCTCGCTCCGCCTGGGTTCCTCCGTGGTGGGGGGGGGGGGTCGCTCGGCTCCCTCGCTCCTGGGTTCCTCCGTGGTGGGGGGGGGTCGCCTGGCTCCCTTTCTCCGCCTGGGTTCCTCCGTGGTGGGGGGCGTCGCTCGGCTCCCTCACTCCTGGGTTCCTCCATGGTGGGGGGGGTCGCCCGGCTCCCTCGCTCCGCCTGGGTTCCTCCGTGGTGGGGGGGGTCACCCGGCTCCCTCGCTCCGCCTGGGTTCCTCCGTGGTGGGGGGGTCGCTCGGCTCCCTCGCTCCGCCTGGGTTCCTCCGTGGTGGGGGGGTCGCTCGGCTCCCTCGCTCCTGGGTTCCTCCGTGGTGGGGGGGTCGCTCAGCTTCCGCAGGCGCCCCTGGCTGCAGGATCTCGTTTCCTTTCAGGCGACAGGGAGGGTCCTGGAGGGCAGTATGCCGTCTCCATTCTGCTGCTTCTTTAATTTCGTAGTTGCAGGGCTTCCAGTCAGCTTGATTTCATGCGGTCTTTAAGTGATAGTTATTCTGTGATTTAGTTGTAACTTTGATGTGGTTGTGGGAGGACGTGATTCCGCGTCCACCTAGGCCGCCATCTTGACCGGAAGTCTCCATTTCTTTATTTTTCACATCTCTGAAATTGTTAATACATCTTACAGTCATAGTTGCAATCTTCAGCATCGTAGTTTTGATGTAATTCAGTATGTCTCTGGCGCTGTGCTTAGATTAGAATACATCTGTGAGCAAAACATGCTTGTTCCATGCCTAAGCTGCTGGTAGTGGTGGCCCAGGTTGAGCACACATGTATGTATGCCCTGAACCCCAACAGAGCATACATTCCAGTTAAGGGAAGCATAGATTAACAATAATTACATTTGCAATTAGGTGCTATGAACAAAAAAACAAAGGATGACAATTGTAATAGAAAATGATGGTGGAGTAAGGATTAGGAAAGGGTCAATATAAGGCTATCATTAATGAAATGATAGCATTTTTGCTAAAATTGGAGTCACATATAAGTGATCCAACTTATACTTGGTTTCTGTGAGCTTTTACTGAGTTATTGTTTGATCACAACCAAGTTTCACCTTTTTCATCCAATAAGTTCTTGCAATCATGGCCAAGCCTTAGGTAATAGAAGACCAAATGAAAAGGAGGAAAACCTAAATGAGCCGTAATTTTTTTTTTAATTCCTACAACAAATTTAGGAGCTTGCCTGTATATGATTGAAAAGTGGTTGAGTATCACTTTAAAATGAAAATTGTTCATCTTGTCAGAAAGATTACAATAAAAATTTTATTTTTCTGTCTATAGCGGGTGCTCTAGCTTATCTGAAAAACTCGGTACACAACCAAGGAGGGTTGGGAGGAGGAAAGAGAACTGAGTGAAATTGAAGATAGGCTCGTAGAAGAGTCTGCCTGTTATGTCACTGTTGGAAACTTTTACAACGGACTTGAAAGGATATTGTAGAGAGCTTCCTGAAGAGAGAGAGCATGACATGGGAGTGATCACATTAGTCATGCTGAATTCTTATGCATTGCTCTGAATTTAGGTGGCATTGGAGTTGACATCTAATAGCCTCGTTTTCCTTAGCAGATGTATTCAATTTTATAATTTTCATTGTGCTAAAACTCTCAATTACATGTGATACCTTACCTGGAATATAAAATAATTGTTTTCAGTTTGTCTGAGAAATCGTAACATTGGAAGGTTGCCCAGAGACCATCTGGTCTATAGAGATGCTATTGCGTGATGAGCACGTTCAAGGACCACCAGGCAAAGAATAATAATGGTAACGTAAGGTGCATTATTTTTTAAATGAAAGTGTATTTTTTAGGTTTTTTTTTTTTTTTTTTTTTACATTTATTCTAAAGCAACTTATTTGAAAATCATGGACTATTTTGGTATAAAATTTCCTGAATTGTATGAAATTGTAAGGATTTGCCCAAATTAAACGATGCTGATCTTCCCTTGATTTCCAAGTTTAAAAAGAATGTGCTGGGCTTTACTTTGAAATTCAGAAGTTGAAGATTCTTTTTCATCCTAGTGGTACTTGCATACAACCCACTAATTCCATTTGCCACTAACTTCTTGGAAGCAAATAAATATTTAACACTGGGATATCCTGGGAAGAGCAATCTCATAACCAGCAATATTGTTAGCAACAGAACCATTTTTTTTAAATTAGATTATGACTAAAATAATACATAATCTTTGTAGAAAGGAATATAAATCATGCATAGATATATAAACAAAAATCAAAAGCCTCCCTACATAATCAACAGCGGCTGTTCTATGCTTGACTAGTGCGGGAACCCCTAATACTATGATGCCTGTTCCAAATATTTTTAACATATGCAATGTATTTATTAATATTGTGAAAATATTTTCTACTTTGTTATCTTCAATCTGCATGTTGCTTTTCCTGCAGATCCTGTTGTTTATTTTGTCATCCCTTCCCCATTAGTTTTTATCCTCCTTTTTAACTAAAAAAATGCATTACCCCACCTACAGCCAAGCAAGATTAGATTTAAAAAGGTTTCAGGTCTGTGTGGGTGTAGTCTCTGTTCAGTTGTTAGAAATTGGGTGTTGAGAATTTCCTGAATTGTAAGAACTAATATTCAAATGGAATTTCAGAAATGTGTTTCAAAGTTACTCAAAAGGGTATGGATCCTCTACAAATCACCTACTAATCATTAATGTTGTTAATAGTTTTCTTATCAGTATATAAATACTCACTATATTACCCCTTGGCCATAGTTATTATGAATATTATATCAATTTTTCATTTGCTTTCAAGCTTTCTTCATACCGTTTTTGACATAGGGAACGTTTTTTTTTATTTTTAATTATTATTTAGTCAAATATATTTGTCCTTTATAAATTTTTTAATTACTCATACCTCATGTTTTGGTACCTCCTAGAGAATTTTATATGCTGATGAGAACTATGTATGCTTTCCCTCTAAAATGCGCCCAAATTTTGCTCTACCATAGAGTAATCTTGAACCCTCTGGGATTAAGAACCCTTAGGTTAGAAAGTTCTTTCCTGAGAAATATAAAGAAAATGGAAATTGTCACTGTGGTACTTTGAAGCAATGTTTTATGTATATCTCTTCAGTCATGATTATTGTTCTGCATCTTTAATTGTTCTATTTACTAAAGTATCATGAGAATTTCCCCATGATATTCTTGTTCTAAAACATGATTTTAAGTGGCTCCCCCCAAAAAATAGTTCTTTTCTATCTCAAAATCTATTAATTACCAACTAACATTTTCATCTAGTGTTCTCTCCTTTCATTTTTCAGTGTTAATGTCTAACCAGCTAGAATTTATTTTGGCTTTTAGTGTATCTAAATTGAATTTCTTTAGGGGTCCTATTTGCCCAGTGTCTTTTGTTAAGTAACTTCCTTCCTCCAAAAAGTTTGTTTTGCATTCTTCAAGTTGTTACATTTGTGAATGTCTGTTTTAGAGTTTTCTGTACTATTACTCTGTCAATGCTTTTGACATTACAGTATCACTCCACTTTCTAAACATTTTTTGAAACATTCTTGCCTGTTCATTTTTCCAGATAAAATTTAGAAATATTTTGCCACATTCCAAAAACAACCCCGGGGACAATTTATGACAATTGTATGAATCTTGGCTTCTTTGTAACAGTTGGTTTTCCTTCCAGAAAATCTGACTCTGGCCTAATAAAGTTTTAGACATGCCTTTAGTTCTATACTTTTTGGTTTAGATTTATTTTTTTTTAAGTAGTAAATATCTGTTTGTTTTGCTATTACCATTATGCCTTTAACTGGTTATTTCCTATTTACACCAGAGCTACTGTTTTTGTATGTTTTTCTTATCTCTAGCCTCTTTAATTTACTTTGTGCTGTAAGTCATTGCCTTGTTTGTTTTTTGGAATATATACATGACACCTGACAATAGTATTTCTGCTCTCTTGAATATTTCTCATGTTCTTCTTGAAAGGTGGTACACATTGGTCATTATAAATTCAGGTTTGGGAGTCAGGCAGACTTCAGTTTCAATCCTGCCTTTGTATCATTACTACCTGGGTAGCCTCAAACAAATGAAAATTATGTTTCTTAATCTTGTTGAGCTTCAGTTCCAGCATCTGAAATTTGAGGTAACAATCTAGAATCACCAGATTGTTGCTAGCATTAAATAACTTCAGACACATGGAATCTATTAAAAATAAAATATTTCTATTATATTAGCCAAGCATTCAAAACTGTTAAATATCAAGAATGAAAGGAAGTTTTCAGGTCTAGGTCCTGATTGTCTCAGGATTCTTTTTTTTTTTTTTAACCTTTTGTTTCACTTTTTATTCATGTTTGCTTTTATATATTGACCCTATGAAGCATTTTTGTATTTTTAAAGGTTTGTTAGGAATGTGTTTTGGGTATTTTCTCAGTATCTGTTGAGATTAATAAATAATTTCTCATAATATAGTTGTTGACATGATTTATTAGAATAATAGATTTCTTATTCTCTGCTTATATATTCATGAATCAGATTTATTTCTTTAATATGCTCTTGGTTTCATTTTGGAAACTTTTATTTATGACTTTGTGCTTATTTTTCTGAGTAAGATTGTTAGGTTTCTTTACTGAATAATGTGTGTGTGTGTGTGTGTGTGTGTGTGTGTGTGTCCATTCTATATTATTGTTACAGCATCTAGCTAACATTAGTTGTATATTTATGACAGATAAACAGCATCTTCTAAATTTTCTTTATGGTTTATTTCATTTATTCCTCATGTATAAGGTGGCACAAATAGTAAATGAGGAGTCAGGCTTCCCAACGCAGATTGGCTTGACCTTGAAATTGGCCTCTATCTCTGCCAGTTTTTGGTATCAAGTGATGTTAAATTAACAAAATAGATTGTGAAATTTTGCAACTTCTCTTCTCTCTGGAGATGCTTGGGATCATTTTTCTTGTAAGTTTGAAGGAAACCATCTGGCCCTCGAGCCTTTTTAAGAGGTAATTCTTCGATAAATGTTTCAGTTTTAATTTTTTCATTTATAGCTCCAGAGTCATGTCCAGTTCATAAGATTTTCAAATTTATTTGCCAATTATTATATATAGTTATATATATTTCTATAATATAATTATATTTAATACAGTTATTATGTATAATTAGACAGATAGAGATTAGATATAGATTTCCTAATACTATAAAAATTCCTTACATTGCTTTTTATGACTTCCTTAATATTTAGAATTTATTTCATTGATGTTCTTCATTTCACTTACTTTATTAGGTATTTTCAGTTTTTTTCAAAAGACCAGTTCTTGGATTTGTTGATTAGTAATGCTGGCTTTTTATTTGTCCTTTTTAAAATACCATTAATATCTTTCCTATTTTCCTTAGGATAACTCTTTCTTCTTTTATGAATCTTGATGGTTGAATCATGGTTGTTTATGTATCCTTTTACATTAATAAAAATTTTTAAAGATGTACATTTACCTCTGCACACACTTTTGGCTGTGATTATTTTCTAATGATGTTTTGGCTTCCTCTTGATAGAATGACAGTTGAGAATAGTACTTTCAATTGTTGAACAAACTTTATTGAGATATATTATTTACTTATATTTTTTCACTGCATTATGGTGAGATAATAAGGTCACACAATTAACCACACTGTGGCTTGAGAAGTATTGTTTTCCCTTAGAGCAACTGATGAGATTTCCTTTTGGCCCAATGTATTGTCAACTTTTCTTTTAAAACTCGAGTTGATCCTTGAATTCTTTTTTTAAAAATTATTCTCTGTAGGGTATATAATATTATTAAATTATTTCAATTATGTAAACAAGTCCTCTGTATTCTTCCCCCTGAAATAAATGTATTAACCTACCTGAATATCAGTGTGGTTCCAGCAGTTACTTCTTTTTTCTTAAAGGCCTTGATCTATACATTTTGAAGCACAAATTTCATACAGTTAGATATTTATTATAGGCAACATCTTATATTTCAGGTAAATTGCACTTCTTTGTCCCTTACAGTGTTTTTGTCTCAAATGTTATAATGTTTGCAACTGATTTTGCCATTCATACATTTTTGTGGTGTGGTGGGAAAGTCTGTGTGCAGTTTAATTTTTAGTTTATGTATTTCATGTTTTTAGGTAAAAAGTTTACTTTTAAATAATTTTGATAACTTTAAAATGTTCATTTTTAAAATAAAGCTGATATTTAAAAATAAATATATCTTATAATAACGGAGTTATCCCCTTTGATTAATACAAACTTGGCTTACATTTACTTACTATTCCCATTGATGTGCATTTCTCCAGCTTTAATACTATAATCAGGATTTATGCAACAGACTATTTTAGTTAATTTATTTCTTACCATTCTTTTCTTTTCTGAAGAATTGTGTTAAAGCAATTATTAAATCTTAACTCTACGCCTAATCTGTTTTAGAGCCATCAGTAGATCATTCGTGACAACCACACATTTTAGGGTTTTTAATTTGATTTATTTATTCATCCGCTGAGATAGGTCTTTAAGTTTTGTGTGTGTTTTACTTCGGGTTTCAGAGCGCGTGTTTGTAGAAAGGTGGATTAGTACACACAGATGTGTGTCTTCTGCATTTACTCACGGAGGACAAGGAGCTTAGTGTAAAATTCCTGGGTTTGTTTCCTTCCAATCGCTTTACTGTCCTTTCATTGTCTGCTGAAATCAGCTTTGCAGAGAAAGAAATCTGCAAAGATTTCTCTCTTAAGACAGAAATCCTGTTTTGTTTTGTTTTAATCCTGAAAGGCAGTTTTTAGGATATTTTTTCTTTGCATTTGTAATAAAAATATATGTATTTAAGGATGAGTCTAGGGAATGCAACTGAGTTCTTTCAGTCTACCTTAACCATTTTTAATCAAATGTGATTTTAATTACTAGCGGAATCTACCATGAGACTTCAGAGCTTGGGCCCTGGAGTCCGGGAGACTTGGCTTCAGAGCCCGTTCTGGTTCTCATTGTTATGACTTTGGGAAAGATATTTAACCTTTCTGAGCTTTAGTTTCCACATCTGTAGAAGGGAATAATAATGTTGTCTACCTCGTGGGATGTTTGTGTGTGTGTTAAGTGAAGTAATGCACTGTGTAGGGCGCCCAGTAGAGCACCCGCTGAGTACACAGTAAAGACTCAGTAAATGCTAGTCCTTGGAGGAAGGCAAAGCTAGTATCCTATCATGGGTTTCTGTTTTCTGTCCTCCAAATCTATCATCTTGTCTTTCCTTGTCATCTCTTAATTATTTTTCTAAAAAATATAAAGGAAGTTCTCACACATCTTCCACACCATTAACTCAGTTTTCCACAATGTCAGTTCCACAATATCCACGACCACGTCAGTTTACTTTCTCCAACGCAAACATTGCTTTTCCCAGTCCCGCCCTGCAGTCCCTGTAGTCTTTCTTCCTCTCAGCTTCCATTTCACCCTCTCGGTTTGCTTTATTTATTACTTTTCTCTGCATTCTTTTTTCCAGAGGCTGCACACTATTGTTGTTTTTCCTCTCTGCTTTCCTCTCTTTTTCTTTATCTTCCCTTTTTTCTCCTGTCCCTTGTATTTTTCTTTTATGTTTTTTTCCCTTTTTTTTTCTTCCTTTGTTTCCAGTCTTTGCTTTTTTATTTATTTCAATTATTCATTCTCAATAAGAGACTCTGGCTTCATAAACTGTGATGCTGTCCCTGCTCTGCTTAGCATCCAAGGACAGATTTGTTCACATCTGCCGTTGAAGGGGGTGGGGTGATGGGAAGAACTCCCAGTCAATGAGGAGACTGTGGTAGACATCTCTCCAAAGTGAGTGTGCTGGGTGAGGATGGTCTCACTTCCTGCCCTACTGTCAAAGCTGGAGGCTTGCCGGCCCGTCCCTGCAAGCACTGCTCGCCTGACTCGTCCCTTCGTGGCCCCTCTAGGACAAGGCGGTGGAGTTGATCAGAGCGAGGGCTCTGCAGTCAGACTGCCTGTGGCCAGTTTCAGCTCTTGCTAGTCATGCGGCCTTGAGTGGGATCATTGCCTTTTCTGTGCTTTGATGGTCCTTAGATTGTCATGAGAAATAAATGAAATAATGAATATAGAGTACTTTTCATGGTATGCCTGACACAGGGAGCATTCAGTGCTATCTGATACTCTGCACTTCTGGAGATTCATATTTTAGGAATTATATTCAGGAGCAAGAAGGTGTGGCTGGTACAACAGGAAATCCACAAGTGAAGATGTTGTTCAGAAGCTCAAGGCTGTCAATGCCAACGTCTGTGTTATTCTCTTTGTCTTTCCTTGAGGGCTGCTGCAGCTGCAGCCATCATGTCCTCCTTCCCATCACAGGAGGAAGGAAAGAACGAAGGAGGATTAGGCAGCGCCTGAAGCAGTAAAGCAGAGGAAGAAATGCCCAGGAGAGTTCCACTTCGTTTTATTAGTCAGAACTCTGTCTCTCATGCATCCAATTGCTCACTATCAGGGTGTCTGGGAGAACGTGATTTTAGTGTCCTAACATATAGAGTTGATGAGACAATGAAAAAGAAAGCTGGAGTTTACCCCCTATTTCCTGCCATAGTTTCTGGGAGTTCAGACTCTGAAAGCAGGGACAAGAGAGAGATCAGAGTTGACACAAGGGCTGCCTTGAGAACATAGCAGGAGTACTTGTCCAGGAGAGAATTCTGTGCCTGCTCGTTTTAGCCCATGCGTGTCTTATGTCTAATTCAGGACGCAGACAGGGAAACAGAGCTGAGGTGTTTTGAGGGGGAAAGGTGGGGGATTGTTAATTTTTCCCTCTTCTTTCCTTTAAGTGACAAACCAGCTTTGTTTTCTTAATGTAAAGTATGGCACAGTTGAAAATTATTTTTCTCATACCAGTCACAACTAAATAACCACAGCCATAGGGTTATTTAAAATACCTCCAAAATTTTTATAATGGATTTCTATTCATCTTTGTCAGTCTTTTCGTGTGTATGTGTATGTGTGTGTGGGGGTGGGGGTAATTTTTTTTTAAAGTTTTTTGTTACTATTGATGTCTAATTAGAAAGACTGTTAGGAGTTGATGTAATAAACCAGGAGTTTCTAAAATAGAATAACATTTACTTAAAATTCTAGAATCCATAATGCTTAGTGATTTTCATTAGAAAGATTAAAATTAAAGCAAAACATTGAAAATCCTTGTTTAAAAATATGCATTGATAAGTGTGTAGAAAAGCATTATTTTAATTCTTTATATGTATAAAAAAAAAAAAAAGAACAGTGAATAGTGTTATAATTTAGAATAACAGTAATAACAGACATGCAACCAACTGTTTTTATTGCCTGTCCAAGGGTTCAACTCTGCAAACTCCTGAACTGTGTAGAAAAGTTTCAGAAACATTCCCATCGGACAGTTCGGAGAAGCGAATAAGTATGCACGAAGTCCTCATTCTAATGTGTGGTACTATAAAGCACTCCGCTACCAAACCAAAGACCATTTCACCATCCTCTGCCTCACATCAGTGACCAGCCATCAGGTGGGAAGAGCTGCCCCCAGTCAGACAGGATCTGCTACCTCAGCGAGCCAGCTTTCTGCCTGCCCCATTGACTTGCTAAAGCCAATCTTTTTGACAGATCTTAGAAACACTATTATTTCTCTAAGCAAATATATACCAAAGGGTTGAAAATGTTATTTTGTCCATTTGTTAAAGAAGCCAAAAAGAACATACGATTAAAATTTAGGAGCATAGAACAAAGCTTAATTAAATGGAGATTCATCAAAGACTAGTATACATTCAGAAAACGGTACTTCTAAATTCTGGGATGACAGGTTGTTCGTTTCAGTAAATCATAATGACTGTTGTCTTTGGGAGCCTGTCGTGTGCCTGGTACTTCATATTCATTACCTGAAATTTTTGCGAGCACCCTGCAGAGGAAGTCTCCACATTGCAGCTGAGAAAACTGAGTCCCTGAGAGGTTCGGTAAATTGTCCAGGGCTACAGACTATTCGGTAGCAGGTCATGATTTACCCCAAGTCTTCCTGACTCTGACACACAATTTACACCATTCTCATGTGATTAGAGATTCCATTTATTATTGTTCTGAGAACAGATTTAAATTAGAAATAGAAATAATGGGGGCGACAATGTCTTCTTGCAGGCCAGGTCAGTTAGCTTAGGATTGCATATTTATTCATGCCAAGTGCTGGACAGCCTACAAAAAATAAAAATAAAAAAGAGCAGAAAGGGGAAAGTGAGCTTCTTTCCCAGACTTGGGTTTCTCGCTGCCAGACTGGTATAAGCTTAGGAAGGAAGTTCTCGTAATGTCACATTTTGTCTCCTTCAAAAGATGGCAAAGCTTGGAGAAAATGAGGGTCAGGTTTAGATTCCAGGTTGTGGGTTGCATAGAGGTGCGGGGCTTTAGAATCACCAGAACTTAGAGTCTGAGTCATATTGTTGGAGGGAATTGAGTGTACAGGATAGCTGGTGGGAACTTTCATTATTATGAATTGATTTCAATGCATGTGATCTCTAGTTACTGTACCTCTGATTCATCAACTTTTATTCCACAAGAGTTTATGTAGCAAAGCTTTTCAAGGAAATTATTGTTAAGCTTGCAAACAAAATAGCATGTGTTTGTGTGGCTGTGAAAGTGTATAACCAGTGGACACAGATAACAGTGCTGTGAAGGCAGTGGGGTTGGGTGGGGAGGAGGGTGTCAATGGTGGGGTGGGGGAGACATCTATAATACTTTCAACAATAAAGATAAATTTTTTTTTAATTTTTCCTTATTGATTTTAGAGAGAGAGGAAGGGAGAGGGAGAGAGAGAGAGAGAAACATCGATGAGAGAGAACATCGATTGGCCGCCTCCTGCATGCCCCCCACTGGGGATCAGGCCCCCAAACTGGGCATGTGTCCTGACCAGGAATCGAACTGGTAACCTCCTCGTGCATGGGTCAACCACTGAGCCACACCGGCTGGGCAATAAAGATAATTTTTTTTTTTAATTTCATTGATTTCTTTTAGGTACAATGACAAATCCTGCAGATAAGCCAGGATTTATAAAGCAAAGAAGGCACTTCCGTTTAAAGGACAAAAATTATCTTTGTAAATTAGGGCCAGCTGCTCGGAAGTGTGTTTAGAGACCAAATTTGGTACCTTGGGTTTATACTAAATTCAGGGAATCAGTGAGTGGTTTCACAAGAGAGTGTAATAAAAATTTGCTGTAAGTAGTCGCAAACCAATTTTCTCTTCTCTTTTATCCTTTCTGCTTTAGTCCAGGTGTGGTTGGGTCCTTCATAGGTGTCCAGTGATCCCAGTACAAGTCACATTTCTAAATCTGGAGGTACTGTTAACTGTGTTTTCTGTTACTACACCCAGTTTTAGTCCCAGGACTTCTGAATTAATGTAGAACACAAAACAAATGTGCTCCCATTAACGATGGCTACTCCTTTGGGACTGGCGGTCATTTCAGGGTCTTTATTAACTGGCAAAGATTATTGGTTTCCTTTGTTGATGGTCTGTCCATATATTATTCTTGAGTCATCACTGGCATGCACTGGCTACAGCCAGAATGATGTTTTTACCAATCTCAGGGGCCTTTGAACACATTCTGCCTCAGCTTTGTTGTTCTAGCTCACAACCAGTTCTTTTCCCCCAAATAGTGACTTATTTAGCATCTGTACAATGATATCAATTTTCTAGTTACTTGTTCCCATCTCTATTTTATACAAAATAATTAAGAAACATAAAAAGAGGCTGGTTTTGCCCTGGCCGGTTTGGCTCAGCAGTTAGAGAGTCGGCCTGTGGACCAGAGAGACCCGGGTTCAGTTCCCACTAAGGGCACATACCTCGGTTGCAGTTTGTCCCTGGCCCCGGTTGGGGTCGTGTGGGTGGCGACCAGTTGATGTGTCTCTCTCACATTGATGTTTCTCTCTCTCTCTTCCCCCCTCTCTCCCTCTTCCCCCCTCTCTCCCTCTTCCCCCCTCTCTCCCTCCCACTCTATCTGAAGATAGATGCAAAAATGTCCTTGGGTGAGAATAAAAAAAAAGAGGCTGGTTTTGTCTTGGCTGTTTTGGTGACTAATGTAGTTAAAGAAGATTGCCCTATTTAGGGAACAGATTCAGTACCAGGATTTGCTGTCACTCCTTTTGTTGATAAATTCTCTTTCTGTACTAAGATGTAGTTGTGTTTTCCTTTTTCTCAGTTGCCCATTAAATTCTTATATTAATAATTCCATCTAGAGAGGGAAGGGAAGGTTAGTTCTTTTTTCTTCTTAAAACATGCAGGTGAGTCAGTTACTCAACATTCAGAAGTGGTCCTTGTTTTTCTTTTTCTTTTTTTTTTTTCTTTTTTTTTTTTTTTTATCCTCACCTGAGGACATTTTTTCACTTTTTGTTCAGATAGAGTGGGAGGGAGAGGGAGGAAGAGAGAGAGAGAGAGAGAGAGAGAGAGAGAGAGAGAGAGAAACATCAACGCGAAAGAGTGGTCCTTGTTTTTCAGGACCACCAAGCATGGTTTATTTCCAACACTCACACATGTGCAGAATTGTCTGGGGAAGCTCTTGGGGCATGAATTTCTTTATAAGTGCTAGCAGTGGTACTTAGAAGCCCAACAAGAAGCACTAGACAGAATATCTCTTTTGGGATAGGTCCTACTTCTTCTAAACCTACTGTTGGGCTCATGAAATACTGTGAACTGCTCAGAACAAAGGTAATGCAAACACCAGTGCAAGTGATAGCGTCGTCAATTACCCTGTTTTTGCAGCTGAAAACTAGACCTGTTTGGGATGAGGTTCAGTGGAGGTTCCCTGACTGGAGAAGACTTACCTAACCAGGCTGTAAACCACGTCAAAGTGTGAGCATGTCAGCAAGGTGACACGTTCATAACAATAATGTTAGGAAATAATGGGATAATATTATGACAGTATTATCAAATATTATGAAAATAACATGACTTTTTTCTAGTTTGATATCTTTCTGTTTGCCTGTGATGGAGTGTGTTCATGTGAGGCTTTGGAACCTTAAAGAAAAATTAAGACTCAAGGATCTCCTGAATTCTGTGGTAAAAATTAGCCAACTGAGTTGAGCGAGACAGTGCGGGTACAAACATCGTGTGACCATGAGAACACGATATGCCGCACTTGGCTTCCTGATCCAGTTGTCAGAGAACTATCTGACAGACCTCTGTGTGTATGTCTCGTTCACTTGTGTGGGTCCGTCTGGAGATGGTGTTAAATAGTGGCTGATAACATACGTTCTGCAGCCAGGTAGAGCCGGTTTGAATTGTGGAGTTACCACTTACTACCTGAATGGACCTGAGTTACTGTGTGTAACTCAAAGCCTCAGTTTCATCATCCATGAAATGGGAATAAAAGTTTGACCTATATCACAGTTTTTCAGATTACACAAAGTAACTCATGTACCACATGCAGGACCTGGCCCTGGCCAAGTGCTTACTAAATGTTGGCTATTATTACCAGGTCATTAAAGGATGCAACACTATCTATCAGGAAAAGATAGTATATACAGGACTCCCCAGAAAATTACATGTGTTCTATTGCCTTGACAGGTCACACCTTGCAGGCATTTATAAGTGTTCCCCTTTTAATGCATATTGTTATTTAAGGGTCATTGTCAATAATTCCAAGAAGAAAACCTGAGAGATGTGTGGCCTAACTGCTCGTGACTTCTTCTGGGACAGTGGTCACCAGGCTCAGGGTTGAGAAAAACTGCTCTTTTCCTCCATGTTGGTTAGACTGTCAGCTTCTAGATTATTGCTGGCCCCAAAGCTCTTGGTGCTCAGTCTTCCTGTTCTTGGAGGTGAAAGGGGTCTAGGTTTTCAGAGGCCAGTGAAGCATGGGTCCAGGGCATTTGGCAGAAGGAGTAAGTGCTAGGGGGTCCTACACTACCGTTGTGAACAGCAGACTTCCTGGTACTTCTCTGCTTTCACTCTGTATGTGGTTTACCAGATGTCTGATAGTTGAACTTCACCTCGACAGCATCCCTGTGAGCGTAAATATACATAGGTTTAAAACACGAATCAGACTTCTCCACAAATAAAAGTTCTCTCCGGATAGCAGATTCACTTCTGGCCTTTTCCCGAACCAGTTACCCTTCCACAGATAGAAAACCCACTGATTCCCAATCCACTGGTTTTCCATAGTATCTTCCTTACTTTATTTTGGTGAAATTCAGCAGATTTTAAAATCAAATCTTTTCTGAAGTTGTATGCTCTCAGAAATTAAATCATTTCTGAGTAGAATTATCTGAATGCCTGCTTAGTTCCCTGTGTAGTTCCAATTTCCTGAAGCTAATTTCTCCCCTCTAATTATAAGCCCTCCAAGAAGAACTAGCTTTTGCAACTCAGCATGAGAGAAGTAACTCTTATTTCTTCAGGCTGAGTTGAATGCAGAAGACTCCCCGAATCTGCCTGAATACAACTGCTTAAGGTACAAAATAAATTTCCCTGTTCTGCTACTATTATTACATTTTTAGTGCTAAGTTTCCCAGGAGCCAAAGCCTTGTACTTCATATTTCTAAAGAATCTTGTCTTGGTGTGTAGGGTCACATGGGAAACGTGTTTCTCTTCTCTTTTTCCCCTAAAGGGTAAGATTTAAAATATGGACATTTTAACCGTGTGTTAAATGTTATTTTAAAATCACTAGGTTGATTTAGACATATTTACCAAATCCGACCATACTTTTAGGTATCTTGCCGTTTGCTCATGAAAAAGTAAAGACATTTCCGCGGATTCTGCTTTACCGTAGATGAGTGGCTGGAATGTTTTTCCAGACTGAGCTTCTGTTGTTGTTGTTGCTTTCGCCCTTCGTCCAATAACTGCACTGGGAAAGAGGAGATTAGCATGACATCTCAGGCAGCGCTAGAGCATCTGACTTTGAGACTAACATTCAGAATTAACCCTCATCCATTCCCTAATTTTTGTCGCAGTCATGCATTGAGTCTACTGAATTATTCTGCGGATTCCGTGTTAGTCAGCAAAGGGCCAAATCACGCTCTTTGAGAAGCAAAACTGCCCCACTTCCAGGGACCCATCACACAACTCCCAACTCCCTGTCTTCAGAGTTCCCTGCCTTATCAGGCTCTACATTGGTTCCTAATGAGCACTGTGTTAAAATAAAACAAAAATGATGATGTTTGCATTGTTCTCAGATTTTACAAATTCATGTGCTTGGGTTTTCATTTCCTTAATATTAAGTCCTTTTGTTAATGCAATCTTACAAAATAGTCTAAGTCCAGTCTTGCCCCCTCAGAAAACTTTGAAAGTAATAACTCTCATTTTTAGTCTGAGGTCATTAAAAAAAAAAAAAAAAATAGGTATCAGAACTCTACAGCACTTTTCTGTTCCAATCTCTTGCATTTTCAAGCCACCAAGTAGGAGCTGTGGTTCATAATTTAGCAAAATATTGTATATCTACCACTTCTTCAGTGCTTATGCATGACGACCTAGGTTAGGTACTTGGCATTACTTTGATTCAGTCGGTACGATGAAGTAAAGTAGTTATTAGCATCAACATTCTAAGCGGGGCAACTTGGAGAAGTCAGTTTCACATGGGTAAAAAATGAAGGGGCCAGAATCTGATCACTGGGCTCCCTCTCGTTAGGAGACCGCCCACAAAAACACACACGTGGTGATTATGACGGGGAAAACGTATAAAGTGAAGCATTGAAAATTAGGTACAATTGAATTATTGGGGGGGAAATCACTTCGTAAATTATATAATTGTCTAACCATTATGCTGTACAACTGAAACTGATATAAAATATTGAATGTCCACTGTAATTGAAAAATTAAATTAAAAGAGAATTAGCTACAATTAAGATACCAAGCTCTCCTGCTGCCTGGCAGATGCCAGTGTCCATCCGTGTGCGTGTGTCAGGGCACAGAGACTACCACATGGCCCTGGCACACCTCGAGGAAGGCAGTGAGCCTTTGCCTCCCCTCCCCCAAAATGTTCTGACCCATCCTTTGCAAACATCCTTCTAAAATGAAGGTGGTGGACAAGAAAGAAAATAACTGCACAAGTTGAATGATAATTGTCATATTTCCTAGTTAAGTAAAAGATTGTCACCCCTCACATTCAAGACTAAATTGAATAAATGGCCTGATTAGAATTTCATGCATGCACTGAGTCAGACGCCTTGCAGTATTTACGTATTCTTTGAAAAAGAACAAAAGTCTGTGTCTGTGTACTTGGACTTGTTTTCTGTATGTTGAGATTAGCATTGCAGTTCTCCAATGACAGTGTCTTCTGTTCAGTAGTTCCTCTGTGCTGTTCAGCGCTAACAGCCACGAGAAATAGGTACCCAATAATTTACTATGATAACCACTTATTGCAGATTCGGAATACTCCCATCGCTGTCTGTGCTGGGGAGCCCAGCTTTGGGCCCTGGACCATATTCTCTTCTTTTAAGAAGCTGAACCTGGGGATTTGGTTTCCGTTGACAGCTTTTCCATAGCCCACACACACATGCAGAGTGTTAAACAGTGCTAAGTTCTTTGTGAAATTACAAAGCAATTGCCTGGCTATCCATCTGAACGAGGAATGTTCCAGAGGCCTTCAGTCTTGACTTTAGCTTGTAGTTTTCCAAGGATGATGCAGGCTTTGCCACAAAGGACACTGGGCCAGAATTGGGAGCCATTTTGGGGAGGAAACTGGAAATCCTCACCCTTTTGAAAACGATATCACCCTGGCTAGTCTCACCTGATTTGTTACATTGAAGGTTACATGATCTGCCTCCCTCAGGCGGATAGCACGTCTCCGTGTGGAGAACCAGAGCGGCATTTGGCATTTGTTTTCCCCGAACCCAAATCGCTGACCCTTTGTTTTTAGTACTTTGCCATTTTGCTTTCGCTTTTTAAAATTTGCTTGTGACTCTCTGCTTCCCCGATCTTTTTTTTTTTTTTTGGTACAATGATTCTTACCTTGTCTTTCCCCAGTCCGTTTCTGACCTGGAGAGACGTGCAGCATGTTATTGTCAGGACTTCCCGTGCAGGACATTTGAACGCTAATGACTGGAAAACCAATGCTGCTGGTTTTAAGGGTGAGAACTTCTTTCATATTCTGTCACAGGCAAAATATTTTTATTTTTCCCCCCATTTTAAATGGAGAGCAGGAACCTAGAACCCCTCAAAAGAAACTTTAAATTTTGTGCTGACACACAGAGAGCTTGATCTTTTAATAAATAAAAGGCGGATTCTTTTTTTAAAAAAAAAAATTAAATAATACGTAGAAGGCAGAGTTCCTTGGCTTCCCACATCACGTGTCAATTTTTTCAAAGACTAACTCCCACGTATAGTCACCCAGGGGGCTCCTAATTAGTTTATTTGCTGTCATTGATGATCTGAGTGCTGTTTGTAACAATGTATTTAAAATTCATCATCTTCTATAATTATTTACCTTCACTTAAATAATAATTGGTATATTTTGTTCTCTTGAGTGTAGCAATTGTTAGTTGGCAGGCCGTGCTGCCTATACATTTTGGTGGAGTTTTTTTCCAACATCCACAAACAGAAAAACAGGCATACTTCTGAGACATTACTTTATATAAACTAAAAGCTCTTATGAAGCTTGATAATGTGCAGTCTTTATGAAAATGTGCATAATATAGAATAAGTGCTGACCATTTTTCCCATGACTGATAGAGATTATAGTTTCCTCAAACTGTCTTACTAATGGTAACCACTTTGTTGTCATTCATAACATGTAATAATAGAAAGAAAATAATTAGATAAAGCAGGTGTCCTAAAGTTGACTCAATTTACTCAGGTTTCAGATGACCCAAATTGTAATCCATCAATTTAATTTACGACAAAGATGACTTTTTGTCAGATCTGCTGACTTAAATTTACTCCCAAATAATCTTAGTGTCATCATATATCCCTACAGATGAAAACCATCTCATAGCATAGAAAATATATACTTAAAAATTGAGCTTTTGGTCTTCAGATCATTGGTTATACGCAGAATAATCCTGGGCAAATCATTTAATTTTTCTGGGCCCTCACTTCCCCAACTTAACCATTTTAGAAGCTGAATAATATTATCTGCATATGATATCTTATATATGATTTTAATATGTCCTTAAGTGAGTTATACCCTGTGTGTGAAAAGATTCATGCTGGAAATGTAAAATGTAATTTTAAAAATTATTTGCAAATAGCTTATTATAATCTCCTGCTTAGCCAAAGCCTACAAATATACCAGGTAACCAGCACCATATAAAATAGTTCTTTGATTAACATCTTCACTGACGACGTCCCTCCGTTTTTAGAACAGGAATATCCCTTTGCTTTTGAGTATTATCGAATACCTTTCCATGCTTGTAAACTGTATAACGCAGCAGTGTTCAATGGGCTGCTAATCTGAAAAATTGTACTTGTTGGGATCACATTTTCTGAAGCTCAAATCAGGACATTTGATCCCCAAATCGCAATTGTTACGTGCGGCATCAAAAATATTTGAAATTTCTATTGTTCTAGAAATTCAATTATTTGCCATATGTATGTTTCATTTTGATCAGCTTCCACGTGCTCCCAGCTCTTCCTCCATAAATCCATGAGGCTGGAGGGTGGAGCTCGGGGTGAAGAAGGGACCAAAACATAACCTTGGCTGATTCAACATGGCAATGAACTTCTTAGTAGAAGGTTCACAGACTAAGTACATTGACCTCCATGAAGCTGAGGAGTCAACTTTAGCCCAAATAAAAGTCTTAGTTTTACTTATTCCTTTTTGGCAACATAGAGAGAGCAAATGGTTCTAATAAAAAACGCAACTCTTTTGAAAACCTCTGTTGGTTTTGGAAAGGGGGAAACAGAGGATTTAGACTAAATCGCCAGATCCAAACCTGATTCTGGAGGGGCTGTAACTACTGCTGGCAAGGAGGAAAGAGCATTTTACTATTGCACGTGGCAGTATTTAGTATAATATTTCACTCTTCTCTTACATTGCTGCCAAGAGCAACAATTCAAGTTCGCTTTTTCATACATGAATTACCCTGAACGGTCTGGACTCCCCGTGGAATTGTTTTGTAATTTTGTTGATGGCAAGCCCCATATTTCATCTAAACATGATCATAATAAGAAGACTTTTTTTTTTTAAAGGAGTTATTTTCTTTCCCACTCTAAGCAGTACCATTCCCTCCCTAGTGTCCCACAAATAAAAGTGGTTAAGGCAGAGGCTAGCAGGAGAAGCGGTGTGCTTTGGGGAAGGAGAGAATGCAGGTCACTGGGACTGGAGAAAGATGGGCTGACTTTTTATGAAATAAGAACTGAACGAACCAAAAAAATAGTGAATTCTTGGACGAGGTTCACGCAGTGAGAGCTTAGCAAGAGCTCGTATTTTGAATTAGGTCAGCCGGCTTTTGCAGGCCTGCCTTAGCAGGAGCACATGGCCAAACATTTCTCCTTAGACAAGCAAACGGAAGTGGCCTCCAAACAGAAGCGTGTAGCCACGGGTGCTCTCCCTCATCCCGTGTACCTCAGTCTCGACGCTGAGCGGGATGTGTACATGACATGGGTTGGAAAACACCTCTGCTTCCCAGGCTTGCTTTTGTGCCCTAATGTTGAGCAATATAGCTTGTGTGAAGAGTATTTTATTTTTTAAAAAGCTGAGAATAATTGCACAAAATGTTTGGTGGGTGCTATTCTGCAATGGGTATGTACGTCAGTATCAACACCAGAATTCCCTTCACACCAGATAAAGCAGAGGCAGCCCAGAGTAGCAGCCAATTTGGTTTGGAGTCTCGCCATCAATAGACTTGAGAGTTTGACTTATCACTGATAACTTCAGAGAAGGTAACGCCCTAAAGAATAGCCTCACACCAAACACTGCCAAGTATTTCACGCAAAGTTCTCAACATTTCTTCAGACATACCCATATGTGGGACATGCTAGGCAGAGAACACAGCCAGGTACTCGAGACTGCTATGGGCCTCTCCCCGAGGCAGACTTGATCCACCATTACCCACATGTGGGCCTGGAAAATGGAAGAGGGTCCCTCCAGAAGCAGCTTCTGGCTTCCTGTTCACTGGCTTGGACAGGTCCTCATTCAGGCTAGGAGGTTGGCCTTGAAAAAGTGTACTATATGGCTCTCTTCTAATTCGTGGATGGGTGTCTCTGAGTGGGACCACCCTGGCATTGTGTACTGATGAGCCGAGGACCCAGAACTTCCTTCTTCCTCTGTGCTGTCCTTATAGTAGCCCTCTGTGAACAGTCCGATAGTGCGATTAGCTCACAGAGAAGGGAGCCCTAAGATGGAAGCCATTCATCAACAGTTTTATGCTAATGGTACCTTAATTTTTAACCATTTTAATTGAACGATTATTTTAGCCTACTGCTTCTTAAATAATAACAACAACAACAACAACCTGTTATAGCATAGATAAGATGTCTTTTGGAGATTTGGTTTTCAAAATAAACATAGACCAATGAGATACATCCCCGTGGAAACTTGACTAAACATTATTTTGGTTGTTTATCCTAGCTAAATTTCAGACACCTTTTGACTAAATCTCCTCCAGATATAGATTCTTTAAAAATAAATGGAATAAATATCACACACCTATTAAAGAATCTACTTGAGGTTATGCACGAGAGTAGGAACGTGTTTGTGTGAAAGCAGGTGAACAGATGTGATAGCCACCACTGCAGAACTAAACTCCAGATTCCAACATCTTGCTACTGACCAATATTTGCAATGCCTGGAGATGACTTTGGCATTCAATTGTTAGGGTTTTCCTTTCTTTTTTCTTTTTTTCTTTTTTTTTTTTTTCAGTATTATTTCTATCTCCCTTAAACCCTTCCCTTTCCTCTTAGGAAAAGTCTTTTTTGCTTATTTCTTTTCTCTTCTTTTCAGTACTCCCTTGCTCTCCTTAAAATGTGCAAATCAGCTATAGAAGCGAGGGCTTTTGTCATCCAGGTGGTTTTCTTCATGGAATTTAATGTATGTGGTCTCTTCATTTGTTTACTCACAAATAATTCCTGAGCACCATCAGCATGCTAGCCCAATACATGCTGAGTGAAGGGCACCCACATAGTGGCGTGGAAAGAAGTGTCAGAGGCCCGGGGCGTTGCCTAATCTGTCCTGGCCATGGTGCGATTTGCGTGCAGAAACAAACCAGCACTGCACGTTTATTTCCCCTTGAGTGGAGCCCCAGTGATCTGCCAGCTCGTGTTAATTAAGCGTCACTGTAGTTCTCGCCTCCTAAAGTGCACCCTCACCTCAGCAGCGGCAGGTGTCTAATGGAGAGACTACCTGTCGTGGTGCGTGATGTGCATTTTGACCAGCTGTTTGTGTATATTGGATATGTGGAGCCATGCCGAGGACTTTAATTCTGCTAGAATCCATAGCTAGTTACTTGGGGAAGAACTTAGCTATTTGTTGTCATCTACTCCCTTCTCGCTACTGTGTAATCTGAGGGTCCCGCAGATCCACCGCCCCTCTCCCCCAATCACCTGGGCTGTGTGAGCTGACTCCCCGCTTCCCCAGGCCCTTATCTCTGGTTTGCGGGTACACTTATCTTTATAATCGAATGCATGCAACATCAGTGCTTTAGTGTTTTTTTTTCCAAAGTGTCTGTATTTGGATTATGTATGACTGTGTACAGTTAAACGCTCTTAAATCTAGGAACAGGAATAGACATCAGATAATAAATTAGGACCTTCTGTCATCTTTACTAGGCGAAAGGAGGAAAAAAATGTCATTGAAAATCAAAAATGACAACTAAGTGAGCGAGGTTACCACGCCTTCATTTCACTGCCCTCCCAGACTATGTAAGTCTCTTTTTTTCTACCAGCATGTTGCTGAAAACCCCCCATCCCCACTGACTCTTTCTTTGACCACAACTAAACTACTAGATTTTTTTTTTTTTTTATAATTTCTAACTGATTTCCCACCATGGGGAAAACAATTGACAGTCTAACATGACTCCTTAGCCTCCAGGGCCTTAACTTTTAATAACCTTTATTACTTTTAATTGCCATCATTTTATATCCACTGGTAGGGCTGGTAATTGTAAGATGTTCCAATATATATTTAATCCCTACCTGCCTTGCTTTGTAACAAGTTTGTAACACATTTACAAGAATCAGAAATACTGAAACCATTAAGCATGCCATGTGTTGAATGGAAACTAAAGATTCTGAAATGTGGTTTGAGTGTACAGAGTGATAGCTGATGTGTTACTGTGTGAAAGGGTAAAGCTAAGCTGTATCTTATTATTTCACTGTACAAATAATATTTCATCTTTGCTGCGTAGCATGTTGCTATGATGTTGGTAGCTACAATTAAAGCTATATAATGCACCTTCATTGGTAATCTGCACATCGTGTTTTTGAAGAAAGGTCAAGGTGAAATGCTACCTATCTGGTCAGTGTCAGGGATGATACAGAATCAGCTGCCTCCCACCATCCCTGATTTCATTTGCAGAAGTGAGCACTTAGTTCTTCTCATACCTCATGCAAAGAAAAGGAGGGTACTGGATAAATGCATTTGATTCTATCTAATAAAATGTGCTCACTGGAAAGGCAACTTGATTTTCCTTCAAGATTTTGTTTTATGCCATTGTGCTCTATGAACTCATATTCATTTACTATGTATTAACTTAACATCGTTCATTTTGGTATCTATTGACCATTGTATATGTGAGCTTATCTTTTTGCTCAATTACAAAAAAGATGTGAATCTCACATAATTTAGAGATTCTACCTTTATGTAGAATCTTTTGTCTTTATTCTTTTGTCTGGTGGGTGATTCACTTAAACATCTACATGGGAACAGTGATACAGAACCCCTGAGAGCAGACAGCTTGATCTTTGCTTCATCTGGAGTCTTACATCCAAAACGTCCACTTGTCCCATCGGTGTTCGGCTCGTGCCTTCAAATTTGTGAGGTTTAGACATATTTTCTACAAATGAGAAATGCTGTTTTCTTCATGCTCGTCTTTGAATGATAGTGCTCAGTTTGTTACACTTTGGGATGTTTTGTTTTGCTATATTTTTCCTTCCCTACGTACATAAGTTTATCCATAAGCTTGCATGTGGTTTCACACTTAAAATCCATCTTCAAAATAGAATGAAAATGGCGTTTGCACTATTTTACTATTATTGCTATACCATATATCATTAGTTAATGGTAAGAATTACGTTTGGAGTAGTTTTGTGGTTTTGTTACAGTCTTAAGAACCTTTAGATTCTAGTAGAGAGTCTGTTATTGATACTTTCTTTGGCCTTCGAGGAAGCCAATGGAGATTTCTGTACTTGATTTTTTAGAAGGTGGGTAACTAATACCAAACAGAATGAGAAGGCTGAGTTGAATGAGAAGTGCTCTGAAATTGGAAAACACCAAACATAAAGAGTCTTAAAGGTATATTTTCATACAGTGCAGCTTTCTACTCCCTGAAATGAGGATAGAGATGCAGAGCTACGTTGTGAATTAGAAGACTGTTTGGGGGTTGAAGATAATTAAATTACCTTGAGTGGGCTACAGAAAAGGAATTAAAGACTTCGTAATAAAAGTATCACTAGTCTGTCTTAATACTTTTTTATCTCATAATCACATATCAGTGACTATAATCATATGTCAAGCACAACTATACTTATATTGTTTTGAAAATTAGTTTTAATGTTAAATGTCACCTTGAATTTGACCTACTAAATCTTAAAAGTTGTAATCAGTTGCTTCAACATAGGACCTAATGATAGAAATCTGAACTGATTGCAGTTATCAACACCCTATAAACTCTCTGGTCGTTAATATACAATATAAAAGCTGTGAGCATAAAGTCTTATTTTTTACAATATGCAAAAGCCTGTACACTTAACAGAAAATTGATGCCTCTTTTTGTGTGACCACCTGATGAAACTCGATTGTACAAGTTCTTATGTGGCTGGATTTCCCAGGTGATTTTAAAATTCTTTCAGCACATGAATCTGGCTCTTCTGAATGGTGGCAGATCTTGATATTTTGTGGTTATGACTGATATTTTAGGCAAAGATAAAAACCAAGGTAGAGAACATTTCTATCACCCCAAAAGTTCTTGTCCCTCCCCACTCCCACCCTATGCCACCAGATACACTTTCTGTCACTACAGATTAGGGTGTTTTTTGTAGACTTTTATATAAGTAGAATCATTTGAAACTGGCTTCTTTGTCTCCATATCCACGTCATCAAGTATATGAGGAGTTCATTCCTTTCTATCGCTGAATAGTATTTCACTGTAGGGCTATATCACAGTTTGTGAACTTAGGTTTTCATGGGCGGTTTTATTGTTTCCAGTTTGGGGTTGTTGTAAAACTCGTATGAATATTCATATATAGGTATTTGTGTGGACCAATGATAGCTTTTTTAACATTAGACAGTCAGAAAAGGGCCCTGAGGAGCAAGGGTGCAATCCAGATGGCTAGCCAGCTGTAGAGCATTGCGGGCCAGGCATACAGCGTATACAAGGACTGGGTCGAGGACAAGTGAGGAGGCCATCGGGGCTGGAATGGCATGGACAAAGGGAAGAAGGAGGAAAACAGTATCGTATACAGAGTCTGGCACAGTTCTTCGTTCATAGTTTGCACTCAGGTAAAATTATCGTCTACATGTCATGCATCCTCATACAAAACTCAGTATTGAATTAATAAACAGTATTCTGTGAAGATTTTGGTATGATAAGAATCGAGCATATGTATGGATAGCTGTACACAGGGCCGTGGCCAAGAACATGCTGTGTGCAGCTTAGAAATGAAACACGTTCCCTATCACTTTCAAATATTAGATTTACTACTTCGCGTTCTCACGCTTCTTGGAACACTTCGGTTCTCATCTTTGTGGTCTCTCTTATCTCATCTGGGTTATAGTTTTCATAACGATTTTAGTTGATGATTCTGGTGAAAGGGTTAACTTCCTTAGTTGCGTTGTTTTTGTTGTTGTTGTTTTCTGTAAGACTGCTTAGATGTCAATAAACAATAAATGGCTTGAAAGTATTGAAAAAAACGTAACCAGCTGATTACGAGCTGCGTTAATGTCACATACATCACCTGGGTCAGAAACGGAAATAAATACAAGAGGGTGGAAGGTGTCTGAGAACGTTAACGTTCCTGCTGGGAACCAAAGCTTGTCTGAAAGAGTGTCTAGTGTTCACTCAGTTTAAACAGATGCATTATTTTGTTTACTTGCATTTCTTGGAGAATTGGGGATTAAAACTGGATGAGACAGCCGTGATGAAAACACTGGCCGGGCGAGGGAGAAGAGGGCCCCGTGTGCACACCGGGCTGGTACAGGGTGAGGAGGAAAGTGATTGAAAAGGACCAATGGCCACGCGACCTGAATCCTAGAATTAGGCGTTCTCTTTTCATTGGAAAAATATTTTGGAGCCACTGCAGCGATTTGGAGAAAGTGATTTGGATTGTAGTAATAACATTCAAGCAAGTTGATTCTAGTTGCTTGTCTGATGTCGGAGAGAGTTTTATTTCTGAAAGTGATGGTGTAAATTCCGCGGTTCTATGATCTGTCCTACCCAATGACATGTCTGTAGGAAATTGACTTGCTAAAGTGGATGAAAATTCTCTCGCACTGATCATTTTATATTATCTTGGTTTGCAGTTGTGTATTTCTGACTTAAAGGACTGTGACATTCAGCGAAATTTTTTTATCATCTCTTGGCCTCCTTCTAAATGAGGAGAGTTATAGGGTTGGGATATATAATCATCTTTGCTAAATTCTTTTTTTCTTCAAAGAGGAGAAAGAAATGCGTTTTGAAATGGCGTTTTCATAAACGCGGGGCAAAGGGTGTGGCGGCAGTATTGCTTCTTGAAAAGTGTCAGGTCAGAAATTGTTCCTTGAGGAGGGAGGCTTCCGAAATCCTCTTCGACCAAAGTCTTTTTCGCTGGTTGTTATTGTTGACCATGACCTTCAGGAAGCCACTTAGCTTCCAATATTTGAATTATTTTTTACATACAGTTGCAGCCTTTGTATTTGCCAAGTGACTTTGCAGAGATTTAAAGGAAGCGAGGCCCATAACTCTGGGGAACCTCTCAAGTTGCTGTAAGACTGTTGCAGGTAGTGGGACAAAAGCGTTTCCGGTTTATGAATTACTCCCTCTTGTTTAAGGTTTGCCTAGCTATCCCTTTTCTGGGCCGTGAAGCAAACCTACAATCGTGTATAGTCCTAGGAAGCTGTTTTGAACCCGCTAGAGGCTACAGTGTGTGTGCTTTCTTAATGTAGTGTTGGAGATGGCTTTGTCTGGAAATCGTTTGCTTCTTTTCATCTTTTACCCTCAGAAGTGTCTTCAGAGCCAAGGCAAAAGAGATGTGTCCAGCTTTGTTCTAGAATTCAATATTCTGCATCTTAGAAGCCTAACCCCCCCTTCCCCACTGAATTCCGGCCACATATGACGAAAGAATCAGAGGAAATGGCTAAAAATGAAAGAAATGTCTGGAATTATATGATGGGACTGCCACAGCTGTGACCCACCCACCAAGCCGTGTGCCCCAGAGTGGGATGAAGTCCTCCTTAAAGAAAGAGGTTCCTTTCTCCAGTTCACGTAGGTCCCGCCAGGGTAGCCCTATTGCATGGAATCTGTTGTCATTTCTCCCACAGCTGTCTAAAGCACAGGCAGATTTTAAAAGGTACCTGTGAAGAGACGGGTTTGTTCATTTTAACCTTTACCTAATGCTTCAACTTCGTCAGCAAAGTAGCTCAGTGTTACCAGAATCCAATAGAGTTTTCCAGTGTCTGTGATGATTTCATCACTGTCTTTAGCGCCAGCTCTCCAGACAAAGTTCGAAGTAAAACCTTAGAATTTTAAGTGAGCGTGCGTGCTGAGCACAAAGCTGTTATCCTTTTCCTCTTCTTTTTACATTCTCCCTTTCTCGTGACCAAAACTTACTGAAGCTTTGTGAATTCAAATATGTCATTATTTCACAGGGGGCCAGTAAAAGATTTATATCTGGGGTGAGGAGGCCTTGTAAATGTCGACGTGTGCAGGATACATGAGCACAGGTACAGGCAGCGGTGAAAAGGCTTTATTTGAAGCTTCCGTGATAGTCATCAAGCCGTCTTGGGAAGGTACTCCCAACAGACCATCTTTTCCTCCAAGGAGTAGAGCTCTCAGAGTGAAAGGGGAAAATGTGATGGAGATGCATAGGAGGAGCTGTTGTTGAAATCAGTACATGCACGTCAGTTGGGACTGTGACATCAGTATTCCTAGCACAGACTGCAGTACCAGGTCTCTGTTCCCCATCAGGGACACAGGGCTCCCGCTAGCTGAGAGCACCCTGAGACCCTGGGAAGTGGGCACTGCTCCAGCTTTCAAAACCAGTTCAGGAGCAGTGAGATAGCCCCAATGAACAAGAGACAAAGGGGCCTCATGATCACATCTTTTAAAAGTACGATTTTACTAACGCTGTCTTAGCCCATCCTTTTTTTCTCTCCAGAGAGATCTTTATATGGGTGCCAGTGTCTATAATATAAACCAGAGCCAAAGATTCAGAAAGAAAGCCTGAAAAGTAATCCTGCCCTAGTTCTGCGCATGACTTCCTAAGGCCACCGCTGCATCTAGCAAGGTACAGTTGCATGCCAGGCGGCGGCTTGCAGAGTCCATCTGGAGCCATCTTCTGTGAACTAAACAGATCCAGACTTTTATTTTTTCTTAGAATCTCAGTTAATACTCTTTGCACATGGTCACATCTTGCTAGCTTTAGGCATTTTAAAGCAATTAAACTTCTATCACACATCCCAGTGGTGGCTTCAACAGGCTTCATTTTATGGTGTTATACCAGAAGATAAGGTACACCCATAAGTTTCCAGAGTCATCTTTGAAAAAGAAGGCTATTGTGATTGATTGCTGCTGGATGTTAACAAATGGGAAGTTGTTCTTTGCCACTCAATGCCATTCTTCCATTTGTGCATGCCTGGTTAGCTCTTAAAAAAAAAAAAAAAGAAGGCCTAAGCATGAATAGAAAATAAAGTATCTTTTCCATATTAATAAGATCTCCACACTCAGTAAAACATCCCTGCTAGAAGTGACTGAAGAAGGTCATTTCTCAGCAAGAATAGGGGAAAGGGTTATGGGCCAGATGTTAACTTTCCTTCCAAATCCCACATATTTCTTCTTCTGCACATGATATTTTAATGAGTTTTGAAGAAGAGAGCAGATTTTAGGCAGCTGATTTGCAAAAGGCCGAGGGGATAAAAATGTCCACTGTTCATGTGTGATATATAGATAAATACCTGGAATGATTTATCTTCTTTGCCACTTGTTATTCTGAGGCTGGTGCTTGATTTGAGAAATTAGTTGAAAGAAATACTAGGTGTCTTATAGACAACAGTAACCAATGGATACATACATAAAACAAAGAGATTCTGAATACTTGGGATCCAGTCCCTGTGACTTTGGGTGAGTTCTTTTAATGTTCTGAGACTTAAGTTTTTTCAGCTGTAAAATGCGAATAATACTGTCTTGCCAATAGCACAGTTGTAAAGATTTCATTAGCTAATATGTAATAAAATGCATATGTAAGATATTATTTTTACCTCCCCCCCCCAAAATTTCTTCTAGGCATCTTATTTTGGGAAGAATGCTTGATCTATTCAATAATGCACTTCAACTGTAAACGATTAGATAAAATAGATTTAAATAGATTAAATAGAAACTTCAGTCCATTTACTATCGTCAACATTTTAACTAAACATGATTTTGTATCTCAGCTCAGTCAAACCCGAATTCTATACTAACGATGCATAGAACTTAACTCCTTGAGTAAAGTGCATCCCCAAACAGGAAATTATCCAGACCAACTTGTGCTTGAACAGTACGGGATGTCTCCATAGGTTAATTAGGAGACCTGTATCTTTTTGAAATATCTTTATAAGAGAAGCCACAATGTGTGTGGCATATGAGAAGATGTGGGCATGAGGGAAGGGTCTTTGTGACTCATGCCTACAGACACTCTGCCCCTGCGTTGGAGATGATGGCCTTCTAGGAGAGATGCTAGATACCCTTATACCCTCAGAAAGTGGTTCTCAAAGTGCGGTCCCTGGTACAATAAGATCAGCATCACCTGGGAACGTGTTAGGGACCTTACTTCAAAGGTACTAATCAGTGGGACTGAGCAGTGTGTGCTTTCACAAGTCCTTTGGGTGATTCTGGTGCACGGTCAAGTTTGGGAACCACTGACCCAAGTCATCCACTGTAGGTAATGAATTAACTTCTTTCCCGTGCCTTTGAATGAATGGTGCCAATGAAATGCCATCCTTAGAAGAAATGAAAAAAAAAAAGATTTTTCCAATCAGTGGGGTTTTTTGAGACTTCTTCTTTTTGTTTTTGTGGTTCAGGTAAAGAGTCCCATTTGTGAACAGTGTTCTCAAAAAAAAAACAAAAACAAAAATCTCATTCCTTGTCAGTCACTTAGTCATTTGCTTCCATCAACGTTCATTCTCCTTTCTGTCAATTGGACCACAAACTTCTCTTTTCAAACTTTGCATCCCCCATCTTGGGGGCAGGGGGCAAACTTTTCCATTATCCTCCTGCCTTAACTCTGTCCTTCCTTAAACAACGAAGAAGTTCCCAGTAGGCTAAATGAGCTGCTTCCATTTCCTTACTGTTCAGTCCCTCTGTAATTCTCTGCAATTTTTTTTCCACTTCCACCTTTGAAGTGAAATTACTCTTTGAGACTTCAACCAGAAGGCGGCCGCTTGTTTTTCTCTGGGATTTCATGCTTTTGATCTACCCAGTCCAGATCTGTCTTTCCTTGCCTTTTGAGATGCACACATATAGCCCTGTTTTTCTTTGATACTTTACAGATTCTCTTCTGGCCCCTCCTTTTACCTTAGCCATTCCCTGAGATCTGGGGGGGGGGGGGGGGGCCAAGAGCAGGTGTACCTCCTGCTTTCTCTCTAGCAAGTGAGCTCTCCTGCCCTTACCCATCCTCTTGATTTCACTGCTTTTCTTTCACATCCCTGCCTTCCTTTCGATGACAAGTATCACCTCCTTATTAATGATTTTCAGCTCTATATCTTCAACACTGATGTAATCTATTACCAATCTGGAATCTCTGCACAAGGCTCTCCCTGTGTCATTTAAAACCCAGAACTTCCTAAACAACCTATGAAACATCGGTTACGAAACATCTCCCTAAGACTTTCTAGAATATCAGTTAAAATATGTCCTTTCCTTAATCATCGGCTATTCATTGCCTCCGATTAAATCCGTCCATGTGATTCCAGGCCACGCAGCTCCCTGGAGGAAGACACCAGTGCCAATGTCCTGTTCTCATCACTGACCTCCAGTTACACCTCCGTGAATCCATATCTTACTTAAGAATTGAAGAACCATCTCAAGTCTTGTTTCTTCTGAGAGTATATACAGTCCTCATTAATGGCCTATTTTTTCTGAGATTTTACAGAAATGTCCTTGTTCTTGTCCCTTAAGCCTAAAAGCTATTTGAGTTTTAGGTAAATTACAAAGGAATGTACAATCAGCATTATGTAGTACTTGAAACTACTAAGGATACGTGTTAGCTTTCTTCCCAGTGGAATGGAGACATTTCCAGTTGCAAGGAATCATTTCTTCTTTGCTGTCACTCTTCTTCGTGCTTTGTGATCGTCACGTCACCAGTGGGTGTTGCGTCCGTATCAGATGAGCCGTAGAGGTGTGGATGGATGAAAAATAACTGTGTCTTTGCAAACACTCTTCACCACTGAGTGTGAAAATAAATATCAGCTAGATTTTCTCTTTCTTTTATGAGAATAAGGAAAAAAGCAAAAGTAAGGGGAAATTAAATGGAAAGTTATCTAAAAAGTAAATACTTCACAATTAAGAGTGTTGGCTGCTGACTCATCAAGATTCCAGTCCCGTCATTGTTTGCTCAGGTTGAACACCAAGATCTGGGCTGGGGATTTGACATATGGCCATTCAGTCTTCAGTTAACTTTTACCCAAAGGCCTCTATAGTCTTGTTCTCATCTCTGTCCAAACAAGCTTAGTTTCCTAAAAACAAGCACAACTGTGATCTGCATATGCCCTGGAATCCATGGCTAGGTCTCCCCAAGTTGGAAAACTACCTCCATTCAAGAAATACTAGTCAATTACCTTAAGCAAATGTCTTGCTTATTATAACCATATTGGAAGCAAATAAAAGAAATGTCCAGAGAAAAGAAGAAAATAATTTGACGTGTTTTTTTTTTCTTACAATGGAAAGAGGCCCTGCAAGAAGGCAGGCATATCTCCTTATCTTAACTCCATAAATGAAAAAAGAGGTAAATATACATTTTTTGTGTATGTATATATGATATAATAGTGCGTATATGCATCCGTGTATAAGGAAGTACACTGTACATGGAAAGGACTCAGCAGTGTTTTCCTAAAATCCTTAATTCCTCTGTAATGACGAGCCTGTCTGACTACCTACAGCTGCTAACCAAACCCATCCCGAGAGGAGCTTTGAAGTCCAGACCCTGCAGACAGCCAAGTATCAGTGTCTGGAAACTTTCCACATGCAAGTCCTCAGTAGCCCTGGTGACGGCTGGCACATTTGGATCTGGCTGGAGCTGTTACTAGAGCCTAGATTTTAGGAAGAGCAAGGGAAAAATAAAAACAAACCATGCAGAGCAAGGCAGGTGCCAGCCGTTCCATTTTCCTGCCCAAGGGGGTCTGCGTTGTGCACTGTGCTGCAGAACGGAGCCTGGCGACTGTCGCTCTGCGGCCCTAGGAGGCTTATATGCGCCTTCGCCCTGGAATCGAAAAGGGTGCCTAAGGCAGAGATGGGTGCCGGAGAAAGGGAGTGCGGGAAGGGAAGTCATGGGTCACTCTGGAAGCATCCTGGCGCGCACCTGTCCGAGATGCCCAGGTGAAGAAATGCTGACGTGGGAGACTGGGGAGCACCAGTTGCCACTTTTCATCTGTACGAATCTTCATTTTATGTGGCGATATTCAGCTGTTTAGTTGTACTTTGAAAAGGCAGGACTCTTATGTTTACGTTATGACTGTGGGACAGGGCTCCTAAGGACAGTGTCGCAGGCCCGCGCACGGTTCACACGCCCGCCCCCACCCCGCTCTGCACATTTGGCTGGTTTGATGCATAAGTGCGGGGGGCACAGTGTCCCTGGTGGGAGCTGTTATTTCAGCGCAGGTGGCTCAGCAGGTTGAAGATCAAAGAACCCGGGGCTGTGAGGACTGCACAGGTGCAGCAGCCCTTTGATCTCGGGTTGCAGTTCCCACCCACCCGCAGATCAAGCAGCCCCCTCAAGACAGGCATTTTCGTAACTACCTTTTGGTCTGGTGGTTTGCGTGTAGGTAGATGAGAACAGCCACAGCCTGCTTGACACCAGAGGACACAAGAACAATGGATCGTGCTTGGCCTTTAGATGTCCCCAGGTCTGCTCTCACCCCTGTATTCCCTGCCGGGTTTACTACTAAAACCCATCGGGTGCTGACCACTCACCCACACGCCGCCCACTCCAGGCTGCTGCTCTCCTTGCTGCCCAGTGAACCACAGGCAGACCTGAGGATGATTCGGCCAGAAGGCTCCGTCCTGGCCCCTGCACTGTTCTGAAGCCCACGCGCACCAAAGTGCAAATTAATTAATTACTCTCCCCTGTAGGTCATCTTACCTGACTCTGAATGTTGGCTAACGTTTCCTGAGTACTGTGTGTACACTAGTTCGGTTTCTTCATATCCATTGCCATTTTTACTGGTTTCTTATTCTTTTTAAATATGTTTTTTAACTGAATTTTAGAAAGAGGAAGGGAGAGAGAGACAGAAACATCAATGTGAGAGAGATACATGGATTGGCTGCCTCCTGCATGCCCCCCACTGGGGATGGAGCCTGCAACCCGGGGATGTGCCCTGACCAGGAATCGAACCGGGACCTCCCAGCCCATGGGACAATGCTCAATCCACTGAGCCACAACGGCCGCACTGATTTCTTACTCTTGAAGTTTTTTTATACTGACAATGATTACACAGTTAGTGCTTTTAATTATTTCTTAGTGATATCATAAAATTATTATCATCTGACCCCCTTCCTAACTGAGAACACAAATCATTTCCTCTTTCATTTGGATCCTCACTGTGTTGAATACATAATAGGTGCTCCTACACACCCCCACAAGTGGTATGATAATTAATGGGATAACTTAGCTGCTTATGTTGGTAAAGTGTATTGAAATTGACACTTTCTAATAAATAAACCCAATTGATCGACCATGTTCCATATCTTGGTGATTATGTGCATTTTTTTTTCTGTATTGATTTTAGAGAGAGAGGAAAGGAGAGGGAGAGAGAGAATATCAATTGCCGGCCTCCTGCATGCCCCCCACTAGGGATTGGGCCCACAACCTGGGCATGTGCCGACTGGGAATCGAACCGGCGACCTCAACCACTGAGCCACACCAGCCGAGCTCAAAGACTCTTTTAAAAAATCATTTTTTTTAACCAATTCCTTTATTGTCTGTAGAGTGCTTTACTAATAATCATTTTAGAGTCATCATGAAATGTCCATTCAGTGTAATAGTTAAAAAGAAAAATAGATTTAAAGTAGCTGGCTCCAGTAAGGATAGTCCACTAAAACAGATGAAAATATACCAACTTTCCTTGGTTATAGCTTCCTGTGCTCAGAAACTCTATTTTTTCCTTTCTGCTGAGCTTTCTACATTTTCTTTAGAATTGAGTGTTAGCCCTCCTAGCTAGAACTGTTATTTAAATTAACTGTCTGCTTTCAAAATATGTAATAATTTGCTTGTGCGCTTAATAATTGGCTTCCCTCCACACTTCTGATCTCATCAGAAAGTGAAAATATATCTGCCGGAGAATTTTATCTATTTTCCTGCCTTTTCTTGTCCATTTGTCCGGTCCAAGCAGAGACACCTTTAGATACCTTTGAATAGAAATTAGCTATATTTCCAGCCTAAGACAATCTCACTTTTTTTTTTTTTTTTTTAGCTTATCTGCATAAACAGCCCTGCAGCCTAATAGAACAAATATAATGTTATACAACATTTTCAGGTTCTCTTTATTAAGCTGTCCAACATCATTCTACCAAGAAGTAAATTTACTTTCTGAAATATATTTCAATAACATTTTTTCAAGATTGTTATGACTCTATATACATGCCTGTTCCTTCAATATCTTTCTGAATATTGATTTTTGAATCTTAATTGCTGTTAAAACTATGACTTGCGTGTTTACGTCCAACACACACTGGAATGAATAATCCTGTTTGAACTGGTGAGGAGCCTGCTCACACCAGTGTTAATGCTCTAACGTCACAGCATTTTGTGTTTCACTCAATGTCTGCATAGAGAGGGTTCCACTTGATCAGCAGACGGTGATGTTCAGGCTCAGGTTTTGCTCTGAGCTTGGCAGGAGAAATGTGCATAAATGAAACTACTGGAGTCGGCGAACGACCATATCACCGTCAGTTATTTGCATGGTATATTTGCTATAATCATGAATTGTTAACATGGGAATATTGGCTCTTTAGTTGAATAAATTTTTGGAGTATTAATGATGACTTTATAGGAGTCAGTAATGAAAAGAGTAGACCTCCATTTCCCCTTACAATTCTCTCATAAACATTTTATGCCACTTGGTGAATTAAATAAAATTTCTCCTATTTGTTCATTCACTTCACCAATACTTATGGACTGTCCTGTAAGCCAGGTGTTCTGTGGCCACTGGAGGGCAATCCTCCCCCCCCCCCCCCCGTGGCCCATCGTGGCAGCAGTGTGATGGGCCAGGCAGACCACGCAGATGGTCACCACAAGGAAGATCCGTGTTTCTGAATTTACAGGTCATTTCAGAGTGGGAAAACTTTATTATATTTAAAATGTACTATGTCATATGTAATTGTATTTCAAAAAATGATTAGTGTCTCCAGACTACGTAATGGCTATTTCCCCTGTTGACACTGTGTTTTTGATGGAGTTTATCTGCCCAAAACATTCATTGTGTAATTATTTTTTCATTCTTATGTACCAAAAACTGTCAATCAGTACACGGAGTTGATATATTACCAGCAACCACTCCCACCCCCATCACACCACCAAAAAAAGGGAAAGATTGATTTCATTTTTTTCCTTACGCTATATATCATGGTTGTGGACAGATATATAATTTCCAGTATTTTAAAGTACTAAAAATCTCCATTACTGACTCAACAGCCTTCACTGATGTAATCTAATTCTTGCATTTATGAATATTCTTGTAATATACATTGTTGTTCTGTTGACTTGCCAACCTATAGTTAAGTGGAGCTAGTGAGCCCTTCTTCTGAACATCAACTTTGAGTGTTGCATGGACGGACAGTCTCTGGAGCATAGGAATTGAGAAAAAGGAAACAAATTTATGGCCTTCATAAAGACTCAAGGTGCTTTTCTGCTTAACTCAAGTGGTTAACGGGCATGAAGTGTTTGTTGCATTTGATGACTCTGTGTGTTAATTTATGTCCTAATGGTTGTTAGCTTGGCAGTTATTGGGAGTGGCGGGGAGCAGAAGCAGAGTGTCGCTCAGCGGGAGCCCAGGCAGCCCCAGTTCTTCAGGCCACTCAAAGCCCTTATCCTCCTCAAGCCTCCACCTATCCTCTGTCCACACACTCATATACCAGTCAAATCTGTTATCTTTCCCCTAAACTTAGATAAAATGATAAGTTTGCTGGTTGGAAACCACTTAGCACTAGCATGGGGGTATTTGGGTACTGTGTAGAGTTAGAGAGCCTGGCACAGCATCTTTGGCAAACATTTCAATTCCCCTGGGGAGAGAAAATGACTTAGACTGTTCGTGATGAAATGATACAGGTTCTGGTTAAGTCATAAGTAAGAACATAGGATTTACATGAACTTCAACAAAAGATCTCCGCAGTTGGGTTTCCTCAAGCCCAAGCTGGACATTTCTCCTGTACTATGTGGCCCACTCTGTCTCTTATTCAACTAAGGAGGCAAAATTGCTTCCCATAATGTTATGTAACTAAAACAAAACTAACAGCATTGTTCATGGAGGTCACCAATTTGTGACAAGGTTATTGGTGAGTTTTACTTTCTGTCTTCTTTTCTGGGTGTCTTCACAAATTGTTACAGTGAACATGAATTGCTTTTTAATCAAGAAAAAAGTCATTTATAATAAAAGTGGCAGAAGTACATGTATAAAGATCCTACATATATCTTTGCCATAGCAAAGTAATTTTATTCAGTATGTTCTGACTGGCTGAACCTGATATAATAATGAGCTCTTCCATTTGTATAGTTCTTTACAGATTTTCTCATGTGGGACATATACTTAATTTAGTAATGATAATAGGATAGATAATAATATCCCCAAACGAGGAAACTGTGGATTAGATATTTTATCTTGTTGGCCAAGAATTATGTAATTAACAAATAGCAGAAATAGAGCAATATTTCTTAATCCTAGAACAATTTTATTTTTTATACACTATAATATCTTTTTCCTCCAATATGTATAATGTTTTGCTAAATCCCATGAAACCTATAAAGAAATATAAGACCGGGTCCTGCCATCAAGCAGTTTATAATAGAGTTGGGGTAAAAATACATATATTGCCTGAGTTAATTATCAATTCAACTGATGGCACAGACAAAAAGTGTGGTGCATAATACAATGACTGGCAGATAGAAGGCGCTCAGGAAATGATGGCTGGATGGACAGGTGGGTGGGTGGGTGGATGGTTGAGTGGATGGCTGGGCAGAAGGGCAGATGGATTGACAAATTAATTAGAGGTATAAGACTATAAAGGAGAAAAGTTCACCGGCCACAGATGATTGAATTTCAGTAACTATATTGATTTTTATAGGCCACAGAATCTTTCAAGAAAAAGCAGATAGACTAGCTAGGTCTTCAGGAACTCGTAAGAGTGGAGTTTGACTCTTCACCCAGGAGTAGTGAAGGAGTTCTGGGCCGAGGGCCCAGCACGAGCAAAGGCGGTGGAATTTTAGAAAGGGCACGATGTGACTGGGAGTGTCATATCAGTAGGAAAGGACTGACTTTTCTAAAGCAAAAGGTTTGGTGAGGAGTTTGTTTTGAAAGTTGAGTAGGGACTCTATTATAGAACATCTTGAATTTCAAGCTGAAGTATTTATTTTTTTATTTTTTTATCCTCACCCAAGGACACTTTTGCATTTATCTTCAGATAGAGCGGGAGGAAGAGAGGAGGGAAGAGAGAGAGAGATACATCAATGTGAGAGAGACACATTGACTGGCTGCCACCCACATGAGGGCCGGGGACAAACTGCAACCGAGGTACGTGCCCTTAGCAGGAACTGAACCCAGGTCTCTCTGGTCCGCAGGACAATGCTCTAACTGTTGAGCCAAACCGGCCAGGGCTCAAGCTGAAGTATTTAATCCATAAGCCTGGGCTATTATAGAAATTTTTGCCTAAAATAATTAATGTTATAAGGAAAATATTTTAGGCAGCAAAACTAGTATAAGTATGACTTTGTGTTAAATATAAAGATGAGACAGTTTAATACATGGTGAATAGTTTAAGTGTTCAACTGGGATTTTAAAGTATTTTCAGCCCTGGCCGGTTTGGCTCAGCAGTTAGAGCATTGGCCTGTGGACCAAAGAGTCGCGGGTTCGATTCCAGCCAAGGGCACATACCTCAGTTGCAGTTTGTCCCCAGCCCCAGTTGAGGTCTTGCGGGTGGCAACCAACCGATGTGTCTCTCTCTCTCTCTCTCTCTCCCCCTCCCACTCTGTCTGAAAATAAATGTAAAAATATCCTCAGGTGAGGATTAAATAAATAAATAAAAGTATTTTCAGAAAGAACTGCACCTGTTGATCTTCCTGTATCATCATTGAAATATTCCTGAATGTAATTGAAGTTTCTGAGACAGTTACATAAAATTCAGCTTCAGATCAATAGGTATTTTCATTGAGAGCTAAAATTACAACATGTGAGGATAAGAAGCTGGCATAAAAGCACAGAGGCCTCCAAATATTTCATGTATAAAGTTTAATAATTTTTTCATATGCTGGAGGAAAGGTGATAATTTATATCTTCTGAGATATTCAGCCTAAAGACTAGGCATGTCAGAAAATTGGTGTTTCTTGCATGTCAGTTCTTACTGCACTAAAAGAAGTTGTATACATTGTCACTTCTCTTTATACCTATTATTTTAATTTACAAAATTGATGATGTCATTACTTGAATACAAGTGGTTAATAGTGACGCCTTTGAGCAAACTGTATGGGTTAGAGTCCAGCCCAACCACGGAACTGCTGGGCAATCCCAGCCACGTTTCTCTCTGATCCTTAATTTTCTCATCCATGAATGATGGTAATAACAGCAACAATATCGTGATTGTTGGAAGGATCAAATGTAAAAATATGCACTAGTGCCTGCCATGTAGTAACAGTTCATGTTACTGGTAATAATAATCATTGTGCTATTCATTCATTTTCTTGTTGTGATTGTTTACTTGTTTTGTTTTATTCATTTTTAAAGCATTGCTATAAAGAAAGTTAGGATCACTTAAGGATGTGTCTGTATTCTCTGCTGAATGAAATTATAACTCAACATATATAGCGCAGGTGGCTCATAACCACAGTAAAGCTGACCGGCCTCTTGCCTTTTGTAGTGAGCCATCTCTATGGATTCGGACTGATGGATGCAGAAGCCATGGTGATGGAGGCGGAGAAGTGGACCACTGTTCCCCAGCAGCACGTGTGTGTGGAGAGCACAGACCGACAAATCAAGTAATGTCTGCTGCAAATACATAGCGTGGCAATGTCTTCAGAGCGAGCAGGCCAGTGCAAGGGCTCGGGGCAGCCCTGTGTTACACATGGAAGCTAAAACCATGTGTAGTTTTTTTTCCTGATGTAATGATAAAATTCTAATAGGATATCTAGGACTCAGAGCTGTTAAATGCACACTAGTAGAACCCAACGATCCTTAAAAGGAAAGTATCTCTTAAAAGGGGATTTGGGGGGGGGCCTAGATGGACATTCTTAATTTTTCTACTCTGTCAATATAGCTATTTGATGGTATAAATATTCTCCGTAAGTCAGTGTACTCCAAGGAACCGAACTGTATGTTCTGGAAACGTAACTACATACCATTAGTTCTCCTGAGTGGAGTGGTGCAGAATGCACAGGGAATGACTGCAGTTTATCTAGAGCCCAGGGCCCATCCCCGTGTTTCAGCTGCACAGACTTGGAGGATGAGCTGACAGGTTCACCCAGCCACAGTGTGAAGTCTCGCCTAGGTGCTGAGTCCAAAGAACAGGATTCATCTTCGCGATTGTGTTAGTATTCTTACCCTGGGCTTTCTTTTTAGAGAGTTGGCTTTGGTTGTGATGAAACGGGAGTCATTATAATTCTTGAGAAAACTGGTTAGGAAGCAGAAATAAATGAATCAAAGTTTTCTTTTTCCTATTCTATTCTTTTGTGGCAAAGCACAAGAGAAAAAGATAAAGGAGTGGAAAATTAACCAGTATTTATGGAACACTCATTAAGGGCTAAGCCGAGGGCTAGAAACTTCATCCGTGTTTTCGTGTTAAAAGTTTGTCAACATTTGGGTATTATTCCCATTTGACAAATGAGGAAATGAGATCAGGGAGAATATTTGTTTATTCATTCACAAATTTACTTACCAGTTCGGCAACTCTTTTTCTTGAACTTACTAAATATCAAGCACTGGCCTAGATTTTAAGGGTAAAAAAGGATATAAGAAATGCCTCCTGCCCTGTGGAACTTATAGTCTAGTGGGAGTCAAGCCAGAAATATATATAAATAATTACAAATTACAATAGGTGAGTGTTGGAAATACAAAGGGTAGAAAATAAGAGGTGAGGGCATATTTTTCCTGTGGTTCAGTGACAGTCTCAGAGAGTGAAATTTAAGCTTTGACCATGAAGAATGAGCCATACGAACAGCAGCAAAAAAAAAAAAGAAAGGAAAAAGAAAAAAACAAACAAACCAGCATTTGAGGCAGAGTAGTGTATGCAAAGGCCCTGAGGTGGAAAACTATCCCAGAACTTGAACAGATGCCAGTGTGGCTGGAGCCCAGTGTTCAATGGGGACAATGGCACAGGAAGAAGCTAGTGAAGAAGACAGGAACCTATGGGCAAGAGGAAGTGTGTGCCTGCCCATGGGTCACAGAGAGAGGAAATGGTAGACCAGGGTCAAATCCCAAAGTCATGCTAATCCCCAAGCTTTCACTGTACCACAGTACCCTATATCAGTGGCTCTCAAAGTGTATTCCATAGGACATCACTGTCGCCTGGGAACATGTTGAAATGCTAATTCTTGAGATCTACCCCAGCCTTACTGAATCAGATACTCTGGGGCCAAGGCCCAGCAATCTGTGTTTTAACAAGGTGAGATTCTCAAGTTGGATATCCACTGCCTGCGTGCAGATAAAAGACCCTAATTCCCCCTTTCCTCTCACTTGCATCCTCTCCACTGCCTAACCCGTGTTAATCCTTTAAATGACCCAATCATTGGGTGACAGTATCCCTTAGTGTGTCCTTGAGGATCCAGTGACCTACTGCTTGCATTACATCATGTGATGTCACTCGAGGCTTGCAGGCTCTCTCAGCCGCCTCTGCCATGTACTCAGCTCCAACTCCCTCTCTCTCTGTTGCAGGACAATTCGCCCCAACAGTGCCGTGCGCTCCATCTACAAAGCTTCGGGCTGCTCCGATAACCCCAATCACCACGTCAACTACCTGGAACATGTAGTTGTGCGCATAACCATCACCCATCCCAGGAGGGGCGACCTGGCCATCTACCTGACCTCGCCCTCAGGAACCAGGTCCCAGCTTTTGGCCAACAGGTACAGTGATGTAGGGGTTACGGTGACACTCAGCTATTCTTCAGGGAGGAAAGGGCCAGCTGCTCCGTCCTTCTACCCTAAGAACTAACTAAAGGATACATAGATGTCATGATGGGATGGTCATAGCTCTCGCTGCCCATACATAAGTAGAGAGTGTGAAGCTGCAAAAACAGTGTAACATATAATACTTGGGTAATATTAAAAGGATGCCACAGAAAACTTGAAGGCCACCTGTTGTTCCTGATCCTAAAAGAAAAGGTAGAGCACTAACTCTTCAGGCCTCTGAGATTCTTTCCCTTCCCTAAATGTCTACTGGCATTTGGTGCAAATTACTCAGTTCTCTTGCCCAAGCACTTTCGGAAGTTCACAGAAATTCTATTTGTTTTAAAATGGGCATTGGCAAATGTTTTTCCACAAGCAGTCAATTAGTAAATGTTTTGAGCTTTGCAGGCCATGTTTCTGTTATAGCTACTCAACTTTGCCATTACAGTGCAAAAGCCCCTGTAGACGATATAAATGAATGGGCATGGCTGTGTTCCAATAAAACTTTATTTACAGAACAAGCAGAGGTCTGGGTTTGGCTTGAGGATGCTGTGTAGTTTGCTGACCCCTGTTTTAAAGGTTGGTCCTGTAGTCTTTATTGCCCAAGAGGGCACCCAGTTTCTCTTCTTTGCCTCTTCCCTTCTCCCCACTCCCTCCACACATTTCTCCAGCAGGTAATTGTATTGCCAGGATCCTGATTAAAGGCCAGAATGTTCTAGCACAAGTTTTCGTTTGCCCCACTGGCTTTTTGAGTTGTTGGGAGCATGGAAGAGGGGTGCTTGTCAACAAGTGGGACCAGATGGGAAAATGTCAGGTTGTCCTATATGCTGCATTTCCATTATGGTTCTAAAATACAAACCACAAGCAGAAGGAAGCCCAAAAGAGTCTTTAATTTGATATTTCTCTCCAAGAGGAACATTAAATGGGAGCAAAAACCTCATCATCGATGGCACATAGAGTGCAAACGAAAGCCAGCCTTCTATGTAGACACAGCCACCTGTCCCCATGCCAGGTGACCATGGCAGCGGTGATCTTTGTCAGGAGACCAGCGCAGGCCAGAGGACTTGAGGCCAGGAGCCAATGCAAACCTGCAGAACTGAAAGTGGGACTGAGCGGTTGCCGGCTGATTTTCCAAATCCCCAAATTCCATCTGCTATAGGACAGTGAGAAAAAAGAAGAGCAATAAATAGCACTTCTAGGTGACTAGTAGTACAGATTCCAAAATCTCCAAGTGCATTTTATTTCCGTGCTTGGAAGACTTGCTGTGTTCTTGAAAACCTAACATCTTCCATTCTGGCACGGAGAAACCTGGGTTTAGTACTTTATGAAGCACAGCTTAGCCAGAATAAGTGCGTGCAGGTGCAAGGAACAGAAGGGTGCTGGACGTGCCCTCCTTCTGCAGACAGGGGCCTCCACTGTCGCCTGCCAGGTCATTGCAAGTACCTGCCTGATGCTTCTTTTCAGCTAGCAAGACCTTCAGGTGCATAAGTACGTGATGGATGGAGGTCCCACTCGCGGTTGTTACCGATGCCAGAGAAGACCTTTTCTCTGTTGTTGTTGTTTCTTTCTTTGCTGTTAGTCATCTGTGTTGAACTTGAAGGAGTATCCAGGTGAAGTGCAAAGGTTTGCTTTACACATGGGCGGCTCTTAGGCCTCGAGCCCCCTCCATTGTAGAAAAACAATCCTTTGCAGTTGCTGTGTCCTTGGAAAACAGCCTCCTCAGCCTTTCTGGGCTCTTCCTGCATATTTTAGTATTCTTTGTTGGCTTCCCCCGAAATGACTTCAGTGAGGAAACTTGTGAGCAGAGGAGCTGTGGATTCCGCTCGTCGCCGGTGTTTGGTGGGTGACGAGCTCACTGGCGTCGGTTGCACACGCATTCTTGAACCGTGGACGTTTGCTTTGCTCTCTGCAAAGTGCTGAGCCCGAGTGCTGCCTGACTGTGTCGGAGAAAAAGAAACAGGCACTCGAGACGCTCAGCGACTGGCGGTCATGAGGTTCACCTCCGTTTCCCCAACCGAGGGCTCCTGGGAAGAAGGCTTGTACCCCGAGTGCATCTCCTGGGCCTGGAGCATTTCCTAGGCTGCTGCTCTTTTGTACATCTTCCGTCTCCAGAAAATAAGTAGCCACTGAAAAGAGGCAGACAGATTGGAGTGGAGGAAGCGGGCCGACGGCACTGAGAGATGTAAAGGATGTTATGAATTCATTTGTCTACAGCTCCCCCAAAACGCTGCTCTGAGCAGCTGACTCCTTAAATGAAAACCAGCTGCACCGGGTCCCAAAGCCACATCTGGCCACGTTCCAGGCCTGGCTCCCCGGTCCTCGCTGTGCTTGACACTAGTAGCGTCCCTCCTACTGAGGCAGCTAGGGAAAGACGGTTTCTTTTGGCATTTCCTCCTTCTGGCATCTTCTGAAGCTTTAATTTTATGAGAGGAAATCTCTACTCAGAACCTCTCAGGCTCAGACCTAGTGGCAAGGAATCCTTGTGTCCTGTCACCTTGGCCCTGTTTCAGAACACATTCCCAGGGTCAGGAGCTGACTGCGAGAAGCGTAGGCAACCGTGGGGAGGGGGAGGGAAAGGCCTACTTCGCTCCGGGTCTCCTTGAGGTTGGGCTGCAAGGCCGAGCACTTGACCTCAAGGAAAACATGAAGAGGTCAGGTTCTAGAAGGAACTGGTGTAGCGAAGACTGTTAACAAGAGCAATGATTGGTCCCTCTCTTGGACACGTATGTTTCCTTCAAGGAAGTTGAGATTTCTGAAGATCACATAAAGCAAAGAACACTGTGCAGTTGAAGACAGGCATTTTGAAAGGTATAAAACATAAAGGTACCCTCGTGGGGGGGGTCATTGGAGATGAAGAGGGAGAGCCGGGGTGGCAGAGTGGTCCCCATCTGCTCTCTGCCATTCCTCCGCGAGGGGCAGCTCTTCACGGGGCACGGGAAGATGCTGAGAGCCAGCTCACACCCCCTTTGTGAAGCAAAACTATACACGTGGACAATGAGGGCAAGCCAGGGAGCAGACTCCTGCCCTCCATTCCCTGGGACCGTTCTTTTCAATATTGAAAAAATAGGTGTCCTATCGTCTTGGGTCCTGAAATTATGATCGATAAGGGTAAATGCCCAAAGGAAATCAAGTCCTTATTTCCCTAGACATTTCTGTGAGGGATTTGTTCAGTACGGTGTTTCCCCTCAGCACAGCCATTCCTTAGGGATCGATTTTCCACAGAGTCGCTGAACACGTGAAGTCTGCGTGGGCCGTCTGGAGCCCCTCAGTGCCGCCCTGTCCAGACTGCGGGCACTTGCTGGAACTCCCGTGGAGAACAGCTGTTGGAGGAAGAACAGTGTACCAAGCATCTGCAGGTGCTGAGGCCTGGAAGGCACTCGGCAGCATTCAGAGCGAGTCCAACTTGAGCTCACACCCCATTCGCCCAGCAGGCAGGCGCCCCTGCAAGCCAGGCTGATAGGTAGTGGGTGGGTGGGAGCCCTGAGTGAACAGGGCAGCCCCTGAATGGACAAAGGGCTAGTTCCTTCTCTTCCCTTTGTTTTCCCCTGCCCTCCCACCCTCTCGGTCCTCCTCCCTGCCCCACAAAAAGCCAAGCCGGAGGGTCAGCACCAATGGTTTACTTCTGGAGAGAATGTGGAGGTCCAGCATTGTGGAGGGAAGCTCGATGGGCTTGGGTCCCTTTAAAATGTTTTTAGACAAGAGCAACTTCAGATACAAGCTTTTGTTCTCCGACACATTCAAAATCTGCCCGTGTAAAAACGCTCAGACAAAAGCTTGTCTCATCAGATTCTTCCTTCAGCTGTGCCTGTTGTAGAATTGTGAAAAGCTGTCGTCCTCTTTTCCCCCCTAAGTCTCCCCCTCCCCCAACTCATTGAGGTTTAGATTTAGTTCTGCTGGATTGGCTCTCTGTTCCAAATTTTGGCCTCGGACTGAAAGCTGAAACTTTGCCTCCCTCTCTAAATTTGATTACAGCCGAATATCTCTGCTTCTCATTACAATCGTAAGCACAGAGGAGGTACACTTTCTAAACTGCAAAACCTATAGCATTCTATCATGAGCTCTGGTTAAACGTGGTGTTTACATTTAAATCATTTTTGTCGCTGCCCTACCCACATGTTCAGCAACAGACTGTTGACATTTGTAAAGTGTCATGCTATATAAATGCATTTGCGACTCGCAGTGAAAGGTTTTCATTCCAATAAGGCTTCCCCATGAGAACCCTCTTCCTTCATTCAAAAGAAGGTATGGCCTTGGAGTTAGTCCGAGCTGGGTGTGTCTTGATTTCACCGATTTTTTGTTTGTTTGTTTGACTTTGGAAAAGTGATTCTCTCATCTGGAAAACAGACCTCACAGGGCTGTGATAAGTATTAACTAAGATAACATAAAGCAAGTCCTCAGCACAGCCCCTGGCATGGTAAGCACTTAATAAGTGCTAACCTTTATTTACACTTCAGGTCTCAAAGCACCTGGCGAATGGCTCAATCAAACACAGATGGCTGGGCCCCTCTCCCAGAGGTTCTAATTCTATATAATTCTGTAGGTCTGGGGTGAGGGCCATGTATTTGCATTTCTAATGAGCTCCCAGGTGATGCTGAAGCTGCTTGTCCACACACCACACTTTAAAGAGCATCTATTTAAAAGATCATCCAGCTTTTTCATACACATTCTTCTTATTTTCGTGTCATCAGAAGACCTGTGGGCCGTGTGTGCTGGATGCTGCGCAAGTCACTGACAAAGGAGGTTAAAATAGAAAGCAGATACTTAGAGAAAAGCCATCGACTATAAAATGGAATAAAATCTTCAAGAAAATTAAAGTATTTACATCATATACCTACAAGAAGAAAGGCGTTGTGAGATTAAGTTAGTAATAGTAGGCATGTTGAAAGTTTTCGAAAAACATCTTTTTAGGTCATCCAAACCTCTAGAACTACTGCCTTTCGCTCAGCCTTTCTTAAAGAAGTGATTCCGATTAGGAGAGAGGAAAACCCAATAGTGTGTTTTCCATACCCTGTTTGAAAAGCAAGTTATTTAAAACTTACAAAAGCCAACATCTAAAGAAAAAAACTAAGATACAATTGAGCCAAATGAGTGCTTTAAGCATTATTTAAGCTCTACCTTAAATTGTGATGAAGCGCTTAAAAAATTTAAAAATAGAGAAAACTTCCAAAAATATGGGTCTAACCATTAGACTCTAACGTCTAATTCCATAGTGAACATTCGTACTGTTTGCTTAGTAGTGGATGATTCTGAAATTAAGACCAATTTACAGTTTCAGGAATAATTCTGTAACACACAGCTGCCAGTATTTATACAATGTCTTGTTAAATAGTTGTCATAACATCACAGAAGAACATTGTAGCCTTGACAGATTGGCTAGACTCTTTAAGTGAGAAAGGCGAGGAGGGAGCTCACAGTAATTATATGAGTTATTTCCTGAGTTAATTCCTCAAAAGGATGTACTATCAGGCTTCATCCAAAGTAATTTATTTGAAAACTGCTCCCAGAGATAGGGCTGGGGGCACCATTGTAATAACTGGACGCATAATTTCTGCCACCACACACGTCATTTCGTTGAGCACATGATTATGAAGTCAGCTCTGACAGGACAGGGTTTCACCGCAACATGTGGATACGGGCATGGAGTCCATCTGCTCCAGCCTGCAACGCACTGGCCCTGCTGTATTGACAGTTATCCATACTAATAATGTTGGCATGCGTCTGGTTTCTCCACTGTTGGCACAGCACAGGTGTTCAGAGTGCCCACTGGACTTTTTAGTCGATATACGGAGACCACACAGTTAGAATCTCCTTAGCAGGCGTGCAGCGGTTTGACCCTGGATTGTCTTGAGCAAGTATGTTCTTTGCAACACAAATCTAGCCTACTGGCGACATCACTTTTTGTCATGTGCAGGTGACGCAGTGTTTTTCAATGCTACAGTGCTAAAAATAAAAATAGTGGAAGTGTTGAGTCAGAATTAAAATAAAGGACAGGGTGAAGTTAGAAAGCCGGATGCCCAGCTAGTTGAAACAGCAATCGGGGTCTGTTTCTCTCCCCATCAACTCTTTCAGCGAAGTGTAATGATTGAGTTTGGCCACATTTTAATTCCTCTCCTCAACTGTTATGTTCCTGTGAAAGTAATGATCATGCCAGCTCCCCAGCAAGTGAAGAGACCAGGGGGTAACTGGTGAGCCCCACAGACAAAGCCCGTTTATATTCGAGCTTTGAGACACTTGTTTGAATGTTGATTTGTGAATGTTTCTTCTTGGCACCCAGTTTATATTTAATTTTTGTTTCCAGTGTGATTTAAAAGTGATTGGTAGCCATGGAATGATTTTCAAAGGTGGACAGGAAAGGGTGGGAGGGAAGAAACCTAGGGTCTGCTAATCCAGCAGTGAGATAATTGACCCGTGAGGAATTCAGAGCTGGCCGAGGCTGTGGAAACAGGACTGCCCCTCATGTGACTGCAGCCTCAAGTCTCCTTTGTCGGTTCTGGACATGCGGCAAGGAGCCAGCTGCTCTGTCTAAACTGTTTGGGAGTTGCCTTTAAGTTCGGTACTCTTGGAAAGGTATTATGTGACAAGTTACTCCTTCAGTGACCTCAGATGGCACAATGGCCTCCACAAATCAGAGCCTAAATTAGGACTGTGGGCTGAGAAGTGGTTCTAGGCTGGTTTTCCGCCTCTGTCCATTTCTGTGTCAACATATTCCCTTTAGTGACACGTCTCTGGCAGGAAAGGCAACGTGAAAAGGCTCCTCTCGCCCTGGCCAGTGTGGCTCAGTGGTTAGAGCGTCGGCCCCCCACACAGAAGGGTCTCGGGTTTGATTCCCAGTCAAGAGCATATGCCTGGATTGCAGGTTTGATCCCCAGCCCAGTTGGGGCACATGTGGGAGGCAACCAATCGATGTCTCTCTCTCTTACCTCAGTGTTTCTTTCATTCTCTCTCTCTCTGTCTCCCTCCCACTCCCTCTCTCTCTGCCCCTCTACCTTACCCTCTCTCCCTCTCTACCACTCTCTCTCTAAAAATCAGTGGAAAAAATATCCCCAGGGGAAAATTAACCAAAAAAAACCTACCTCCCCCACCCCCCATGTCTCCCAGCATACATACTTCCTGGGTTTCACGGGAAGAACCCTGTGTATGTAAGCCAATTATGTAATGACCCAATGATCTCTTCCTAGCCAAGTCCAGTTTTAAGCCATAACCTTGTGAAATGAGACCTATTATGGTAGCACATGGGTAGTAGGCTCTCCATAGAGTGGACCATCCTGACTCTATGGGAGATCCATTGTGGTGTGGAGACGTTCCTCTGAGGAGCCACGAATTCCTCTCTGTTGTGAGGGAGAGCTGCCTGATCCAGCGAGCCCTCGTTACAATACCACACCCTCTCTGCTCAGAGCCAAACTGTACAGATGATATACGGATATTCTTAAACACGGAAAAGGGCTTTGTGTCCAAGTAAGGTTTGAAAATCACTGCCTATCACTGACCCCATTATGGCGCTTACTGTAACATACTTGAGCATCCAAAGATCTGAGATGTTCTCCCGTAAGGAGATCTGTTCAACCTGAACTCAGCCTTTCCCAAGTTTTCTGAGATGGGACACTTTCAGAATGCTGCCAAATGATTTTTATTTTTCTTCTTTCAAGGAACAGGTAGCAAGTGATCTTCCTGTTTATTGTTTTTTTCTCCTGGGAACACTGCTTAGTGTCAAGCCATTCACCTCACAGCCCACAGCTGTCGCCCACCCTTGCAGCTTTAGAATCCAGCTGGCATTTTAGAGAGAGCCTCGAACACATTGATAGGATACTTTTAAAAAATCAGAATTCTAATATATTAAGTTGTAAGGAGAGTAAACGAGTTATTTTTTGTTTTTAAAAGGGCGCATTTTATTCCCATAGGGAGATCCACACAGAATGTCCAATGATAGCCACCAGTTTGCTTGGTGAACATGAAATCGCACCAACATCCACTTGCCATAATCTTTGCATTTGTGTCTGCAGAAGGACAGATATGTCCCAGTAACTGGACATCGTTGCTCCTAAAACAACACCAGACATATTGTCCCCTCTCTGTTCACCTCTCTGGCTCTCAAATTAGCTTTCTTATTTCATTATTTTCTCAATGAAAATAACAGATGCACATAATTTAAAAAAGAAAAGCTCTTTAAAAAGATCTGCCACTTGCCCCATCTTTTAGTCTCCGCCCTCTAGGTCCCATCTCTACAGGAACCTGTTGGCTGTGTCTTCAGGTGGTCAGATGTACATCATGTGCCTAAATAAAAGATGGGCCAGTTTCTTGATGTGCTAGTTTTATCCATTATCTACGATATGTCTTTAATCCTGATGAGGATTCTACTTCCTTATTCTGTTGTCCTCATATTTTGTATCCCTCAGGATTGCATCAGAGGAAACAGAAACAATTCTAGCTCTTTCGAGTAGGAGGAGATTTCATGGAGAAAATCTTTGGAAATGCCGGAAGAGCAGAGGCTAGGCTGGAGTCTGAGGCGTGACTCCCTGAACTGGAGGAGAGTCGTGGGCAGTCTTTGTACCGACGTGTAATTCACATAAAATACAATTCGCTTTTTAATGTGACCAACTCATTGCGTTTTAACATACCTATATGTACGACCATATACCATTACTTTCAAGATGTGAACGAGTTCCATCACCCCTAAATCTTCCGCCATGGCCCACCCTCATCCCTCCCAGTCCAACAGCCACTGAGCTGTTTTATTTGTTACCTTTTCTAGAATGTAGTCTTTTGTGCCTGACCTCTTGGACTCACCTTAGTGCTTCTGAAATTCATTCTTGGTATTACTAGTTCATTCGTTTTTATTACTGGGTAGTATTTCCTTGTATGACTATACCATAGTTCATCCATCCATCGTTGAAGGACATCTGAGTTAGCGGTTTTTGAGTGCTGTGAACAGAGCTGCTGTGAACTTCACGTGGCGCCCTGTGCATGGCACATTCTTCACGTCTCTTGGGTAAATATCTAGAAGGGGGTTGCTGAATTGTGTGGTGAGAACCAACACACTGTTCTGGAGCAACAGTACCTTCTGGCATTCCCATCAGCGGTGTGAGGAATTCCATCTTCAACCCGTGGAACAAGCCCTCTGTGGGTAAAGTCTTAACCCAGTTTCCCCAAGTCCCCAGTGGCTATGCCTTCTAGCTTTGCTATTGCCTGGCCAGGCCGTGCCTGCTTCCCTGTGGGAGAACAATGAATGATACACGTTTGGATCTACCAACCAGCGATGTCCAGGATGAGTACAGCCTCCAGTGTTAGCTGAACGTGCTGATGGGTTTGAAAAGATCACTGGTCATGGTCTTGACTTGACCCTCACTGGGTTTTAAATAACAGATAAAACAGTGTTTTATGGTTCTCTCTCAGGCTTTTTGATCACTCCATGGAAGGATTTAAAAACTGGGAGTTCATGACCATTCACTGCTGGGGAGAACGAGCCGCCGGCGACTGGATCCTTGAAGTCTATGACACTCCCTCTCAGCTGAGGAACTTCAAGACTCCAGGTGAGAACTTCTCTTCTATAATTTGGTGTGCTGTGTAGAGAAACAGTATATTTTGGCCAAGGAGTGTTTCACATTCATATATCAACTTCATTCGTTTCCATGTGGTCCTGTGTTTTGAGTTGTTTTGCTTTTGTTTTTTTTCCAGTTAGCAAGATTACGATTTCAGAGGTAATAATTCAAGGATAAGAAATAAAGAATAAATATCCAGATATAAGTGCAAGATTAAAACATGACAGCTATTGATTGATATTTCAGAATGTGGGATCCACATCTCCAACCAGCTTCCCTTACTTTCTTCGTCTGTAAACCAGCCAGCCGTGTCCACCTGCAGTGGGTTAAGCTGCCTGGTGGTAAGCGGAGACACGCTTCCTTCGTTATCTTTTTTCCGAGTTCACTCTACACTTAGATTTCAGTGCAGGCAAGATGTTGGGCTGGCCTATGCCAGCGAAGCTGGTTGCCACCAAAGGAAATTAAGGATGGTGTTCTGCCCTACATGGACCCAGAGTTAAGGAAAAGAAAACTTTCTGGACATGTTAAAAAAATTAAAAACGTGGAAATTACAATGTTAACGAAGGTCTTTCCGGTTGGCCTCAGACTTTTGTTGCTGCGTGCGTCCTGCTTCCTTCTTCACGGAAGCTTATTTCTAACCTCCATCAGAAGGGAAAGGACGCAGGCAGCCTGGGCTGGGAGACTGCACGGGTCTGCAGCAGCCTGTGCTGCCTGTGCTGAGCCCTGGGAGTGCTGGGCTCGGTAACAAATGATCTATTTGATCAGTAACCCAGCTTCCCACCCAGCTGTGGACACATGTTTGATTGTCTGAAAAATTCATGCTTCAAAGTGTTCAATCCATCTGCAGAAGTTTCAGACCTCAGAGTGATTTCAGGACTGACATCCAAGCCTAGCCCTTTCCTGATGGCAGAATAAACTAACCGAGACATTCTGTAATTAAGTGTAAGAGTGTGTGCCATTCAGGTACAGTGGGCTGCAGAGGGAGGAGGAGGCACATGGCAGGACACAGGGGAACACAAGCATACGATTACCAGACTTTTCGTCCACCAGAATTACTCATTCTGAGAGGTCCATGTTTGATCACACAATCTGGCCATCTCTTTTCCCTAATTCTGCACACTGTGTTGCCGCAGTGGTCCCATATCACAGAGGTTAAAACCAACATGGTGGCCCGGTCCCAATGAACAGCATACACGTTTTAAGAGTATCTGGGTCCCGCTCACCTCCGACATGCAGCCTGGATATAATGGTTGCCAAGGCTTTACCCAGAAATCAAAGGTTTGTTAGCAAGGCAGGTTGATAGAAAACATTCAGATAAACTAGTTTCCAGGACCTGCCCCTCTCCTGTCCTCTCCCGGGGCCGTGCTCATTGCCCTGCTGTGGAGGTGACTGGGCTGTACTGCCCTAACCAAAGGGCAGCTCCCAGTGGATCCCTCAGCAGGGGTCACTACAGGGCTTTTATGTGGCCAGAGGTCCCAGAGAAATAAACCCTGACAAAATGAGGCAGCTGTGTACCAAGGGGAGTGGGGGGTGCAGCCTAGGGTGCAGACATAAAGGATGGGTGCAGACGTAAGGGATGGGTGCATTCTCTGTTGAGAATTTAAGACAGTTATAAAACTAACTAAAAGTGACTCTGCACTTTATTATCACCTTGAACCAGCAATTCTAAAGGATGTCAGTGATAAAATGCTCCTCCCCTCCTCTCTCAAGAGCAAACTGGCCTGGGGGCACACTGCTGATTGACCTGACATTTGTGTGCAAGGGTCAGAGGCTCTGAATATAAATCTCTCTGCCTTCAAGGAGTCCAGAGTGTAGGCAATTTACTCTGATTCCCTGTGTGGAAAGCCCTTTGCAGTGGCCCGGAAAATCCAGATTGTCTGTTTCATAGCATTGGCTGCTCCTTATACTATTTAAATGTTCATGTTTAACCCCAATCACCTCTAGTCATTTTAGAGATGTTCTTTTATGCCAGAAGAGAGATACTCTGATGCTATTTACTGGCCTGGGGTCAGGACACTTTCACAGAAAACCGTGATCTTTGGGTAGTCTTCCCTTAACCAACCTTTTGGTTCAGGATTAGTCACAACTTTGAAAAGGGACTTTCACTTTGGTGTGTATGTGTGTGTGTGCACCTATACACGCACACACTTCTATCATTTCTGTGGTGTGCAGTGCAGTGGAAGATTTCTCTCTCTGATTAATGAGGGGTTTCTTATTAACCTACGAGATGTAGAATTTTCTAGCCCAGTTAAATGGTAGAATCATTCCCAAGTATAGTGATTCCTGGCTCCAAACTGAGTTTATACTCGTTTATTGTTTCTTTCCATTTGTATATTATTAAAATGCATATTAAAGATTTTGGGAGCAGTTTTTGTTTTGTTTTGTTGACCATTAAACTTATCTTGGGCCTGGCCAGTGTGGCTCAGTGGCTGAGCGTCGACCCATGCACCAAAAGGTCGCTGGTTGGATTCCAGGTCAGGGCACGTGCCCAGGTTGTGGGGGACATGCAGGAGGCGGCCAGTCAGTGTTCTCTCTCATCGATGTTTCTGTCTCTCCATCTCCCTTCCTCTCTAAAAATCAATAAAGAAAAAAAATTTTTTTAAACAACCCTATCTTGGGTTTTCTATCTTGGGCAGATTGCACTTATGTGAGCAAGTAGAATGAATTTTTCTCGTTCTGTATTTACACAGCTATTTCTTAACACAAAGTTGCAGTGTCAACTGCAAAATCTAGAATTTAGCAAGTGGAAAAGATGGTAGGGAAGAAAAAAAGTGACGGCCCAACTATGGCAGTATTTGATGTGAACTGTGGTAGAGTTCTAAGGAGATAAAATCGCATAGTAAGTGAAAAATAGAGATGGACTGCCCAGCAAGGGTATCCTCAGTGGACTTATGAAGCAGTTCAGAGTGGCACAAAGGGAAGTAATCAATTATGAGGCGGCATTCTTCAAAGAACTAGGAGGGTCAATTTTTAGATCTAAAATAATTATAAATTAAAAGAACCGGGTTTTAGGGTGACTGATGGGTTGGATTTCCTGTGATGTCCTGTGTTACATTCTCCATCCGTACACCTGAGAGATGCTGTAGGGAAAAGGGTTGCCTTTCGCATTGCTGCCTACAGGCAGTCTGCTAGGTCATCAGTGTCAGGCAGTCACTCATGTCTCCTTAATGCATACTACTTGGAATTCCAAGATCAAACAGCACCTTGATTATGAAAAGCACAGTCACTGACAAGTGAGTCCAAAGAAAAGCTGGTGGAGGGCAAACCACATGTACACCAATGTGCTGACCCAGTGCAAATGTCAGAAAACAATGGCACAGAATAATGTATGTGCAATTTTACATGTCAGGTTCCTAAACTCCTGGAAACGAACAGGAAGGCAGTATTATATATAATGGTTCACAAATATAGGATTTGGATTCAGAATTTTCTTTTCATTTTCTTTTATTTTAAAATTTCTCTTTATTGTTGAAAGTATTACAGATGTCCCCCTTTTCCCCCTCATTGACCCTCTCCACCCCGTTCCTGCTCCCCACCCCTCAGGCCTTCACACTTTTGTCTGTGTCCGTGAGTTATGCATATATGCATGTAAATTCTTTGGTCACTCTCTTCCCGCCCCCGCCCCTTCCCTCTAAGGTTTGTCAATCTGTTCCCTACTTCCTTGTCTCTGGATCTATTTTGTTCATCAGTTTGTTTTATTCATTAGATTCCACAAATAAGTGAGGTCATATGATACTTGCCTTTCTCTGACTGGCTTATTTCACTTATCACAATACTCTCCAGGTCCCTCCATGCTATCTCAAAGGGTAAGAGATCTTCCTTACAGCTGCATAGTATTCCACAGATTTTTTTATCCACTCATCTACTGATGGACACTTAGGCTGTTTCCAGATCTTAGCAATTGTAAATAGTGCTGCTATGAACATAGGGGTGCATATATTCTTTCTGATTGGTGTTTCAGGCTTCTTAGGATATATTCCTAGAAGTGGGATCACTGGGTCAAAGGACAGTTCCATTTTTTATTTTTTGAGGAAAAGCCATACTGTTTGTTCCATTTTTTATTTTTTGAGGAAAATCCATACTGTTTTGCATAGAAACCTTCCCACCAGCAGCGTACTAGGGTCCCCTTTTCTCCACATCCTCACCATCACTTGTCCTTTGTTGATTTGTTGATGGCAGCCTTTCTGGCAGATGCGAGGTGATACCTCATTGTCATTTTAATTTGCATCTTTCTGATGATTAGTGACATTGAGCATTTTTTTATATGTCTTTTGGCCTTCTGTATGTCTTCTTTGGAGAAGTATCTATTCAGATCCTCTGCCCATTTTTTAATTGGATTGTTTGTCTTCCTTTTGTTGAGTTGTATGAGTACTTTATATATTTTGGAAATTAACCCCTTATCAGAGGTATATAATTGACATATAACATATTAGTTTCAGGTGAACAACATAATGATTCAAGATGTGTATATATCGCAAAACAATCACCACAATAAATCTAGTTAACATCTATCACCTCCCAGTTACAAGATTTTTTTTCATGTGATAAGAACTTCTAAAATTTACTCCTTTAGCAACTTTCAAATATGAAATACAATGTTATTAACTTAGTCACCATGCTAAACATTGCATCCCCATGACTTATTTTATAACTGGGAGGTTGTATATTTTGACCTCCTTCACCCTTTCCGCCCACCACCTATTCCCTGCTCCTGGCAACCAAAAACCTTTTCTCTGTATCAGTGAACTTGGTTGTTTTCGGTGTGCTGATTTCTGTGTGTGTGTTTTTAAGATTCCACATATAAGTGAGATCATATGGCATTTATCTTAGCAAAATGCATTCAAAGTCCATCCGTGTTGCAAATGGCAAGATTTCCTTATTATGGCTGAACAATATTCCACTGTGTGTGTGTAAGTGACCATGAGTACCATAGTTTCTGTATCTATTCATACATCAATGGAAAGTTAGGTTGCTTCCATTTCTTGGCTACTATAAATAATGCTGTGATAAACATGGGGGTGTCTGTATCTTACCATGTTAGTGTTTTAATTTCATTGGGTAAATACCCAGAAGTGGAATTGCCGGACCATATGGTAGTTCTATGTTTAAGTTTTTGAGGAACCTCCTTGCTTTTTCCACAATGGCTGCACCAATTTACATTCCAACCAACAGTGCACAAGGGTACCCTTTTCTCCACAATTTCATCAACATTTGTTATTTCTTGTCCCTTTGATAACAGCCATTCTAACAGGTGTAAGGTGATACCACACTGTGGTTTTTATTTGCGCACTCTGCTGATTAGTGAGAACTGAGGTCAGTGACAGAATTGTTGCTCCTCTCTCTGCTGCCCTCATTTTTGGGTTAAGTGATATTGGCAGGTTAAAAAGGCCTTCAGGGAAAGACTCAATTATGTTAAGAGTCCTGTGGACCACTTTTGTGAAAATCCCATCACCAGTATTGCTCTGCCCAGGGATAATTCAGCTCTTAACAGATCCCCCCGGGGAGATTACATTAGTCAGTCAGTGTACTAGAAAAGCAAGGCAAATTTTTCTCTCCCAACTAGGAAAAAAATAACTGACACGTAGCATGGCAGAATGAACAGGCGTTTGTATATCATCTATGTATCTACATCTGTACCTTCTATCGTCTGTCTACCAATCTAGTTTCCTCTGTAGCAAGGCTCAGCAGCGTATTAGTGTGAGACCGTCATGGAAACCAGGCAGTACATCCTGGTGCTGCTCTGTGAGAGCCACCATGAGTGAAGGAAGCAGGCTGGGAGCTGGGCACACATAATTGGTCAGAGAGTCACCACGGAGTCTGGACAAGTTAGCTAACTCGGCAACAGATTTTTTTTTTTTGTATGTTTATTTTGTATCCTGCAACTTTACTGAGTTTGTTGATTAGTTCTAAAAGTTTTTTGGTGGAGTCTTTAGGGATATATTTATCTATATCGATATATAGATATAGATATAGATATAGATAGATATAGGATATAGAGATAGATATAGATATAGATATAGATATAGATATAGATATAGATATAGATATAGATATAGATATAGATATAGATATATCATGTCATCTGCAAATAGTGATAGTTTTACTTCTTCCTTTTGGAGTTGGATGTGTTGTTTTTTTCTTGACTCACTGCTCTGGCTAGTACTACCAGTTCTACATTGGCTAAAAGTGGAAAGAATCAACATCCTTGTTTTGTTCCCGATCTTAGAGGGAAAGCTTTTAGTTTTTCACCATTAAGTATGATGTTAGCTGTCAGATGGCCTTTATTATGTTGAGGTACGTTCCCTCGATGTCTACTTTATTGAGAGTTTTTATTGGAAGTGGGTGTTGAATTTTGTCAAATTCTTTTTCTGCACCTATTGAGGTAATCATGATTTTTATCCTTCATTTTGTTAAGGTGGTAGATCACATTGATTGATTTGCAGATGCTGAACCATCCTTGAATCCCTGGAATAAAATCCATTTGATCATGGTGTATGATCTTTTTAATATGTTGTTGAACTCAGATGCAAAAATTATTAGCAACCTATGTTTATCAAGAATATTGGCCTGTAATATTATTTTCTTGTGTTGTCCTTGTCTGATTTTGGTATCACGGTAATGCCAGCCTCATAAAATGAGCTTTGCTGTTCTTTTTTTTTCCTGGGAGAGTTTGAGAAGGATTGGCATTAATTTTTCTTTAAATGTTTGATAGAATTCACCAGTGAAACCTTCTGGTCCTGGACTTTTGTTTGTTGGGAGGTTTTTGATTACTGATTCAATCTCCTTACCAGTCATTGATCAGTCAGACTTTCTATTTCTTGTATGATTCAGTCTTGATGTAGTATATGCTTCTAGGAATTTATCCATGTCTTTTATGTCTAATTTGTTGATATATCGTTCATAGCAGTCTTCTACAATCCTTTGTATTTTGTGGCATCAGTTATAACATCTCTTTTGTTTCTGGTTTTATTTACTTGATTTCTCTCTCATTTCTCCTTGGTAAGTCTTACTAAATTAAAGGCTTATCAATTCTGTTTACAGTCCCAGGGAACCTTCAAGTATAAGCCCTGCTGGCCATGAGAGCCAGACAACCTAGAGGTGTCCCTGGGTGGCAGCCACAAAAACGGCAGTGCCAGACAAGAGGACAGGCTCCTTTCTTGAAGATATGAATAAGCTGGAGCAAGGCAGAGGGAATGGGCAGAGATGGCACCTGCAGGCCTCCACTTCAGTAGGCCTCTGGGTGCCTGCCCCCAGGCAGATGCTTTAAGATAAGCAAGTGAGCCTGTTGCACAGAAAGTCTAGGTGCTTTTCAGTGGCTGCCTCTGTGGTAGGCCCTGGGGCAGGTGAGTCCGCTGGAACCCTTTAAGAACTGCTTCTCAGTTTGCCATAACCTTGTGGGACTTGTGTACATGAGCTCACTGGCTTCCAAAGCCACATGTTTAATGGGGCTCATCACTTAGGTGCTGTTCTTAAAAGGTGGGATGTCCATTGTGGGATTTAAACCTTTTGTTCCTCGGGGAGACACTTGGGGTTTTGAGTTCCCTCCAGATTTTCTCGCTGCACGAGGGGTGAGGTTTATGGTGAGATTGTCTCAGCCTCTCCTACCCACTTGGATATGTTTGTGTGGGTTTTTTTTATCCTCACCCGAGGACATTTTTGCATTTATCTTCAGATAGAGCTAGAGGGGGGGGGGGGGAGAGAGAGAAACATCAATGTGAGAGAGACACATCGAGTGGTTGCCACCCACACGACCCCAACCGGGGCCAAGGACAAACTGCAACCGGAAACCGAACCCGGGACTCTCGGGTCCACAGGTCGATGCTCTAACCGCTGAGCCAAACCGGCCAGGGCTGGATATGGGTTTTTTTCTTGTTTGCCTAATGTGTAGGAGCCACTCAGCTAGTTTTGAGGTTTCTCTCAAAGGACATTATTCCATATGTAGCAATCAATTTGGTGTGTCTGTGGGGGGAGATGGGTCAGGATCTTCCTACATCGCCATCTTAAACTGGAACCCCCAGATGGGTTTTAATGTCAGTCTGTCCTCTCACTGCCCTGTGCCTCAGTTTCCTCATCATTGTTCATATCAGCTATATTGGGAATACAAGTAGCTACCTCCCAGTTGTTGTGAACAGTGGGATAAAACATAGCACACAGTAAGCACTTAGAAATGATAAGCATCAGCCCTGGCCGGTTTGGCTCAGTGGATGGAGCGTTGGGCCACAGCCCTAAGGGTCTCGGGTTCAATTCCTGGTCAAGGGCACATATCTGGGTTGCAGCTTCAATTCCCAGCCCCTGCCAGTGTCATGTGGGATGCAACCAATCGATGTCTCTCTCACATCAATGTTTCTCTCTCTATCTCCCTCCCTCCCTTCCTCTCTATCTAAAAATTAATGGAAAAATATCCTCAGGTGAGGACTGAAAAAAAAGAAAGAAATGATAAGCATCAGTTAGATGGTGATATAGATGAATTAGGCAACACCTGAGGTTCACCACTGTCTTGCTGTGACAGAGCCCTAGCCCTGAACCATGCCTGGATTCTCTGTATTAGGCCGCTGTGTGTGTGTGTGTGTGTGTGTGTGTGTGTGTGTGTGTGTGTCGAGAGGGGGTGGGGGAGGGATCCTAAGGGGAGTCCTTTCTTTCTATCAGCATATTTCTGTGTTTTTCTTAATCACTTCTGGTTATGGTTGATTCTTTTTTATGTGAATCTTATTAAGCTTAATGGCCTGAGGACAGTTTTTTTTTGTTTTTTGTTTTTCTGGGGATTTTTTTTTTTTATAGTAAAGACTAGTTTTATAAATCTAAGAACTAAATGAATAAATGAGTAAATATGGACTAAAGTAAAGAAAAATGTCCCATGTGAGCATACCATCCAAATGAGGTTAAACACTTGTCTCAAGGCACCGTTGACCAGAAAATGTTGTATTTCAATGCTCAGTAGAACACTCTGCAGTGTTGGAGGTGTTCTGTGTCTGCGCTGTGCAGTCTCATGGCCACTGCAGTGTTGGAGGTGTTCTGTGTCTGTGCTGTGCAGTCTCGTGGCCACTAGCTACATATTTTTTATTTTATTTTAGTTAATTTAAATTGCCTCATGTATCTAGTGGCTATCATGTCAATAGGATAATATAAGTAGTGATGTATTCTTAAGATTGAATGACGTGCCCGGCCGGTGTGGCTCCGTGGTTGAGCGTCAACCCATGGACTGAGAGGTTGCCAGTTCGATTCCCGGTCAGGACACATGCCCAGGTTGTGGGCCCGATCCTCAGTTGGGGGCATGCAGGAGGCGGCCGGTCGATGTTCCCTCTCATCGATGTTTCTGTCTCTCTCTTCCTTTCCCTTTCTCTCTCTGTAAAATCAATAAAGAAAAAAAATTTAAAAGGAAAAAGATTGAATGACGCTTCAGGAATCATGTGGAACAAAGCAGTTGTTTTTGTCTTCTATTGATAAACAAGACAGATAACACCAAACATTTTTTTAATTCAAATAAGACTTTTATACCTAGAAAATCAAAGCTGTCTGTAAAATTCTGGGATACGTTAAAATTTCCATGATTTGAAATGCAGCCCAGCAATCTGAGGTGTGGTTGTTTCTTACTCTACCTATAAATGCTGATTAAGTCAAGGCCTATCCTGTAGTTGGTGCTCAGAAATATTTAGTGAGTGCATTATTACATAGTAGATTCTGCAAACAGTGGTAAATGTGTATTTCTAGCCACGTATGTGATGTAATGATTCCTATGACTGTTTCCCACAATTCTTCTACTGATGCTTTTTCTTAGGGGAAAAGGCAATAAAGAAATTATAAGGCTAAGGAGTGAATATGTGGTCATGCTGTGGTTTCATTATTGTTTCCCAAGGTAAATTGAAGGAATGGTCTTTGGTTCTCTACGGCACCTCCGTGCAGCCATACTCACCGACCAACGAGTTTCCGAAAGTGGAACGTGTCCGCTACAGCCGGGTTGAAGACCCCACCGATGACTACGGTGCAGAGGACTATGCAGGTGAGCTGGCTTCCAACAGGCACAGGCTATGGAGGGAACACGTGTGCGTCATCCTTCCAGGCAGAGCTAAACTTCCACCCACAGTCTGATGTATTTTCTTCATCTTTTCTATCCCCCCAAATATTTGTATATAGTTATTCATATATTCAAATATCCATGGTTTTTCTTCAAAGCTAAACCACACTACTGTATATAGAGTTGTCATATCCTTTTCCTCCTTAAAATATTAAGAGCATATTTCCCTGTTGTCAAGTATCCTTAGGACACATATTGAAAAGACAGCTTCACTGTTCATCCTGTGATTGTACCCTACTATATTTAATCCATAATCTGGGATGTGTGGTTTGCTTAGAGGTCTACCCAAGTTTAACAAGGTTTGGATGAATGTCATTATTTATCAGTCATTGTCGATATATTTAGTTAATTTTTTAGAATACAGTTCTGTTCTGAGAATTACTGCATCTTACTGCATCAGAGGGATGAACCAGTTTTAGGGCTTGGATAGTTTTGTCACAGTGCTTTCCAGACAGAGCTATACCAGTCTACACTGTAACCAGCTATATGAGTGTGTATTGCACTCATTCCTGCCAACATTGAGTGGGTAGAAAAAAGTAAAAAAAAAATACTTTCAAATTTTTATTGCTTTGTCTGCTAGGAAACCTAAATATTTTTTGTCTGTACAGCAGGTCCTCAAATAACATCATTTCATTCATTTACAACATTGATGAGATGCTATAGGAACTTAACTCTTGTTTATATCAACTAGCCTGTGGTAAAATCGGTTTCCTTATACATCCTTTTGCTGCAGTTCCAACAATCCATCAACGACATTAAGTGAGGATTTAATGGTAGTTTTCTGAATTAAATACAACTGTCTTTTACCCATTCTGTTCAAAGTGGCAGCAATTTTCTTATCTATTTGTAAGAACTCTTTGTATGTTATTACCTTTCATACTGCCTCTTATTTGCTGAAAACAGTGGCAGGTTTATATTTTTAGATAATATTTGTGATTTTTTTAACAGAAGTTTCATCCTTTAAAATCAGCTAAATATTCACATGCATTTCTTTTTTAATGTATGATGTTTACATTTCCATCTGGAACTTACTTTGGTTTATGACATATAGTGTGAAATGAAGTTCTGTATTTTCCAAACAGACTAACATTGTTACCTGAGTTACCATCCTTTTTTAGTAATTTAGGATCTTTACTTTATAACAATATAGTTAAGTTCTTATGCCAGGGTCTCTTCTGGTACCACGTTTTCTGATTTATCAATCTAGTAATTCTTAGACCAGCAGCACCTACACTGTTGTATTTTTTTTCATTTCATGATATATATTTAATATCTGTTGAACATCGGCTGCTTGTTTTCATAGAAATCCTTTTTTTTTTTTTTTAAATCCTCACCCAAGGACATTTTTCTGTTTATCTTTAGAGAGAGTGGGAGAGAGAGAGAGAGCGAAACACTGACGTGAGAGGGACACATTGACTGGCTGCCTTCCACACGACCCCAACCAAGGCTGGGGAACCGAATCTCAACCGAGGTACGTGCCCTTGACTGGAATTGAACCCGTGACTCATTGGTCTGCAAGCCGACACTCTACCGCTGAGCCAAACCGGCCAGGGCTTCATAGAAATTCTTAAGTTCCCCTTTAAAATCTCAGTGGAGCCCTGGCTGGGTGGCTCAGTTGGTTGGAGGGTTGTCCGTACACCAAAAGGCTGTGGGTTGGATTCCAGGTCAGGGCACATACCTAGGTTGCAGGTTGGATTCTGGTGGGGAAGCACACAGGAGACAACTGATAGCTGTTTCTCTCTCACTTCGATATTGCTCCCTTCCTGTAAAATATATCCTCAGGTGACAATTAAAAAAAAAAATCCCAGTGTAATTTAATTTGAATTTACATGCAATATAATGGAAGAATTGTTTGTATAATATACACCCTTTCCATCCGAAACATAAACCATGTCCCATTTTACTGAAATCTTTTAATTTTATGTAGTGTTATTCTTGTTAGTGTTATTCCTGTTTTGGGTCTTGTTGCTATTGTAGTGGAAAATATTTCATGTTTTCTACCTAGTATAGGAAATCTATTGGCCGTTGCATATTTATCTAACCACTTTGCTTGTTTTAGAGTCGATTTTTCTGGGGCAGTTTAGGTATTGTAGCCATATCATCTGCAATTTTTTTTCTCCTTCCCAATATATTTCTGATTCCTGTCTCATTGCATTGGCTACCCTTTCTGGGATATGATACATAATGCTTAATGAACAAAGCTTCTTCTAATGAAGAACTGTTGGTAAACAGCAGTTTAATGTACCTTTAGAGGAGAAATATATTTTTTCCTGCAGCTCTCTGAAATTCTTTTTCTAGATACTAAAGATAAAAGTACTTTGTTAATCACTAAATGTGTATGTAGTTCCTTCTAGTCTAAGCAGGCAGTATCCCAGAATCAATAATCAGCTTGAATAATTCAGTCCAATTTAGCTAACCAGAGCTAGATTTTGTATTATTTTGCTTAGAGCTTGTAACATTCATATAACCAGTAAACCATTTTGTCTTCTCTGATAGGAGAAAGTATATCCAAAAACATAAATGGAGCATAATAGCATCCTATTACTATGTGCCTTATGGAATGCTTTGGTAATGTTAAAATTATGAACAGTTATACATCTTTGTGGTGGTTCTCATTTCATCTTCAAAATGTTCACACTGGCACTTGTGAGAGAACAAAAACAGTTATTTCATTATTACCCTGCAACCTAAAAAAGTGCTCGTTTGCATCTGGGACAGTTTAAGGTTCTAAAAGAAATGCAGTATGTGAACTCATCATACCGGGCCCTTTGGCACATATCAAAAATAAGTGTTTCTTTGTGGGGGGGCAGTAATTGTAGAAATCATCTGGTGAAAATTTAGGGCCACCCATGACTCCTCTTCCTTGGAGCTGTGATTTTTACCTTGATAAAGAACCCAGGCTGTCTAGAAGCACAGACAGAGGACCACAACCCAGTCCCTGTGCCGTTTCATTGAATTCCAGGGACCGTGGGACCCGGAGTTAGCTGAACTTACACCCTCTTCTTGTCTGCCATAGAGGTAAAACAATGCTGTTACATTCTTGAGATTAATCAGAAATATATTTCAAGTTTGTAGCATTTCTAAATGACTCGTTTCCACACAGATCAAAAGGTCATCTCTAGTAGATGACGTACTCTAAGTAGGAGACCTGGACTAAAAATCAGGACGTGTATTGATCCCAGACCTTCTAACTGTGTGATGCTGGGCAAGCCATTGTAACTCTTGGAAAATCTATTTTCTCACCAGTAAAATGAGTGTTGACTCATTCTTCCCCAGTTCTACCATTTCATGTCCCCATGATTCAGTAATTTTAAACATCGTTCCATAATAACTGAAGGAGACCAAGCTTCAACAGTAGGTCTTTTGATTAAAGTAAGTATGGTTTAAAACATTTCTGGCACCATTGACGTACGGTTTGTACATTTAATGCACTATGTTTTGTTTTGTTTTTATATATAGAGAGAGATAGAAACATCGATGAGAGAGAACATCAGTTGGCCACCTCCTACATGCCCCCCACAGGGGATCGGGCCCACAACCTGGGCACGTGTCCTGACCGGGAATCGAACCGGAGACCTCTTGGTGCATGGGTCTACACTCAACCACTGAGCCACACTGGCCGAGCTAATGCACTATGTTTTTATTGCTAGTCACAATCATATGAATTTTCAATGGGAAAGAGCTTCAAGATTATGAGGCCAAATGTCCCAAAATATAGAGAACAAGGAAAAGGGGAGTTAGTTCAAAATGACATTAGAGCAAAATGTCTGTAACGATCCCCTGTCATTAGAAAGCTTTTCGTCGGTCACCAGACAGTTCCATCTTTCTGGAATTTGTTTTCTGACTGCATTCTCTCTAGTTCTATATCAAAGAATATGTAACAAGAGAGATTAGGAACCTTCATCCCGGGTCTGGAACACTTTAAGCGTCATCGCGTTTTTAAAATTTATGTGTAGTTTTCTTCTGTTGAGTTGCCCGTTGGCCTGTAGGTAGGATGCAATGTTAAATCTATTGTCTGAGCCTGAAGTACCTGCTTTGTAATCCAAAACGAGATTCTGATAAGCTTGTGCCAGGTGCCACACTGCTGTCTCTTGCTGGCTACGGTATCTCAGGTATCCAGTGGCTTTAATGACCTTGCAAAAGACAGGCAATCTGGTCCAAACATGGAATAATACCCTTTTTTTTTTTCTTTTCTGTCAACAGCTTAACTTCTCATTTTTTCTATAAATCCAGCATTTTTATTGTTATGCATGTTTAATTGCAGTCGGTTTCTTTCCATTTACGACAGTGGCATAGTTCATCTGAATGCTGAAATGTTGGTTATCTCCCACAAGGCAGCCATATGTGCTTCGAAGACCAGGCCATGACTAGGATTTACATGCTTGGTACTTAGGTAATGGGGTTTTCCCCGGAAAAGTCAGAAGTTCATCTCTGAGCTAATAGCCACACTGAACATTATTCCTCCATCTTAAGAAAAAAAAAAGTCTTATTTTATACCAAATTCAAGGTAAAGCCAACCTACCTACAATCATTTTTTCTAAGCGTTGTTCTCATTTCTTCTGGAAAGGTCCCTGTGACCCTGAGTGCAGTGAGGTCGGATGTGACGGGCCGGGCCCGGACCACTGCAGTGACTGTTTGCACTACTACTACAAGCTGAAGAACAACACGAGGTAAGAGCGAGGCCAAGCCACAACCCCTCCGCAGACCCCAGGTGTTCCCGGGCGTTCCCACAGGGTCACTGTGAGCCAGGCATTATGCTGGCCCCCCACCAGGACCTAGAAGCACAGAAAACGTCCTGTTGCAAAGCCCCCTGCCTCCTTATACAGTTCAAAGTGGTGAAACCAATACTGAATTACAAAGTGTACCTGCAAAGAAAAAGGAACGGACTCATGTGAAGTATGGTGTTGGAGGAGAGCTCTGTAGATACCCTGAACCCCCAGGAAGACCAACAGTGGGTCCGCGAGCAAATGAAGCCTGAAACCTTGTTACAGAGTCGAGAATGTCCAAAGTGAAGGTGTCCTACTTTGGGCACATCACGAGAAGGCAGGGTTTGGGGAAAGACAGTGATGCTGGGAAAACAGAAGGCAACAGGAAAAGAGGAAGGGCACACAGGAGATGGATTGACTCTCTAAAGGAAGCCATAGGCGGGAGCCTGCAGAAGCTGAGCAGGGCTGCTGAGGACAGGACGTTGTAGACATCACTCACTCACAGGGTCGCCAGGAGTCAGAGCTCACTCAGCAGAACATAATACACACATGCGCTGAAGCTGCACAGGTCTTTTCTCACCTTTGGAAGGATGGTGGGGAGGAAGTAGCTACGCACGTGCCTGGTCTTCCCCTCCATGCTTTTCCCCATCCTGCTGCTGTTTGATGCCACTGTTGTACGTTCCCCTCATGACAGTGCCAGGGCCTAGGCCGAACGGATGCTCTCCCACACCCCCCACGTGCAAGCCCTCCATGGCAAAGTGCTGGTCCCCGCTCCTCCTCACTCTTCTGCTCTGGGCCCTGAGACGCACCTGCTTTGACCCTGTGCCCCTGGGTTCTGCCTCGAGCTCTGCAGATGGCGGTCTGCGGGCAGGGCCATGGAACAGTGACTGTCCGAACAGAGGCCATGACTCACATCCCTGCCACCCTCTCCCTCCTCCTTCAGGTGAAAACTCGCCATAGGGAGGTGGCTTTTGGCGACTCCACACTGCAGTCGCCCGGACAGACACAGACATGTTCCAATTCCTGTTTACATGCTTGCTAGAATTTAAATTCCTTAAAGGAAAGGCCCTTGGCAACTCAGCACCTCTATTATCTCCTAGACTTGTTAGCAAAATGCCTGCCATTTAATTGGTACTTGGTAAATATTTGTTGGATGAATAAATAAAGACTTGTCCTTCCATTAAACTTTAAAAAAAAAAAAAAAACTTCCTTGTTTATCATCAACATAAATTTAAATATATGTATATTAACGTAAACAACAGCATATAACCATCACCACACACACACAATCCATATGACAAACACAGAGAAATAGAAGTAACCCCCTGCCATGGCCGGTTTGGCTCAGCGGTTAGAGCGTCAGCCCACGGACCAGAGAGTCCCGGGTTCAATTCCCGCTAAGGGCACGTACCTCGGTTGCAGTTTGTCCCCAGCCCGGTTGGGCTGGCAACCACTCGATGTGTCTCTCTCACGTCGATGTTTCTCTCTCTCTCTTCCTCCCTCTCTCCCTCCCACTCTATCCGAAGATAAATGCAAAAATGTCCTCGGGTGAGGATAAAAAAAAAAAAATAGAAGTTACCCCTTATGAGTGACCATGTGTATAAAACCAGGCTTCCCACATATTTTCCCTTCAACCCCATGCCATAACCTTCCTCTTGAGACTCCATTTGTAACCATCATCCCCTTTAAAAAGCTAGAAGCACACGGGAAAGCGGTTTGGACCAAAGACACACCTGACTCGGTGGACTTGGCCTTGTGTAACCGCGTGGCCCCGTCAGCACCCTGCACAGGAGGGAGCTGCGACCAACAGAATCTGGCTGTGCTGTTGCCATCGTGGGGCAGAGAGGGTTGGGGACTGGGTCACTGGTGATGCAACCCTTCTCGCCCGTCGTCCCGCTCGCAGGGTCTGTGTGTCCAGCTGCCCGGCGGGCCACTACCACGCCGACAAGAAGCGGTGCAGAAAGTGCGCCCCCAACTGCGAGTCCTGCTTCGGCAGCCACGGCGACCAGTGCCTGTCCTGTAAGCATGGCTACTTCCTGAACGAGGAGACCAGCAGCTGTGTCACTCACTGCCCCGACGGATCGTATCAGGACGCCAGTGAGTTGATTTCCAATGTTTGGGTTTTCGAGAACAAATGTAAGGTTTTCATTTGCGTGACCTTGGAAGGAATATTCCTCCTCTATGAAATCTAGGCCTTGCTTAATATCAACCAGTATCTAGTCCATTATTTTTAAGAGAACAATTTAGAGTTGTTTTGTAAAAAAGAATGTATGTAAAAAGGCCTATAACTAACTGTGTCGGGGGTTCAAGTTCATACCCAGATTCAGTGACTTGCTAGGCATACCCACAAGACTCATAGTTGTGCTGATGTATCCAGTTATGATTAATTACAGGAAAAGGATACAAAGTAAAAGCAGCAAAGGGAAAATGTTCTTGGGACAAAGTCCATTAGAAGCCAGGCCCAAGCTTGCAGGAGTTTTCTCCCAATAGAGTCACACAGGATGCATTTGGTTTCCCCAGCGACAACGTGTGACAAGGGAACCTCCACAGGGACTCAGTGCCATGATTGTCACTGGCTGTTGTCATGAAGGCACCCTCTGCCAGGCCCTTACCAAAATTCCACACTCCTAGAAGGAAAGCAGGGGTTCAACGTAAACTATACTGTTTCTTACCTGCTAGGATGGTGGACACCCTCCTGAAATCCAAGTTCCCAATTCCCAACCTATGAGCAGAAGACAGCTCTTTTCTGCACACTAGCCAAAGGACCAGGCCAGTGTGATACCGAAGTATACTTTTCAAAGAGTTTAAAGAACATGACCTTCATGTAAATGAAGGATGAACACATGCCAAAGACTTACTTAGCCCATTAATGAGGACCTACAAGGTATGGGTTCAGAGACTATCAGGTATTATAATCCACTAGGAAAGGCTAAATAAAATCTGTTTGCTGAATTAGAGACAAAATAATTTCCAATGTGGCAATCAATACAACTAGAATTTGGGGGTTCTTTTCTTAAATGAATGGCTATCATTTACAAGTTTACCAAACAAAAATCTGTAAATTAACATGTACTTCACAGAGTTTGGGGCTAATTAACTGTCATTAGTAAACAGACAAAAGGCCATTCTCTAGAGAATTAAGCAATCCTTGGGCATGCCTACCTACCTGTCAGTGCTCTGGTATGGCCCTGAAAAAGGCTGCAGGTGTCTTTTGCCTTATTTCTGAATTCTCAGTAATTTGTCTTCACAAGAGTATCACACCATGGTGTATGACACTAAAATGTCATGTTTCTGCACAGCCTAAGAGAGAGGAAACCCCAAGTGTAAAGGAACAAAAGTTGTGTTTTTAAAAATCAGGCAAGAATTCTGAAGTGAATACTCTTGCTTTTTAAGAAGTCAAATTCTTGATTCAGAGACAGGCATTCCTCTGGGTGGTCGATGGGGTGAAGCTGAGAGAGCTGAACTTTTGGAACAATGGGTGGTGATTCTCTCGTAGTCCTTAATTTTCCCAGAATTTGGAACATGAACTACAACTTGTTGGAGAGAGGAAATGGGAGTGGGAGGGGAATAAAGGATCTTGGGGGGGGGGGGTGGAGTCAAAATTCTATCCAGAGGCTAAACCTTAAAAAAGAAATTTTGTTCTGGATGGTATATGACAGGATCAAGATAACTGAGTCAGTTCTTTTTCCAGAAGCTGGCAGGAAGGCTGTTCAAACAGTTACTTGGCTAATAAGAGTGGTCTATGCTTCTCTCTCCTATGTAATTGCCTGTTGTTATAGTTCCCTCCTTTGATGTGCCCACTTACATACAACCTAGTGATCATGTGTGATCAGGACTAGTAATAATTACTGCTAGCGCATTCACAGTGCTTTAACGTTCATTCAGTTCCCTTGAATACTTTAAGTCCTCAAGACAAGCTGAGAGGTAGGCGTCATTGTAGTATGTATTTCATAAATGGAAGACGACAGACCCTGAACTTGCCCGTAGGAAATGCTAAAAGGAGAACACAAATCTAGGTCCTCTGACTTCAGATCCTATGCCGTGTCCAGTATTCCCAGTGACACGGTCGGGGGTGGGGGTGGGGGGCGAGGAGCATGTGGTAACTACGAGGGGGTGGTAAAGAACTTTATTTTTTATGTCAAGGAGCTTAGACTTGATAAAGAAGATGGACCTCCAGGAGGTCCTTCTAGGGATCGTTAAAGCAGTGTTTCTCTGTGGAACCCTGAAGAACACCAACATTTCAAGAGTAAATGGAGGAAGAGAAGCCTGTGAACAAAGCTTCATTCAGTTCCACATATACATGTGGTTAGAATCTACTTGCATCTCAGAGAAGGTATCAAGTCTCCAGAAAAATTTCACCCAAGTAAAAGGCCTTGCTTAATGTAACAAATCACCATTTTTCACTATAAAGAGTAATTATGCATTTGCCATTTTTTCCCTAATGGGGGCCTGTGTTGGTATTAAACAGGAAAGCCAGTATTCACAGTTTAATCAAATATATTGCTATTCTCCAGAATTACAGATATTATCTGAAATATAATAATATATTAATTCCACAGCCACTATAAAATAAGTACAAGACACTGTTCTAGATGATGCAAGAAATAATCCTTACCTTGCAGTCTTAAATGTGGGTTTCCTTTTATAGTGGAGTTCATCAGAGGAGTCCTAAAAGCTGTGAGCATGGGGGTCTGTCATTCCTTCCCCACCACAGGCATTGCTTCTCAACCCTGACATGGTGGTGTTGCCCAGCATCGTTAGTGGGATTTCCATTGTTGGAAGATAGGCAACCCTGCTTGGGAGAAAGAATGGGAAGAAGAGAGGGAAAGCCAATAAACCATTCAACTAAGAATTAAGTGAGTTGTAGTTCTTTTGTCTGCAAAATGGTAGATCTCTCTAAGGTATTTGTCAATGCTACAGTTCCTACCTGCATTTGCTTTTCTGGGAGGTGATAGCAAATGTTGATTGTGAGGCTTTTCCTACAGTTTGCTGCTCAAGACCATGTGTACTACAACGTACGTTAGCAAACACTGGAACATCGCCACGTGCTTCTGTGGAATCCAATTGACCAACTGATCCATAACCATTTTTTTTTTTTAACAGAGAAAAATCTTTGCCGGAAATGCAGTGAAAACTGCAAGACATGTACTGAATCCCACAACTGCACAGAATGTAAGGATGGGTTAAGGTAAGACAGTGAAGGACTGCGTAAGTAATAGCCCAGGGAGCTTCTCTGTGTAAATAACCCTCTTACATTCACCCTTGGTTTGACTCCCATTCAAACACTTGGCTGCTATTTATTTGCATTATCTCTACCATTATATGTGAAAGAGCGGATGCCCTCTTGGCTAAGGAAGGTTTATAAACCAAATAAAATTCTCTTTAGAAAAGATGGCTCAGATACAAGTAAATAAAAATGGCCGTTGGAGAGGCTTTCTTCATGCAACTGGCAGTGCGCCAGTCATGGGTTACTGTGCAGGTAATGCCAATGTGTTACATTTCATCCCCTTGAGTCGTTCCTCTGATGGTCAGAAAGTATCCCCTTATCTTTATTATTTCTCTCCATATAGCTGATCATGCTCTTATCTTAAAAACCTGCTTGGTTCCATTATGCTATCATCAGCACACAGATTTAATACCCAGAGATGTTTTCCTTGAATGGATGACTTGCTCATGGCCAAAGGCAGATCCAGCTTCTATCAATTAGCCTATGGTAAAATTGGCTTTGTTATACATCATTTCAGTTAAAGTCACAGAACCTATTGACAATGTTGAGCGAGGACTTACTGTAGTTGATTGATTCTGTAAGAGAACAACATGCAGCTCAAATGAATTAGGTCATCTTTCTTGATTAGAGACGGTCAAGCCATCCGACAGTGAATGAGGAGCGGGACCCTGGGTTTACATGGCGCTAGAATTCTGCTGCCCTTGGTCCCTTTCACGTGTTGATGGTACCCCCGTTTTCACCTTGGATTAGAGGTGAAATAAGCAGGGTCAGGCAGGTAATTCTTCACATTAGTAATATTGCAACATCATTTTTATTTAGATTTATTATCTGTGGCTTTATTTTTCGTAAACACATCAGTGTTGGTTTGCGTAGTACCTTTCATCTCAAGACAGTCTTGACAAATGTCGGTCTAGTCAGCCTACTTCTGTTTGGAGGAGGAAAAGATTGGCATAATAAAAAGGGAAGGAGGACAGGTGTGGATTCAAATCTGTCCCTGCTGTTGATCAGCTGTGTGACCTTGGCCAACTCAGCCACTCTGCGCTTCAATGTTCTCATCTGTGAAATGGTGACAAAACACCTGTGTTCTGAATTATGGTAAGGATTAACCATGATAACGTTTACAAAGCACTTACTCCAATATCTGACACATAATTGGTCCATTAAAAATAAAAGATTATTTAAGATTATTTCTTAGGGAACATTTTATTTTATTTTTTTTAAACATATCTTTATTGTTGAATGTATTTTATATACGAAGTTAACCAGTGTTCTCCAATAGAAATGAGAGCCACATATGTTCATTTTTTTAAAAGATACAGGTAAAATTTTAATAAAATATTATCATTTCAACATGTAATCAATATAAAAGACTTTTAGTGAGCTATTTTACATTCTTTTCTTGTTATTGTACCAACTCTTAGAAACCTGGTATGTTTTTACCCCTAAACCACATCTCAATTCGGACAATAATTTTTTTATCTGTATTTAGATTTTATAAAATGTAGTTGAAGTAGCCGAGCTGTTCCAAACCTAGTTCAGTTTGGCAAATTTTTGAATAAGTGCCAATTTGTAAAATTTAGACTGAAATTAATTGAAATTTAGAATTCCGTTCCTTAGCCACACTCAGGAGCCACAAGTGCTTGAGCAGGTGGGGCAGCGCGAGGGTCACCTGGCTGGCTTGTCACAGACAGCACACGGAGTGCCCCGGGCCAGGCTCAAGGCAGGCTGCCCCTGTGTTTTGGAAGCAGCCGAAAGCGTCAGGGTTCGTGTGACTGCCCTCTGCTGCACGTCCCACTCGGTCGTGCCTTTCCCTCACAGTGCAGCCTCTGTCTCCTGCTGGACGAATGCCAACCTCAGAAGTGATGTCCTTTATTAGAAAAACTGGGCAGCTCTTTAAAACTTGGATACGTTTTTTTGGTGGTCCCGTTTCCTCCCACAAAAGGGTCCGTTTGATGCAGTGTTCTTTTCTCCGGCTCTACAGAAAGGGAAGGAATATTCTTTTAAACATTGTTTTAATCCTCACCCAAGGATATGTTTTTTAATTGATTTTAGAGAGAGGAAGGGAGAGAGAAACATCGATCGGTTGCCTCCGGTATGTGCCCTGACCAGGAATTGAACCCACAACCTTTTGGTGTATGGGACGATGCTCCGGCCAGGGCAGAGGGAATTTTCTTTTTAAATGACAGCTCTCCCCAGGCAGTGAGGATGTCTATGAATGGAGAACATGTTCAGCTATGAGGCTCCCTGGAGTCTCCTTAGGGGCTTCTGGGTTGACCATCTTGCTCAAGATCTGTACAATTTTAAATAGTGACCAAGAACATACATGGGTAAATATCTCTGCAGAAACTACTAGAAGGAAATGGATTAAAATGTTAAAAGGATTGTTTGGGATTCTTTTTCATCTATTTTGGTTTTATTTTTTCCAAATTTCTTTGCTGAAATAAATTTTACTTTGTATAATTAGTATAATCTATATGTAAAGCAAAGTCAAATAAGATGTGATTGGAGCACTATGAAGAGTTTAGGAAAGGAGAACGCATTGACCTTGTTGCTTAGATACCCATCTTCTACAATGGTCTATTTGGTGACATAGGATTGTTTGTCCTCCCTGGCTCCACACTAGTTATTAAGTGTGTAATATGTGTATATTAAATAGTGAAAATTCTATTAACTTATTTTGAATTTTAAGACTCCATCTGTAGACTATGAGAAATAACATAGCTGATATAGAATGTAGGAGAGTGAAAAAATATAGATTCCTTATTTGACATTCTAGCAACTCATTGGATACTAAGTGTGCTGGACAGAGAAAATATGGTACAGATTATGCCTAGAAACACTAAATAGAAATATAACTAAGAAAAAGTTGAGATGTTTCGTGAAGCAGCAGTGTAGATAGGTAATTGTGCTAAATTATTCATTACAGTTTAAAATAAATCAAGAAATAGAAACCAAAGTGTATTAAAATTCTGTTGTGGGAACCAACAAGAACTAAAATCAGAAACACTCGGAAACAAAAAAAAGCTACCCCTGGGAGTCTAGGCAGGGATGGTGGTGCCCCATAATTCAGCTGTAATTTATTTACTTTGTTCCTACTGCATTTATAATTATGAAATGACTTTTAAATGTATTATGTAGTAGGTCTGGATATCAGGGAATTATTAGGCATATTGTTAGGTCATGTGTTTTGTCACTAAAATGCTTTTTAAAACCCCTGGGTTGTAAGATGTGTCAGTCTCACAGTTCAGAGGAATGTGCCCGAAGCTCGTAGCACGTGTGTATGGCACAGACGTCATTATAACAAGGCGCAGACAGGCACTGGAGCATGGAGAGGGGAAGAATAGGAGGTACAAGGGCTATTTCCCCTGCTTTGAAGCTTTGCCAAATCCACAGGTCTCTGGGGGGAACTGTATTTGCTACATATGGAGTTGGGGGGTCGTTGCCTCTGCCTTGATCATAGTTGTCTGTGTCCACGTCTTCAGCCTGCAGGGGTCCCGGTGTTCCATCGCCTGTGAGGACGGACAGTACTTCAGTGGCCAGGACTGTCAGCCTTGTCACCGCTTCTGCGCCACCTGTGCTGGTACCTTCTCCCCCGGCCCTTCCCTTTACTCCTCCAGCTCTGCTTTGGCTTTTGTTTTTCTGTTTGTAGCCGTCACTCGTGCAAACTCACTTGGTATTTCCAAAGTCACTGCTGGAGAAGTGCATTTCTGTTCCAATAATGATGCATGTGTTCTCATCAAAAGTCAGTCCTCGGCCTCCTGTCCTCATTGAGAAACTTAAATACCCCAGTGATATCTCCTCTTTCCAAAAGAGTTGATGCTTTGGAAAATGGGTTCAATTTAAAAGGGTCCCTCTCCAAAAGAGTGTAATAAAAAGCACAAATATTAAATTAGAACTCTTCAAATTACAAACTATGAATGGCATTTTCACAAACTGGGAGAAGCAGCCCATCATGCAACTTCTGAGGATCTGTTTCCTGCGTTTGTCTTGCTTTGAAGGGGCAGGCGCTGATGGCTGCATTAACTGCACGCAGGGCTACTTCATGGAGGACGGGAGGTGTGTGCAGAGCTGTAGTATCAGCTATTACTTTGACCACTCTTCAGAGAATGGATACAAATCCTGCAAAAAGTAAGTGGATCTGCCCCTCAAGCCCTAGCATTTGGGTACTGGGTTCTTCACTTGACTACCTTCATAAATAATATGAAACTGCCCTGCAGCTTTAACCCAGTTTACCTTTGATGTGTATTTTTTTTTGCCTCAGGAGTACTTTAAAACCTTTAAAATCACACTGTCTACCTGCCAGGTTTTCTTTAATGTTGCCAAACCTAGCAGTTGTTTTTTTAAAAGATTTTCGTGTCATCTTCAAAGAGAGATTTAAGACATTGATAGTAAACACATCTTTTCCTGTGCCTGATGTGTGAAAGGATGATACATTCTCCATCTTCCCCATAGATGTGATACCAGCTGTTTGACGTGCAATGGTCCAGGGTTCAAGAACTGTACGAGCTGCCCCAGTGGGTATCTCCTAGACTTAGGAATGTGTCAGATGGGAGCCATCTGCAAAGACGGTGAGTACAATTGCTCATTTTCAACTTCTGAACACAGTGTGATCTTTCTAGTGTAAGGCCTGACAATGTAAATATATTTCCACTTAAAAAAGAAACTATCAGGCATGAATCAGATAGGCCATGCTTGATCTGGCATTCATTCATCTTGAACTTATGCCTTCAGTGGGCTTGGGGGATGTTTTTAATTGTAAGAGGGAATAAATCACCTATAGTCCCACTGGCTAAGACATCATCAGTTAACTTGCTCTAATTAATAAACCAGAGTGGTGCATTTGTTACAGTTGTTGAATCTACACTGACAGACCATCATCACCCAAAGTCCATAGTTTACATTAGCATTCATTCTTGGTGGTGTATGTTCTGTGGGTTTGGGCAAATGTCTAATGATGTGTAGCTACCGTTTTAGTATCGTACAGGACAGTTTCACTCCCTAAAAATCCTCTCTTGTCCGCCTATCATCCTCCCTTCCCCCCAACCCCTGGAAACTACTGATTTTTTCACTCCTCTATAGATTTGCCATTTTCAGAATGTCATATAGTTGGAATCATAATATACAGCCTTTCTAGTTAGTTTTTGATGTCTTTCTTTGCCATCTTTTTCATTTTTACATGGAACTCTGTATCCTTTTTGCACTAAGCATTAGATATAAACATAATCCTATGTTTTTACATAATCTTTAGAAACTTCATTTTTAATAACAGCATAAATTCATGTGGAGATATCCCAGTTTAATTGCCACTCTAATATTTGGATTGTTTATAATTTTGATATGTAAGTAAACAATCAAATGGTATCTGAATTGGGCATCAAGCCCATGAGGATAAGAATTAATGACAGAACCAGGTAATTTTGGTCCATTTTTCTTTCTTTGCACCAGTGGTTTTCAACCAAAATGCCAGGAACCCTACACCTTCCCCAAAGATTCAGAATGAATTGGTCTTGGGGTTACAGCCTGAGCATGAATATTTTTAGAAGTTTCTCAGGTGCTTCTAATGTACAGCCAGGTTAGGGACCTGTGACTACTCCATGCCCCCTGACAGTGTGGCAAATGGCAAGTTCCTTCATTTCTTGAGCCTCAGTTTCCCCATGTGTAAAATGAATGACTTTAAATGATTCTAACTCCAACATTTTGTGAACTGTAGCTCTCATTATAATTCACACTGAAGGGGCCATAAAATCTGTGCCTCAATTTTTTGCGGACAATACATATCAATGATATAGAAAGAAATCTCAAACCATTGTGATTCTAAACATCTTTGATTTGTTATGAAAATAGAAAAAAAAAGTATGCATTTGGAACAGTCTTACCTGGCAAGATTATTCCCCTGGATTTATTCTTTGTCTTCCTTTAAATGGCTCCTCTTCGAGAAGTTGACAAGGGGCAGACTAGTGCTGTGGTTGGGAGAATGTGGATTCAGAATGCTGCTGCTGTTCATGTCTGGGATCCAGACCTTGGGCAGGTTATGAATTTCTATGGGCTTCACTTCCCTCATCTGTAAAAATAAGGATAATATTACTGACCTCGTATGGTTATTCCACAACTATTAGGAATCTCAAAAAGACTTCACAAAGAACTGGGCACGCAATGGCACTGACAGCACGTCATTCATGGTCTCGTTTCCATGGAGCATCATAGGTGATTTTGCATCTTCATAGCTTTTCTGATGTATGACGGGTCTGGCAGAGACAGGCCAGACCCACTCAGGCTCTGTGCCCAAGGTTTTCTTGACCAGGGCCGATTCTCACCACACAACACTGGGGTGGAGAGGATTGGGTGATGGCATCCCCAGGATCATGTAAGTATCACTTTTTAATTACCAGCAAGTGCTCTTTACCCTTACCTAAAAACAGGGTTCCCCTATATCTGAATATGACCAGAATTTTCATAATTTCGTAACCTGAAAACAGAGGAAGATTTTTTTTTTTTAAGTGATTGACCCAGGAGATTCACTGTGATTTGAAATTTTCACATACAGCACTTGGTACCAGTCATTTCAAGGGTTGTGATGCTTTAACTGCTTTCATAAACCATGATAAGCATGGGATAAGTTATGTCAGTGGCACTTTGGTAGGGTGGAGTGTCAGGATTGTGGGCAGTGGTGGAGAAGGAACAGTAATTTGTGATGAGTCTATTTTCAGGTCAGTTAAAGAAAGAGAATATTGAACTTCAGGATGGCAGAGTAGATAACACTGCTTGCCTCCTCCCACAACCACATTAAAATTACAACTGAATTATAAAACAGCCATCATTGAGAACCACCTGGAGACTAACTAAACTGAATTGCTATAACTAAGGATATAAAGAAGCCATGTCGAGACTGGTAGGAGGGGTGGAGAGGCGGAATGAGCAGATCCCATACTCATGGCATGGTGACTGTGAATCAGGATGAATATCTTGGCTTTGGAGTCCCAGCCCCAGGGCACTAGTGCCAGGAAGAGAAGTCTCCATAACATCCGGCTGTGAAAACCAGTGGCTTCTGTCCAAGAAAGTCAAAGAGCTGCTAGAGACCTAGGTGCTGCAGATCTCAAAGGGCCTAAGCACAGACTCAGGAGCTCACAAACCCACTTGCTCTGAGCTCCAGTGCAAGGGCAGCAGCTCAAAAAGCATCAGGAATATATGGGGAGGAAACAAATTGATTAGGTTCAGGGTGAGGGCTGGAGGGTCAGAGCTGCTTTATCTGGGAATGGAAGTGCTGGCAGATGTTGTTGAGCCCTCCCCCAAACCTTGGTGCAGGTGGGCGCCAAATCTGAACTCTCCATGAACCTAGATAACACTGTTTGCCCTAGCCTGGTGACTCCATGGGACCCCACCCAACTCACACACCCAGATCAAACCTCTTTCAGCAGCTTACAAAAGTGGCCTGCCTGGATTGCACTGCAGAATTTTCTAAAATTTTTCAAAGGTCCATAAAGCAGCAGCAGCTAGCCACGACTTGCCATCTTCCTCTTGCTAAGCAGCACCAAGCCCAGCACTACTGGCAGCCACCTAGGTGCCCAGCATAGGTGGTAACCAACTGCAGATCACTTCACAGCTCCAACCAGGTGGCCCAGGCAATGACTGAAGCTGGTCTATATACCAGAGCCTCACCCAAGAGGCCCCAGAACCAACATACCCAGTGGTCAGCCTCAGACCACACCAGGGCAATACCCAACCAGCTCCTCAAAAGACATTTCCAAAGTTCGGACATGGCGGGCACCAGAGCCCACTAAAGCAACACCCTCTCTATGGAATCAGCCTCCATACAACTTGTCAGTGTAGTCACAGCCAGTCCTCACAGACATTCAGCCTGAGGGTCAATCCCACGCACCGATGTGCCAACAACAATCAAGGCTCAACTACAACAGGAGGTTACACAACCCAAACAAAGGGAACCAGGCCCAGGTAAGCAGGAGGCTGCACCCCTGGGCCCCACAGGACACCAACTACAGAAAGCCACTCTACCAAGACTGGGAGAAGTAGCAGATCTACATAATATGTAGAAATAAACACATGGAAGCAGCCAAAATGAGGAGACAAAGAAACATTTCCCAAATGAAAGAAAGGGATACAACTCCAGAAAAAAAAAAAAAGGCAATCTACCAGATACAGAATTCAAAACACTGGTTATAAATATGCTCAAGGACCTTAGGGAAAGAATAGATTAACTTAGTAAGAACTCACACAAAGTTTGAAACTACAAAAAAGAACATTTTTTGAAATGAGGAATACAATAACTACAATGAATAATACATTAAAGGGAATCAACAGTAGATTAGATAAAGCAGAGGAGCAAACCAGTGACCTGGAAGACAAGTTAGCATAAAACACCCAATCAGAATAGCAAAAAGAAAAAAAGGATTTTAAAAAATGAGGATAGTGCCTGGCTGGTGTGGCTTAGTGGATTGAGCGTCATCCCATGGACTGAGAGGTCCTGGTTCAATCCCCAGTGGGGGATGTGCAGGAGGCAGCCGATTGATGTTTCTCTCATTAAAAGTCAATAAAAACATATTGTTTTAAAAAATGAGGATAGTTTAAGGGACATCTGGAACAACATAAAGCATACCAACATTTATATCATATGGAGTACCAAAAGGAGAAGAGAACGAGCAAGAGATTGAAAATCTATTTGAAGAAATAATGACTGAAAACATCCCTAACCTGGTTAAAAAAAAAAAAAAAATGGACATTCAAGTCCAGGAAGCACAGAGAGTCCCAAACAATCTTATCAGGAAATACTACAAACAATTATATGCCAAAAATTGGACATCCTGGAAGAAATGGATAAATTTCCAGAAACATACAATCTTCTAACACCAAATCAAGAAGAAACAGAAAATTGGAACAGACGAATTACTACTAACTAAATTCATCAGTAATCAAAAAACTCACAACAACAAACAAAAGTCCTGGACCAGATAGTTTCACAGGCAAATTTTACCAAACATTTGAAGAAGAATTAATATCTATTTTCCTCAAACTACTTCAAAAAGTTGAAGAGGACGAAAGGCTCCCATACTCATTTTATAAGGCTTTCCTTGCCCTGATTCCAAAACCAGACAAAGACATTACCAAAAAAAGAAAATTATAGGCCAATTTCTCAACCAAATTCAGCAATACATTAAAAAGATCATACACCATAATCAAGTGGTATTTATTCCTAGGATGCAATGTTGGTTTAATATCCACAAATAATTAATGTGATAACCATATAAACAAAATGAAGGAGAAGAATCATAGGATCATATCAATAGATTCATAAGAAGCATTTGACAAAATCCAGCATCCAGTTATGATCAAAACTCTCAGCAAAGTGGGGATAGAGGGAATATATACCTCAACATAATAAAGGCCATATATGACAAACCCAGAGCTAACATCATACTCTGTGGTGAACACCTGAAACCTTTAAGATCAAGAATAAGACAAGGATATTCACTTTCACCACTTTTATTCATCATAGTATTGGAAGTCATTGCCACAGCAATCAGAAAAGAAATAAATGGTATCTGAACTGGCTAAAAGAAGTAAAACTGTCATTATTTGCAGAGGACATGACACTACATAGAACCCTAAAATACTATTATAACTAATAAATAAATTCAGTAAAGTAGTGCTTTACAAAATTGATGTTCAGAAATCAGTTACATTTTGTACTCCAATAACAAACTATGAGAAAGAAAAATTAAGAAAATCCCACTTACACTTGCATCAAAGAGAATAAAATATTTAGGAATAAATTAACCAAGGAAGTAAAAGACCTGTCCTTGGAAAACAATAACACATTGAAGAAAGAAACTGAATAAGATACAGGTAAATGGAAGTATAGACCATGCTTAGGGATAGAAAGAATGAACATTGTAAAAATGTCCTTACTACCCAAAGCAATCTACAGACTCAATGTAATCCCTATCAAAACACCAGTGGCATTTTTCACAGAACTAGAAAAAATAATCCAAAATTTTATGGAACCACAAAAGATCCTGAATAGCAACAGCAGTCTTGAGAGAGAACGAAGTTGGAGTTATCATGCTGCCTGATATCAAACTGTATTATAAGCCTATAGTAATTAAAACAGGATGGTACTGACATAAAAACAGACACATAAATCAATGGAACAGAATAGAGAGCCCAGAATTAAACCCACAACTACATGGTTAATTAATCTATGACAAAGGAAGCAAGAATGTACAATGTGGTAAAGACAGTCTTTTCAGTAAATAGTATTGGGAAAAGTGGACAGACACATGGCAGAGAATGAAACTGGATCACTTTCTTACACCATATAAAAGAATAAACTCAAAATGATTTAAAGACTTAAATGTTAGACCCAAAGCAATAAAATTCTTAGAAGAAAACATAGACAAAGTCTTTGACACTGCTCTCAGTAACTTTTTTTGTTTTTGACAGCTCCTTGGGCAAGGGAAACCAAACTAAAAGTAAACAAATAGAACTACATCAAACTAAAGAGTCTTGCACAGTGAAGGAAACCATCAAAAAAAGACAAAAAGACAAACCTACTGATTGGTAGAATATATTTGCCAGTGACACATCTGATAAGGGAGTTAATATCCAAAATATATAAGGAACTCACACAACCTAACACCAATAAATAAATAAATAAATAAATAAATAAATAAATAAATAAATAAATAAAATCCTATTTAAAAATGGGCAGAGGACGTGAATAGACATTTCTCCCAAAAGGACATAGACATATGAAAAGATGCTCAACATCACTAATCATCAGGAATATGCAAATAAAAAACACAATGAGATATCATCTCACACCTGTCAGAATGACTATCATCAACAAGTGAATAAACTAATGTTGTTGAAGATGTGGAGAAAAAGGAACTCTCATGAACTGTTGGTGGGATTGTATATTGGTGCAGCCACTATGGAAACCAGTATGGAGATTGCTCAAAAAATTAAAAATAGATCTACTTCTGGGTATTTATCTTAAGAAATCCAGAACACTAATTTGAAAAGATATATGCACCCCTATGTTAATTGCAAATAGCAATGTACAATAGCCAAGATATGGAAGCAAGCTAGGTGTCCATCAATAGACATATGGATAAAGAACATGTGGTATGTATATACAATGGAATATTACTCAACCATAAAGAAAGAATGAAATCTTGCCATTTGCAACAACATGGATGGACCTAGAGGGTATTATGTTAAGTGAAAGAAGGCAGGTAGAGAAAGACAAATACCATATGATCTTATTTATATGTGGAATCTAAAAATAAATAAATAGAGGAACAAACAAAACAGAAACAAACTCATAGGCACAGGAAACAAAATGATGGTTGCCAGTTGGGTGGGTTTTGGGGGGATAGGTGAAAAAGGTGAAGGGATTAAGAAGTACAATTAGCAGTTATAAAAAGAGTCCCATGGGAATGTAAGGTACAGCATAGGGAATATAGTCATTATTATTGAATAACTATGTATGGTATCAGGTGGGTACTAGACTTATTGGGGTGATAAATGTCTACAAAGGTTTATAAATGTATAATCACTATGTTATACACCTGAAACTAATATAATATTGTATGTCAACTGTAATCAAAATATTTTAAAAAGCAAGGGGATGATGACCACAAATTTTAAATAGTTTACTTATAGAAGTGAAGAAAGAAAATAAGAGCATGGCAGATCCACTGAGAAATACTCTCATTCTGAAGGGTGATGGGTTCATGGATGGTCAGAGTATTATTATGCTTTCTTATGTTATATATTCTGTGTATTTCTCAGATATTACAATTATAAAGACCATTAAATTTGTAGGGGGGGAAAACGAGTGTTAATGGCTGACCAGGCTTTTCATTTTTCAAATCACATGGCAACTGCATTTAGGGATATGCTATTTATTCTTTTTCAACTGTCATATTTCAGTGATTCTAAGACATACCTCTTTTTACATTTTATACTCTCTCAAATCAAATGCATCTTATAATTCATGGCAGCTTACAACTGCTTTTGACCCAGCAGGCTGATGTGACATAGTTGTCATTGTGAATACAGTCACAGAGATGTCTAGTCAAGTGAAGTGCATGGTTACTACTACTTAAGTTGAATTTAATTACAGCTCAAAATTGTTTACAAAATTAAACTGATGTTCAATATTCAAAGGAAGAGTTATTACACAGAAACAAAACGGCATGTTACATAAGCTTAATAAATATGAAAGTATTTATTAAGCATATAATTGGTAAGTGAATATTGTGTCTTCCTTTAATAAGAGGCATTTTTGTCTTGATAGTACTTAAAATAGTGCTACATCTTAAATCCAGTGTCTTAGAGTCAGTGAAATATAGTATAAATTACTATTACTCTCTATTCTAGGTAATTCTAAAAATAAAATTCCTTGCTTATGTGATTATTGATTTCTAATTTATTCTTTTTCTAATCTTTTTTTCCTTTCACAAATGGATATCAATCACATTTACCGTTGGACTGCAATATCTCTCCTTGAAAAACAATGCTGTTGACTGAAATCACTTTGGGTGGACCAAATTTCCTCCTTGTTGACTGCTCCTGAATGATCTCTTCCAATCCCCCAATCTGCCTCTCTGGCCAATCAAAACCTTCTTCCGTGTGTGTACATCATGCTGCTCTGGTCTTCAACTCCCCCTCTCTCTTGCTGACTTCCTGGAAAAGCAACGGAAGAGTCCTGGGCGGAAGGAGGCTTCTGTATGCTAGTGAAAAAGAACAATCTGTGCCAGCGGAAGGTTCTTCAACAACTTTGCTGCAAAACATGTACATTCCAAGGCTGAGCTTCCATCCTAGATGTCTTTGTTCCTGTAGACCTATAGATTACTCCATATTATTATTAAAAAGGAAAAAAAAAAAAAAGCAAAAAAAAAAAAAAAAAAAGCAAGCCACCTCTCTCTTTCTTGCTTTCTTTTTTTTCTCTCTCTCAATCTGTGCAGGGAGATGGTGAACTGTTTTGTCAGAACTTAAATGGAAAAGAAATAATAAACCTACAACAAGCCTACCTTTTATAACTGGGTGTTTAGTGCTAAACAGCCAGAACCACAGAGACAGTATTGTATGACCAAAGCATTTGATGCCAAAATTTGACGTTAAAGTAACGATTTGATTTCCTGCCCTGGTTTTGAAGGTCCATTTTTTTTTCCTTTTGCATTTACTTGCTTGTTTCCCCCTTTGAGATGCCTAAAAATACCTTTCAAAAAAGTCACAAGAGTAGACATAGATGAAAATGAAACAAAAAGCCCTTGCATTAGTCATTTTTCATGCTGGAGTTCATCACTGGGGGAAATGGCAGAAAACTGGACCTAAGGGCATTAGACCATCCTGCAGAGTTGTGTTCAGAGTCGTTTGTCTTAGTTTTTTGCAGTTGAACATTGATACTTTCCACACATAATTTATTTCATGCATTATGTGGTTTTGGCATTATACTCACTTGATAAGTCTGCTCCACTGGTTTCATCAGATAGACTTGCTGCTACTGGCTTTTCCATTGTAGACTGGGTTATTTCACACACAGCTGGTCAAGTGGGATTGCACTGCATAGTCAGATTGGTGATGGACAGAATGCAAAGTTACACAAAATAGCTGAGACTGATCCAGCTCCCCCAAATCCAGAGTGTTCGCTTTGTAGACCCTGCACAATCTCTTGGTGCTATCTAGCCATTGTCCCCATAGCATTTTTTTTTAAAGGCCACCAGAAATTCCATTTGTTGTGGTGGGAAGCATTTTGGATGCGGTGCAGGAAATTTCTTCCTGGAGTCAAAAGTTTCTAAAAGGTCCTGTATTTTTTAAGAAATGGGATTGATTTAAATAATATTTAAGCTCGTGCCCAAGTTGGCCGGGCAACATTTTTTCAATGGTGCTTATTAGAAGTTTTTTCATCTTCTCATTTTCAGAAAATAAAACTGGAAATTGAATATGGGCGGCATGATTGTACCCTTCTGGTTCTGTTATTTTCCCACTCCTCTGTCCCTTTATAACTGTGCTATGATACACCTGTATACTGAATGTCATTGAGATCCTCTGTTTTCTTGGAAATATCTTCACTGGTTTTCTATGACTCCCTAAACACACCCTGGAATCTAGCAGACTGAATTATGCGAAAACTGTTTTGGATCAGTGGTCTGAAATTGGGAAGCTTGATAGATCATTTTACCACTTCTGAGTTTCTCTGTTTAGGAGAGGATAGACTGATATCAAGTTTCCTCATTTTTCATATCAAAGCTCCATTGGTGACCTCATTTGCTTTGGGAGTGACCAGCCATGTTACAGACTTTATTTTTACTTTCAAGATGTCACTGGCCTCACAGGTGAGAAGAGGAATGATATCAATATAGATTATCCTAGGAAGGAGCTGAGAAGTGGATGCTAAGGTCCCCTTCTAAGCAACAAGTTAATTAAAAGCCTACCTTGACAATATTCATTCCTAGACATCAAAGTTAACATCCAACACAAGGTGAATAATAAGTAAATAGTTTAATAACCCTCTTAATTAGCACTGTAGTATACTGAGTCACATAATGATTCATAAGTAACTAGGGAATCAACAGATTTGCTGAGCAATTTTCCTCTTCATAACAATGCAGGCCCTCCTGACCTGATGAAAGCAAGTTAATCCTGGGTATGGCTTCTAAATTCTTACATTTAAAGGCAGTCTTTAAATAGACAAATGTAAGCACACCCTAAGCAAGGTCAGTCAGTGAGGACACCAGATTTGCCTGCAAAGGAATCCCTTTAACTGAACCATCCAATAATATTTGAAGCACAAAAGTTACTATGATAGGAAAGATAAAAATGATGTCTGTGTTCTTAGACAGATAACCATCAACATGACAGCCAAATTCACTGGGGTCCACCAACGTGTGTTCTATTTCCCACTGACCATGCAGACGCACATTGTGGAAATACTGGTTTAACTACTAGTGTGTTACTGCCTCGTTTATCTACAGAATATTATTAACTAGAACATAATGCTTTCAAAGTTTAAGTTAATGTTATATATTATGTATAAATATATATATTCATAATGAGATATATGTAATGGATAGTACAAAGTTTGGAGACTTAACAAATGCTCTAACCTTCTAGAGACAAAAGTCCTATCTTCTGTTCTCTTTTGTCTTTTTATTTTTAATTAGTGATCCATTGTTAAATCCAAATCCACTTTTACTGAAAAATACTGTACATGTGTAAAATGTTCAGTTGTTTTTTTGTAAAATATAGTAGAATGGTTGTAATTGATACTGGCCAAAATCAATGTTATTCCATATTTTATTTTTTCTATTAAATTAACCTAAGTTCCTGTTTATTTGATCTGTCCATACCCATGTGTAAACATCTCTGAAAGGGTGAGGTAATGAGAGACTTCTCTGTTTCCACATAGAAGCTGAATATGAAGGAAAGGGCAGAGGGGAATAAAATAGCTAAAGTTGGGAATAAAGGGTGAGTAGAGGTAGGAATGGAAAAGGAGGGGTAAAGTAACAGTGATATAAGAAAGGAACAGTGTAGTTTTGGTCATAAATGTATGTCAAATTCCATTTTTAGAAACGTTGCAAAAAATCTATAAAAGCTTGATGCAATTTCTATTGGATTGTGCAGATACCATCTCTGTGTATGGGCCAACTGGGCCTGCTCTTTCCCTGGACTTCCCTAGGGTGTAGACTACTGCACACTCACCAGTGATGTGTGAGCTGGGGACCCAGGGGCTGGGCACGAGTTGGTGGTGAATATGAAAGCTGTTAAAAGATGGCTTTGTATAATTTAATGATATCCTGTATAAAACTGAAAGTAGCTATATCCCTGGATGCCTAAAAGATGACTTTGTCTAAAATCTCCAGCACATGCCACAAGGTAGGACTGAATAGTGAGCAAAAAAATAAATAAGAAGAAACAACAAAGAATTGTAGATGTTTTTGAACCCTGCTTGAGCTGCAGTCTTAGCCTTGAAGATTCAATGCCCTGTCTTCTGGGCAAAGAAATAAGATCAGCAAAAGCAACAGACAAAATGAGTTCAGCTAGTTTTAAAGATCTGGAGATACAACAAGGTGTAAGAGTGAGCCTCTGCTATTGTCAAGTCCCATTATGGGGATGAGGAGAAACTAATCATATTGACCATTTACTACGTGCTGCACCATGTGGGAATATGGAGCATATATGTACTGATGTAACTATATCCTCCCTTCATTCTCACAAGGCTCTAGAGCACAGGTGCATATATCATCCTGATTACAAATAAGAAAGCTGAGGCATATGGACTTGACATAATTTGAGGTTACATAGCCAGACTTAAAATATTAAACATAAAATTTAACAGTAAGACAAGGAACAGTAAGTGAATTCTCAATCTGAAATGAACTAAGTTCAGAGAGGTAGAAATGCCTTTGAACTGACAACTGGTAGGGATGAGCTTTCTAGCGCAGATGGAAGTAGAACTGGGTCTTGGAGGAGGCTGAGGCTTAACTAAGCAGATGGAAGGAGTGCAGGAAGAACATGACCCACAAACTTGCTGTGTAAGAGATGTTCAGGGAAGCAAGTGAATTGTTTTAATGGTTTTAATCTAATTAGCCCATGACTGCAAAGGGCAGTGAGTCAACATTTGATGGGTTAGTCAAGAAGAATCTACATGTTTACACTTTGCAGAAGACAGTGTTCCTGTCCTCAAGTTCCACACCCATGGAAGACCTTGCTAATAATCATCACTGTCATCTGTGAATAAATCTGAATTTTCTTCTCACTTTCCACCCCAGAGTCGGGCTTATCATCATGCTGCTGATTTCTGTCAGACACATGTTTGCCCCTCAACAGTCTACGCTTCTTTTTTTTTTAATTTTTTTTTCTTTATTGATTTTAAAGAGAAGGAAGGGAGAGGGAGAGAGAGATAGAAACATCGATGAGAGAGAACATCGATTAGCCGCCTCCTGCATGCCCCTCACTGAGGATTTGGCCCACAACCTGGGCATGTGCCCTGACAGAGAATGGAACCAGTGACCTCTTGGTGCATGGGTTGACACTCAACCAGTGAGCTACACTTCATTTTGAGAAACTCCAAACTGAGTGCTTAGAGGAGAAGGGGAAGTGATTGTCGTAGGAACTATCAAATTCAAGTTTTTCAGTCAAGTGATCAACACTTAAGGTGCATCTGAGCATGGAAATATGTAACACCTTATCCCCTCGTGTAAAAAGACTATCACACAGCTAAGACAGAAGTGGGCATGCGTTCTTAACCGCTTTCCTGTTGTCTATCACTCAGCTTCACACAAAGGGCTGACACACAGCAGCTTCACAAACACGAGGAAAACTGAAGGCAATTTTAAACTGGCCTGGCCAGTTCAACACGTCCTCCTTTCATCCTTTAATACAAAACAGAGGGCGCACAAAGGCCAGCTGCAGCTTGACCTCACCTGGCCCAGCCTCGGCCCTGGCCCCAAACTCAATAAGTGTCAGTGACAAAAAGTATAAACCTGCTTCTCTTGCCTGGTTGACATCCCTTTCCAAATATTATTTTTGCTGCAAACCCATAAAATCTGAAGTTCATAGCAGAATACTTTGGAGCCATTGACAAATTTAGCAGAGCATAGCCAAGATGGACTTAATTTCACCGTGGCTCGTTAAAGCTACTTGGCACCTAGCAGTGGGGCTGTGATCCATATATCATGTCTCTTCATCATCATGAGAGTTGAAAATCTGGCCCTGAGTCAATTTTGGGGCAAGAAGGCCTGCAGTTAGGCAGCATCACTCGGTCTCAGAGGGCCAACCTGGGACTGGAATGCCAGCAGTTCCTTCCCACTCTCTACCTGCAAGGGACCGAGAAAGACATGACTGTCTTGTTACTGAAGGAGTTTCTTACAAGGTCTTCTCTCTAAAGGGCCATTGTTTAAGGGCAGTTGTTGCTTTTTATAGGGCCAGATGTCAGGCAACGAAAGATATTTTGTATTCCACTTCCTAGAAATTTGCAGAAACATTCCCTGAGGCCTGAATTGTAAGACCTTTTTGCATTTTAGAAAAGAATACATTATGTTAAGACTACCATGTTTTAAGGCTGACAGGCTAAAATGGCTCTATTTCATTCGGCCCACACAAAAATCAGAGGTCTATAGAGATGAATATTCTGATGCAAGATTCACAGCTAGTAATGGGGTTCGCTGGGATTCAGGCCCATCGTGTTAACCTTCTGCACAGCACTGCTCCCCTTGTTAGGAACGCCAGGAAAAAAACAAGTCCATCTCACATATGTTGTAAGGTGGGCGGTAAGAGTCTTTTCCCAAAGGCAGAGAGGAAGCACACTATATCCCTGGACTTGGATCTTTCTCCTTATGATCTCAGATTAATGCTTCCATAAATAAACATTGAGTCCCTGTCATATACCAAGCTCTGAAGTGGTTCTTGCCCTCTTCAAGCTCATGGTGTAATGAGGGACACAGACACAAAAACACGTGGCTATAATATGAAGCTATTTAAGTGCCTTAGAAGGGCATAACAGATATTGTTGGTAGTCCAGAGGAGGAAGCTCACTTTACCAATTAAGTACTAAAGGTCCCAAAGCTTTCCAAGGGCATCCAAAAATAGCTTGGAACAAAAATAGAATTGCCTCTAAAATGAACAGAAGTCAAATAATAATTTAAATATCTACAAAATGCAACATAAACTAGTCCATTGCAATTCAGCTCTTAAGGGATCACATGCCATTAAATTTAAGGTAAGGTCAAGGTGAATTTTAATCTGTTTGATATGATGTAGGACCTACAGAGGTAGGAGAACCTAGGTTCTCTTGGGATCATAACGTAACCCTGCAAAGAAGGGAGAAATTCACTAGCCGTGCTGGGGCTTGGGGGATTATATTGATATATATTCCTGATCTCTTTCCTCAGGAGTCCCACTTACAGATTCAAATAGCTACTTGACATTTCCCTTCAGATATATAACAGGCATTTCCAAAAGTAACATGTCCAATACAGACTTCAGACTCCCCAACCCTGTAAACGTTACTATCACCAAATGTCTGCCATCACAGTAAATGGCATTATAATTCATTCACCCAGTTGCTCAAAACCAAAACCTAAGATTATTCTTTTTTCACCCCCAAATCCAATCCATTAGCAAGATCCCATTAACCACACCTCCACTATATATCTCTAAATGGCCTACTCCAAATTCACAGTTGTAATTCTGGGTCAGACCACCATCATCTCCATCCTGGACTGCTGAGGAACATCCTAGCCATGCCCCCCGCTTCTCTTCCCCTCCTTTCCTCTTTTCTCTCTCCTCCCTTATCCATTCTCCACACCAATAGCAGAGGGTGATTACAAATACAAAATCGGAGTTCGCCTCTGCCTGATCACTCAGAATAAAATCTGAACTCTTTAACTGAGATCTTCTGATCTCTTCTCATGCTCCTTTCCCCCTTGCACATCATGTTCTAGTCCTACCAACTTTCTTTCTGTTCTTCAAACACAAATGATTTGTTTGTGCATCAAGGTCCCTGCTCTTCGCATGGCTGGTTTCCTTTCATCCTACAGGTCTGAATTCAAACACTGCATCCTTGCAAAGCAGCTCCCTCCACCACTCACTCTACACCTGCCCGTTTCTGGTGTTTTCATAGCACTTATCACAACGTGACAATCTATGGTTCACTTAATTGTATGTTGCCAGTCTCTCCCACTACAACATCAGCACCATGAGAGCTGGGGCTCTGTCCATCTTGTTCACAGCTTATCTTATATGTTTAGCGTAGTGCCTTGCTTAATAAATATTTGTGGAATGAATGAATAAAAAGACTTATGACAGAAATGACATTTGACCTGAGTCTTGAAAGATAAGCAAGGATTTGTAAGTCAAAGAAGGCAAGAAGGTTGAAGAAGGAATCTCGAAAGATAAAACCCAAAGACACAAAACTATTAAAAGGCTTATGAACTGAGATGGTGGGGCAGGGCGAGGTGGGCAGCTGGAGGGAAGAGATGGAAAGGCCACTGAGATCAACTTGTAAAGCGCCTTGGATAGGCAGTTGCCCTCCCTCCACCTCCTTGTTATCAGTGTCATCAACCCTCTTTACAAGAGAGGCTAACTGACTTACTCAAGGATCCCATCAAGTTAACTCATGGCCTCCTGCCAACATATTCAGGAAGCATTCATTTGGACAGAATGCTAAAGAGGCCGTATTTACTTCAGTCCCCAGGGGAGTGATGGCTACACTGAGCCAGCTAAATGAAAGGACAGGGTTCTAGGCAGAGCTCAGCTGTCAGATGAGCTCAACTACGGGGAGGTAGCCCATAGCTCTCTGCACCGTGATGTTCATGGTCAGAGCAACAAACTTGGCAAGGCCTAGACTTGGGAACAAGGGCCTGCTCAGCATCTTCTTTTCCTTCTAGGAGAGAACCCTCTAAACTGTCATTACCAGAGAAGAGCAAAAGGCAACAAAGTGATGTGCTAGCACCTCCCGTCCCTAACAATGAAAACAGTAACAATAACTCCTATCATGGAGTACTTCCTATGTGCTAAGCACTGTGCCAAATGTTTGATATGGGTTATTTCATTCAATACTCTCAATAGCCTGATTTTATCCTCTTTCTACAAATGAGGGAGCAGATCAGGTAAATGCCTAAGGCACCCCAGTAGTAAATGGAAGAGCTGGGATTAATTTAAACCCAAACAATCTAATATCTGAGTGTCCAGGAGGAGAAATACAAGAGCCAGGAAGATGTCTGTCAAAACAACCTTCAGTCCATGACCATGGACTTTGCATCAGGATTATAGTTGGCCCTCCATATCCACAGATTCTGTATCCACAGATTCAAACAACCAGGGACTGAAAATATTTTTTAAAAGAAAAGGTTATGTTGTTACTGATACATACAATGGTTGCATCTGTACTGAACATATACATACAGACTTTTGTTCTTTGTTCTTGTCATTACTCCCTACATAATATAGTATAACAACTATTTACACAGCATTTATACAGTATTAGGTAGTAACCTAGAGATGACTTATTACAGTGTATGGGAGAATGTGTGTAGGTTACATGCAAATACTATGCCATTATATATAGGGGACTTGAGCATTCACCAATTTTCATATCTGTAGTGAGGTCCTGGAACCAGTCCTTTACAGATATTGAGGAACAACTGTATGCATTTTAGCTGACGATGTCTGGTCCAGGGTGCAGATTGTCGCTTGTGAATACAGCAACTTTCATGCAGGGTTATACACCATGGCCACATACTGCTATCTGTGACCAAGCTATGAGTGGAGATCAATATTATCATGAGAATTAGTAGCGATCAGTGGTCCATGTGGGCAAAGGAAATCAGAATGGGGCTAAGAGAAATGAGACAGTGACTATTAAGAAGTGAGGATGGGATGCCTCCTTTCATGCTAATTTTTCTTTGTCTGGGAAGCCATCATTTGCATTCTCTAGCCCCAGATGAAATGAGGAAGAAATAGAATGGAGATACAGAGAACACGGAGAAACATTACAATGCTGAAGACATCACATGATACAAGTTCTGTGAGCTTCTTTGACAAATCTGGTAAAACAAATTCCTTCTAGGTGATATTAAACAGGATTTTCTTGCCACCTCAATCATAACTGTTACCATATAATAACACCTAAAGTACTGATAAAATGTAAGGCTTTTTCCTATATATAGGAATGTGATTTTTAATTGTCTGTGTTATAAGAAGAGCCACAAATATGACAGAAAGGAAGAGTCATCTTGACCATCTCCTCTCCCACTCCCCACATCTGATTCATCAGCAAGTCAAGACAATTCTACCTCCACAGTATGACTTGGATCCATTTTGCCCTTCACCTTTACTGCCTCTGTCCTAGTTCTCATAGTCCTGGGTCAAGCTACTGCTCACCTGGGCTATTGCAACACCTCTTAGATAGCATCACTGAACACACCCCCTTGTGTCCACACTCCACGTGTCCTCACCTTCTTCCTCCAATCTATCTACACAGCAGCCAGAGTGCTCTTCTTAAAAATCCAAAGACACAAGACTCCACTGTTTAAAACCCTGCTATGGCTTCCCATTTCACTTAGGATAAAGTTGAAATTCCTTTCAAAGGCGTCGAGACCATGGTCAATCTGACCCATGCGATCTCTCAAATCCATTTCATGCCATTCTCTCCCTCCCTTCACATTTTCCAGCCACACTGACATTTCCTGATTTATCTGTTCTGCTCTGTGCCTTGGTACTTCCCCACATGCCATCTGCCCTACATTAATGCCATCCAATCCCTAATCATCTACCCCTGGCTAACATTCATTTATTATCCAGGCCTCAGTTTAAATGTCACTTCTTCATTTCCAGATCTTTCTAGACAATGAGCTCTCATGGAAGCCTCTACCTTACTTTCATATTAATTATATTGTAAATATCTAGTTAATCTGGGAATATTTGTTTGGTGTATATAATCCTCACTACAAAGTTTGCTCCATGGGGGCACAGTCTGTAAATGTCTCACATCTCATGAATCTCGTAAGTGTCTCTTACAGTGTAAGTACTTGATAACTCTTTGATCAATAGATGAGTAAGTCCATGAATAAATAATTGTGTGAATAATTGAGTAAGTGACAGGGAGGAAATAGCCTTGGCTCAGACATTGGGACAACTAAGTTCTAATCTTGATTCTATATAACTTCAATATAGCCTTCTATGTGGCTATACCTCAGTTTCCCCACCTTCAGCCTCATCCCTGTGACCCTTCCAGCCCTTCTATCCAATGGGAAAAGAAACTCCCAGGAGATTTCACAGAGATTCTATCACTGGCCCTAGACCACACAGAAAAAACTTAGGCACAAACTCAAAACTAATGCTTTAAGACTCTGCCACTGAGAGTGCGCAGTAACAACAGGGGCTGGGAGATGGATACTGTGGTAGCCGAGGTCTAAAGTGACCCCCTAAGATTCCCATGCAAAGTGTAAAGGCACTTTGCAGATGGAATTAAAGGTAATTACCAACTGACTTGAAAATAAGGAAATTATCCTGAATTACCCATGTGGGCTCAAGGTAGAGTCAGCAGAGAGATGCAGTGGAAGGAGGCAGAGAGAGCATGAGGCAGAGGAGGGAATTAGAGAGATTTAAGAAGTGAGAAAGATGTAACCACCCCCCCCCCGCCATTACTGGCTTTGAAGATACAGAAAGGGGACCATGAGCAGAGAAATGCATGCAGCTTCTAGAAACTGAGAACATTTTCCCAGCCAACAGGTAGCAAGGAAATAGGGAACTTAGTCCCGAATTCTGCCACCAACCCGAATCAATGTGGAACAGATTTATTCCCAGAGCCTCCAGAAAGAATGTAGCCTGTGACACCTTGATTCCAACCTTGTAAAACCCGGCAGAGAAGCAGCTGAGCCGCACTGTGCCCTGACTTCCGACCTATGGAACTGTGAGATAATAAATGGGCGTTTTGTTAAGCCACAAAAGTCATGGTAACTTGTTATAGCAGCAATAGAAAACTTCTACATATCAACTTATCTTCATAACTCCTGCCTAAGGGGCAGGCATCTCAGGACACATGTAACAGCCCTCTGTTACCTTCTCCAGAGACCTCATAGGGTGGGCACTAGCTTTGTGCTCTCCCTCTGCCACACTCAGAATGCCATTATCTCCCAGAAGCAAGCTTTCACACATGTCTGGTGCCCCTCTTTCTGTGGCTGCAGCCCAGGGGACACCCCTTGATCACCTAGCTCTGAAGGCAAGCAGGGCGGGCTTACATTCCTGGGCCCAACAGACTGTAACAGAGACAGTTCTTGCTTGGATACCATCCCTGGGGCACCAGTGCAGAGAGGAGACTGAAACACACCCCCATTCTTTCTGTGAAAAAAAGCCTAGATGCTTGCTTGGAGCTTCAACCTGAAGAGCAAGCTTCTGGTTTGGCACAAATCTAGGGGCCTCCTTAGAGGCCCAACTTGGGATGGAGGCTGGTAGACGCCATTTTTGCGCTCTCCCTTGGCCTCACTCCAGGTGGCTGGTATCTCTGGGAAAAGTACTTGTACACATGTTGAAGCCCTGATTTTTGTGAGTACCACCCAGAGACTACCTCTAGATTCCCTGGCTCTGGCAGCCAGTGGGATTTATGTCTGCAGTTCCACAAGACTGTGTATACAGGGGTGGGCAAAAGTAAGTTGTTCATATGGAAAAATATATAATACAAGACCAAAGCATAATAATAATACAAGAAGGAACTCTGTGTTTTGTGTACTCACAACTGAAAGCCTACTTTTGCCCACCCCTGTATTTGCATACTTTAAAAGCTGCTGCCTGAGCTTTTAAATCTCAGGCCAGGCTTTTGAGTCTGGCTTCAGTTCAGCCTGAATCTAGGTGCTGACTGAAATCCTCCCCTTTGAGACACTAACAGCTCTTGGCACCCCCTAAACTACTGAAATCCACCATAAAATAGGCTGCTTAACCAATCACAAAAGATTGAGAGACAACCAAGAGCTAGGGCAGGGTTGAATAATAAGGTCCATCCCCTACACAAAGCAACTCCTTCGAGACTGGGAGAGGTGGCTATTTTATCATATGCATAGAAACCAACACAGAGAGTCAAGAAAAACAAAGAAACATAGAACTATGTTCCAAATTAAGAAACAAGATAAAACCTCATTAAAAAGTTCTCAGTGAAATGAAGATTAGTGGTTTACCTGATAAAGAGTTCAAAATAATGGTCATAAATATGCTCACTGAACTCAGGAAAGAAATTGATGGACACAATGAGAACTTCAACAAAGAGAAAATATAAGAGAGTACCAAACAGAAGTCACAGATAAAAAATATAATAACTGCAATGAAAAATACAATGAAGGGGTTCAACAGCAGACTAGATGAAACAGGAGAAAAGATCCATGAACTCAGATATAGGGCAGAGGCATTCACCCAATCACAGCAGCAAAAAGATGAATATATATATATATATATATACACACACACACATAGCTTATAAGACTTGTGGGACACCATCAAGCAGACTAAGGTTTGCATTATAGGGGTCCCAGAGAAGAGTGACAGAAAGGGGCAGAAAACTTATTTGAAGAAATAATGGCTGAAAACTTCCCTAACCTGGAAAAGAAACAGACACCTAACTCCAGAAAGCCCAGAGAGTTCCAATTAAGGTGACTCAGAACTGCCTGGTTCTGGTCAAGATGGCAGAGTAGGTAGACTCTATGCTTACGTCCTCCCAGAATCACTCCAAAATTACAACTGAATTATAGAGAAACTGTCCTTGAGAACCACCTGAAGACTAGCTGAACAGAATTTCTATAACTAAGAATATAAAGAATAAGCCACATTGAGACTAGTAGGAGGGCCAGAGACATGGAAGGGGCAGGACCCACATCCACAGTGTGGTGATTAAGAATCGGGAGAGAGAGCTCAGCTCTGGAGGTCCCCCCTGAGGAGCCATTGTTCCCTGCCCCACACTGGTCTCCCCGGCTCAGGTTCTAGTGCGGGGAAGAGGAGTCCCTATAACATCTGGCTGTGAAAACTAGCAGAAATTGCATCTGAGAAAGACAAAGGGCTGTGAGAGATGGAGCCATGCTGCTCTTAAAGGGCCACTACACAGGTTCATTTGCTAAAAACTCACTCTAAGCTCCAGATTAGGAGCAGCAGCTCAAAACCCACCAAGGACATATGGGGAGGAACTATACTGAATAACTTCAGGATGAGGGCTGTAGGGGCTGGGGCAACTTTCTCCAGGGACAGAAGCGCTGGCAAGAGCCATTGTTCCTTTGGTGAGCTCTCCTTTTACTCAGCCCGCCCAGCACAGGCAGGCACCAAATCTGTGCTTTCCATTAATCTGGCTTACACCATTCATCCTGCCCTAGTATTCCCTGAGACACTCAACACACTCACCTGGCTGGAGCCTCTTTCAGCAGCTCTTCCACACAAGTGACCTGTCTTGGCTTGCACTACAGACTTTCCCCAAATCTTTCAAAGGTCCACAAACCCCAAACAAGCAACATCAAACATCAGTGTGCCTTGTAGATCATGCTAAGTGGCCCCAAGCCCAGCACAAGCAGCAACCAATCTCAACTTTATTTGTAACTCCTGTCAGGTAGCCCCAAGCCTGGCATAAGTGGTGGCCAGTCTTGGCCTGGAATGTAGCTTCAACTAAGCAGCCACACCTGGCACAAGTGACAGCTAGCCTCAGCTCACATAGTGGTGCCCACCAAAGTGTCCCAAGCCCAGCACAAGGGGCAGCTGGCTTCAGTTCATAGCATAGATTCTCCCAAGCACTTCTAAGCCCAGCACAGGCAGCAATCAACCACAGATCATTTAGTAGCTCCTATCAAGTGGCCTTAAGCCTGGCACAAGTGGAGGCTGACCATGGCCTATACCAGAGCTGCTTCAAGGAGACTCCAAACCCAACACACTTAGTGGCAAGCTAAAGACCACATGAGAGTACCACCCAACCAACTCCATAAATGACACACTCAAAGGGAAGACTCAGCTGGCACCATAGCCCCATCAAAATGACTCCCACTTCATGGGGACAGCCCCTGCATAACAGATCATACACTATAGTGATGGCTAGCCCTCACAGTCAGTCAGCCTAAGGGTCAACCCCACCTACTGACATGCCAACTACAACAGGAAGGCAGGCACAACCCACACAGGTGACATCCTTCAGGCACCAGGCTCAGGTGATCAAGGAGATTGTGCCACGGGGCTCTGCAGGGCACCTTCTACATAAGACTATTCTGTTAAGACAGGGAGATATAGCAGGTCTACCTAATACAGAAAACCAAACTACATGGAATTAGCCAAAATGAGGACACATACATAAAAGTCCCAAATGAAAGAACAGGACAAAAACCAGAAAAATAACTAAATGAAATGAAGACAAGCAATCTGCCACACACAGAGTTCAAAACACTGGTTATAAAGATGCTTAATGAACTTGAAGAAAAAATAGATAAATTCAGTGAGAACTTATACAATGAGATAGGAAAATTTTAAAAAAGGATACAAAGCATAAAAAGAACCAGTCAGAAATGAAGACTAGAATAACTGCAATGAAGAATACACTAGAGGGAAACAACAGCATATGAGATGAAGCAGGCAATCAAATCAATGGTCTGGAAGATAAGGTAGTAGAAAACACCCAATTGAACAGCACACACACACAAAAAGAATCCAACAAATGAGCATAGTTTAAGGGACCTCTGGAGCAACACTAAGTGTACCATAATGTATATCATAGGGTTACCAGAAGGAAAAGAGAGAAAGCAAGTAATTTGAAACCTATTTATAGAAATTATGACTGAAAACTTCCCTAACCTGGTGAAAGAAATAGACATACAAGCCCAGGAAGTGCAGAGAGTCCCAAACAAGATAAACCCAAAGAGGCCCACAACAAGACACATCATAATTAAAATGCCAAAGGTTAAAGACAAAAAATAATCTTAAAAGTAATAAGAAAAAAGCAGTTAGTTGTATACAAGGAAGCTCACATAAGGCTGTCAGCTGATTTCTCAACAGAAACTTTGCAGGCCAGAAGGGAATGGCACAAACTGTTCAAAGTGATGAAAGGCAAAGACCTACAACCAAGATTACTCTACCCAGCAAGGCTATCAGTTAGAATCGAAGGAGATTTAAAGAGCTTCCCAGGCAAGAAAAAGCTAAGGAGTTTATCACAACTAAACCAGATTTACAACAAATGTTAAGAGAACTTCTTTTAAAAGAAAAGGAAGATAAAAAATATGAATAAGAAAATATAACAACAAAAATTCTCACTGACAAAAACAAACACTTAGCAAAAGCAGTGGATCAACCAACTATAAAATTAGTACAAAGGTTAAAAGGCAAATAAGAAAGATTGTGTGTGATTACAAGAATAAATTAAAAGCTATACATAAACACACACATGAAAGAAGTAAAAAATAATGACAAAAATTAATGTGAAGGGGGTGAATAAAAATGGTAGTGATTTTAGAAGGTGTTCAAATGTAACCGACCACCAACTTAAACTTCTATAAACATAGCTTGGTATATATGAAGCAAATGGTGACCACAAACCAAATATCTATAAGACATACACAAAATAATAAAGATAAAGAAATCCAAACATCACTATAGAAAGTCATCAGCATACAAGAGAAAAGAACAAGATAAAAAAGGAGAAGAGAAGCCTATAAAAACAATCAGAAAATGACTAAGTACATAACTACCAATAATTACTTTAAAGGTAAATAAACTAAAGGCTCCAATTAAAAGACATTAGATGGCTGAATGGATAAAAAAAAAAAAAAAAAAAAAAAAAAAGACCCATGCATATGCTGTCAATAACAGATCTACTTCAGATTGAATGACACACACAGACTAAAAATAGAGGGATGGAAAAGATATTTCATGCAAATAGGAATAAATAAATAAAAAGCTGGTATAGCAATACTTATATCATACAAATTAGACTTTAAAACAATGGCTATAATAAGAGACAAAGAAGGGCATTTCATAATGATAAAGGGATCAATCCAACAAGAAGATATAACTCTTGTAGATATCACGAACCCAACATAGGAGCACCTAAATATATGAAGAAAATATTGACAGACATAAGGGAGAAACTCACAGTAACACAGTCAAAATAGGGGATTTTAAAACCCCACTGACATCAACAGATAAATCAGCCAGTATAAAAAATCAACATGGAAACAGTGGCCTTAAATGACACATTAAACCAGATAGATTTCATTGATATTTTTAGGACATTTCACCCAAAAGCAACAGAATATACATTATTTTCAAGTACACATGAAACATTTTCCAGATAAACCATGTTAGGCTACAAAACAAGTCTCAATAAATTTAACAAGACTGAAATCATATCAAGCATCTTTCCCAACCACAGTGATATAAAACTAGAAATCAAATGCAAGAAGAAAACTGGAAAACACACAAACACATGAAGGAAAATAACATGCTACTAAAGAATGAATGGCTTAACAACAACATCAAGGAAGAAATCAAAGGATACTTTGAGACAAATGAAAATGAAAACACAATGACCCAAAATCTATGAGACATCATCAAAGCAGTTCTTAGTAGGATACTTATAGCTATACAGGCCTACCCAAGAAATTTTTTTTTAAATCTCAAATAAACAATCTAACCTTACACTAGTAACTAGACAAAGAACAACGAGCAAATGCCCAAAGTGAGTAAAACAAAAAAAATATTAAAGATCAGAGCAGAAATAAATGAAATAAAGTCTCAAAAAAAAAAATAGAAAAGGTCAATGTAACTAAGAGCTGATTCTTTAAAACGATCATGAAAATTGAAAAATCTTTAACAAGATTTATCAAAAAAAGAAGAGAGAGGAACCAAATAAAATCAGAAATGAAAGAGAAGTGACAACGAATACCACAGAAATACAAAGGATTATTATCAGGAAATACTAAACAATGCCAACAAATTGGAGAACCTGGAGAAAATTAATAAATCCTTGAAACAGTCTTCTTCCAAGACTGACTCAAGAAGAAAGAGAAGATTTGAACAATCACAGAATCTGGAGGGAGGCTGCCTGGATTCAAATCCTGGCTGTCACTTACAAACTGTGTAATCTTAGGAATTATGTTCAATCTCTCTGTGCCTCTGCTTTCCCATTTGTAAAATAAGGATGATGATAATCACACCTCTTTCCTAGGGATGACTTAAAAGAATTAAAGAGCTTAGAACAGTGCCTGTATGTATTAGACACTGTATGTGTTGGTTATTATTTTACCTAAGCCAGAAACTTTGGACTCATCCTTGATCCCTCCCTCTCGCCCTATCTCTAATCCATCACCTAATCTAGTTAATTTATCTCTTTTTTTATTAATTTATTTTTGTTACAGATGTTTCTTCTTTTTTCCCCATTGACACGCTCCTCCCCAACCCCACCCCCGTCCCCAGCTTTATTGTCCATGTCCATCAGTTATGTATACATGCGTATAAGTTCTGTGGTTTATCTCTTCCCTCCCCCCCCCTTCTGAGGGTTGTCAGTCTGTACCCTACTTTCACATCTCTGGGTCTACCCTGTTCCCCAGACTGTTATGTTTATTATATTCCACAAATGAGTGAGATCATGTGATATTTGTCTTTCTCTGCTTCGCTTGTTTCGCTTAGGATAATACTGTCGAGGTCCCTCCATGTCGTCTCAAAGGATAAGAGATCTTTCTTTCTTACAGCTGCATAGTACTCCATTGTGTATATGTGCCACAGCTTTTTTATCCATTCATCCACTGATGGACACTTGGGCTGTTTCCAGATCTTAGCTATTGTAAATAGTGCTGCTATGAACATGGGGGTACATATATTCTTTCTGATTGGTGTTTCAGGTTTCTTAGGGTATATTCCTAGAAGTGGGATCACTGGGTCAAATGGCAATTCAACTTTTAATTTTTTGAGGTAACACCATAGTGTTTTCCACAGTGGCTGCACCAGTCTGCATTCCCACCAGCAGTGTACTAGAGTCCCCTTTTCTCCACACCCTCACCAACACTTGTTGTTTGATGATTTGTTGATGGCGGCCATTCTGACAGGTGTGAGGTGATACCTCATTGTTGTTTTAATTTGCATCTCTCTGATGATTAGTGATGTTGAGCATTTCTTCACATGTCTCTTAGCCATTTGTATGGCCTGTTTGGAGAGGTGTCTATTTAGTTTCTCTGCCCGTTTTTTAATTGGGTTCTTTGTCTTCTTTTTGTTGAGTTGTATGAGCACTCTATATATTTTGGAGATTAACCCCTTATCTGATGTATCATTGGCAATTATGCTCTCCCATACAGTGGGTTCCCTTTCCGTTTTGATGGTTGTTTCTTTTGCTGTACTAAGCTTTTGAGTTTGATGTAGTCCCATGTGTTCATTTTTTCCTTTGTTTCTGTTGCCTTAAGTGATGTATCAGTGAAGATTCTGCTGCATATGATGTCTGAAATTTTGTTGCCTACATTTCTTCTAGGATTTTTATGGATTCACAAGTCACATTGAGGTCTTTTACCCGTTTTGAGTTTATTCTTGTGTATGGTGTAAGTTGATGGTCTAGTTTCATTTTTTTGCATGTAGCCGTCCAATTTTCCCAACACCATTTATTAAAGAGGCTGTCTTTGCTCCATTGTATGCTCTTGCCACCTTTGTCAAATATTAATTGAGCATAATGTCTTGGGTCAATTTCCAGATTCCCTGTTCTGTTCCACTGGTCTATATGCCTGTTCTTGTGCCAGTACCAGGCTGTTTTTATTATAGTAGCTTTGTAGTATAACCTGATATCCGGTATTGTGATCCCACCTACTTTGTCCTTCTTTTTCAAGATTGCTGTGGCTATTCAGGGTCTTTTTTGGTTCCATATGAACTTTTGGAGTATTTGTTCTAGTTCTCTGAAATATGTCACTGGTATTTTGATGGGGATTGCGTTAAATCTATAGATTGCTTTGGGTAAGATGGACATTTTAATGATGTTAATTATTCCAATCCATGAACAAGGTATGTGCTTCCACTTTTTTTATATCTTCCTCTGTTTCTTTTTTCAATGTCCTGTAGTTTTCTGCAAATAGATCCTTTACTTCTTTGGTTAAGTTTATTCCTAGGTATCTTAATTTTTTTGCTGCAATGGTAAATGGGATTGTTTTTTTTAGTTTCTCTTTCTGTGAGTTCATCATTAGTGTATAAGAATGCTGTCGATTTCTTGACGTTAATTTTGTATCCTGCTACTTTGCCAAATTCATTTATTAAGTCTAGTAGACTTTTGATGGAGTCTTTAGGGTTTTCTATGTATAATATCATGTCATCTGCAAATAATGACAGTTTCACTTCTTCCTTTCCAATTTGGATTCCTTTTATTTTTTCTTCATGTCTGATTGCTGTGGCTAAGACTTCCAGTACTATGTTAAATAAGAGTGGCGAAAGTGGGCATCCCTGTCTTGTTCCTGTTCTTAAGGAAAATGTTTTTAGTTTTTGCCCATTGAGTATGATGTTGGCTGTAGGTCTTTCATATATGGCCTTTATTATATCAAGATATGATCCCTCTATTCCCAAATTGCTGAGCGTTTTTATCAGAAATGGGTGCTGGATTTTGTCGAATGCTTTTTCAGCATCTATTGATATGATCATGTGGTTTTTATCTTTCATTTTGTTTATGTGGTGTATCACATTTATTGATTTGCGAATATTGAACCACCCTTGCATCCCTGGGATGAATCCCACTTGGTCATGGTGAATAATTTTTTTGATGTGTTGCTGGATCCGATTTGCTAGTATTTTGTTCAGGATTTTGGCATCTATGTTCATCAGGGATATTGGCCTGTAGTTTTCTTTCTTTGTAGTGTCTTTTTCTGGTTTTGGAATTAGAATTATGCTGGCCCCATAAAACGAGTTTGGAAGTCTTCCTTCTTCTTGAATATTTTGGAATAGTTTGAGGAGAATGGGTGTTAGTTCTTCTTTGAATGTTCGGTAAAACTACCCCGTGAAGCAGTCCGGGCCTGGGCTTTCGTTTGCTGGGAGAGTCTTGATTACATCTTCAATTTCGTTCATTGTTATTGGTCTGTTCAAGGTTTCTATCTCTTCCCGGTCCAGTTTTGGGAGACTATGTGTTTCTAGAAAATTGTCCATTTCACTTAGATTGTTGAATTTGTTGCCATATAAATGCTCATAGTATTTGTTAACAATCCTTTGTATTTCTGTGGTGTCAGTTGTTCCTTCTCCTCTTTCATTTCTGATTTTGTGTATTTGGGTTCTCTCTCTTTGTTTCTTGGTGAGTCTAGCTAAGGGGCCATCAATCTTGTTTATCTTTTCAAAAAAACCAGCTCTTTGTTTCATTGATCCTTAGAATTGTTTTTCTGGTCTCTATGTCATTTATTTCTGCTCTGATCTTTACTATTTCCTTCCTTCTACTTGCTCTGGGTTTTCTTTTTGTTTGCTTTCTAGTTCTTTAAGTTGTGAGGTTAGATAGTCTATTAGAAATTTTTCTTGTTTCTTGAGGTAGGCCTGGAGTGCTATGAACTTCCCTCTCAGAACTGCTTTCACTGCATCCCATAGATTTTGTGTTGTTGTGTGTTCATTTTCATTGGTTTCCAGGAAGTTTTTAATTTCTTCTTTGATCTCCTTGGTAACCCATTCATTGTTTAATAACATGCTATTTAGCCTCCATGTATTCAAATGTCTTTGCATGTTCTTGTTGCAATTGATTTCTAGTTTCATGCCATTGTGATCTGAGATGCTTGATATGATTTCAATCTTCTTGAACTTGCAGAGACTTCGTTTGTGTTCTAACATGTGGTCTATCTTTGAGAATGTCCCATGTGCACTTGAGAAGAATGTGAATTCTGTAGTTTTGGCGTGTAATTCTCTGTAAATATCTATTAAATCCATTTGGTCTAGTGCTTCATTTAGAGTCTCTGTTTCCATGTTGATTTTTTGTCTAGAGGATCTATCCAGTGATGTCAGCAGGGTGTTGAAGTCCCCTGCTATGATTGTATTGCTGTCGATTTCTCCTTTGAAGTCCTCCAAAAGATTTTTAATATATTTTGGTGCTCCTACATTGGGTGCACATATGTTTACCAAGGTTATATCTTCCTGTTGGATAGATGCTTTCAATATTATGTAGTGGCCTTCTTTGGCTCTAGTTATGGCCTTCATTTTGAAATCTGTTTTATCAGATATGAGTATTGCTACCCCAGCTTTTTTTTCCTTTCTGTTTGCTTGGAAGATTTTTTTCCATCCCTTCACTTTCAACCTATGTGAGTCTTTTGTTGTGAGGTGTGTCTCTTGTAAACAACATATATATGGATCATGCTTTCTTATCCAATCCACTCCTCTGTGTCTCTTTATCGGAGCATTCAATCCGTTTACATTTAAGGTGATTATTGATATGTACTTATTTATTGCCATTTTTGTTTAGTGTGGTTCTATTTTCCTTTCTATTTCTTCTACTAATTACAGCAGTCCTTTTAACATTTCTTGCAGTGCTGGTTTGGTTCTAATGTATTCCCTTAGCCTTTTTTTGTCTGGGAAGCTCTTTATTTGACCTTCTATTTTGAATGATAGCCTTGCTGGGTAGAGTAGTCTTGGGTTTAGATCCTTGTTTTTCATGACCTTGATTACTTCATGCCATTCCCTTCTGGCCTGTAGTGTTTCTATTGAGAAGTCAGCTGATAGCCTTATGGGGGTTCCTTTGTAGGTAACCTGTTGCTTATCTCTTGCTGCCTTTAGGATTCTCTCTTTGTCTTTAATTTTTGGCATTTTAATTACTATGTGTCTTGGTGTGGGCCTGTTTGGGTTCTTACTTGGGACTCTCTGTGCTTCTTGAACTTGAATGCCTTCTTCCTTCACCAAATTAGGGATATTTTCTGCTACTATTTCTTCAAATATATTCTCTAACCCTTGCTCATTTTCTTCTTCTTCAGGGACTCCTATGATGCGAATATTATTACGTTTCCAGTTGTCCCACAGTTCTCTTAAGCTGTCTTCCTGTTTTTCATTGTTTTTTCCTTTTGGTTTTCTGATTGATTGATTTTTTCTACCCTGACTTCTAATTCACTGATCCGGTCCTCAGCTTCCTCTACTCTGCTGTTTAGCCCTTCCAATGTGTTCTTCATTTCTGCTATGTCATTCTTCATTTCCAATTGGTTTGTTTTCAATATTTCTATGTCTTTGCTCATGGTGTTGATGTCCTTACACATGCTGTTGAGCATCCTCAAGATCATGGCTCTGAATTCTAGTTCTGTTAACTTGCTTAACTCCATTTCATTTATCTCATCGTCAGTAGAGGTCTCTTGTTCTTTCATTTGGCATCTGTTTTTTTGTTTCACCATTTTGGCTATCTCAGTGGGTTTTGGAGCCTTCCAAATTTTCCCTGTGGATGTTGGTGTTCTGCTGTTTGTGGCTCCCTGTACTGGGTTTGGATGAGCGTGGGAGGACCCACTTAATACACCACTGTCGAGTCTTACTTTCCTGGGTAGATTTGCAAGCCCAGAAAAGGTTAAGTTATCCTCTAGCTTTTTGCCTAGAGGCTATTAGTCCCAGTTACCTGAAGAGCCTTGGGTTCTCAGTTGAGTGAAAACCTCCCTCAGGTGTTCAGCATGAGAGGATTTACTGAGGGTGGGGCAGATGCTGGTAGTTAATGAGCCTCAATTTGCATTTCAATGGCCCACCTGGGTGTGGCTGGATCTCTGAGGGAGGGGCTGCCGCCTCTCCCCAGAGCCCTGGGATGGAGTAAGACGGTACTGTGGCTGCAACTCAGCAAAAGCTCTGAGCGCCCTCCAAATCCCGAGTGTCCCCATACAGTTCCAGTCCAGTCCGCTCTCCCTCTGCCGGAGCCCAAGGTGAGTGGCTGTGGCTATTTTAGCGCTCTGTCCCGGCCTCTGCGCTGTGGAGCCAGCTCGGGCTTTAACCCCGAGGGCAGGCACTGCTCATGGCTAAGGCCGCTGCTGTCCGTGGGCTCCCAGCCCCCCTCTCATGCCTCCGAAATCCTACCAGGATCGAGTCAGTGTCCCTGGTTGTATGGTCCTCGCAAGCTGCTTTTCCGTTGCTGTTTCTTGACGATTTGTCTTTATTTTAGTTGTATTTCCAGTTTGGTCCTGGGAGATTGTCTGTGTAGCTTCCATTCACTCTGCCGCCATTTTGGAATCCAGTCTATCTCTTGAATATCTTGAGTCAGTCCTCTTCCTTCCATTCCCACCACTACCATCATCACTTGCCCAAAGCAATCTGTAAACCATTCTCTTGCATCCTCTCAGGTCCCTGCTTTACAAGGAAGCCAAAGTGGGATTTTCAAAATGCAAATCTGATCACAACACTCTCCTGCTGAAACCTGTTGCTTTCTGGATAAACACAGAACGCTTTAAGGACTGCAAGACGGAAAGTTCTGCAACACCTACACCACAATTTCTTTTCTCTGTCTCTCTCTGTCCACTCTGGCCTCCTTTCAGACCCTCCCACTGGCCACTCCTCCTCTCCTGTGGAACCTCTGCAGACATTGTGCTCCCCACACCCACCCTCCATGCCTGGTTAATCCTTCCCTCAGCACTGTTGGAGTCAGAGTTTCACATTTGCTTTTGTGATAATTTGATTGATGTCTGTCTCCCATTTCAGACTGTAAACTCTATGAGGGTGGGAAATGCATTTGCTTTTTTCTCACCATTGTATCCCCCATACTTAGCACAGTTACTGGCACATATTTGCTCAATAGTTTTTGAGTGAATGAAAGAATGAATGAAATACTGTGTCACAATTGTAGAGGCAGGACAAGTAAGGCATTGGTTTGACTCCTGCTTGGGGTGAGGAAGGTGAAGACTAAATTATGTAAGATCAAAACTTCAAATCACAGGCTGGATAACTGTTGAGTTGACATAACCTTTGCCTGCATGTTGCAAACTATGTTGGAAGCAGCTGAGTGAGCACAGGAGCAGCCAGAGGTTGGTTTGGCGGGGGTGTCATCTTAAACTACACTAGTCTGAAAGATTATATAGAACTGGAAGATGAAAAATAGTCCTTCCACATTCTTACCACTCAATATCTATTATTTCTTTAGCTCTGCTGCCTAGAAAGATTTAATCTTGAGATTTTTTTTCCCCACCAAAATATATACACCTTAGTTTACTCCTATCCCACTACTAGGTTAGGCCTCAGGGTCCTTTGTCCCTAATCAACCTGCCACCCGCCCACTCCAGCTCTGTGGGAATAAAACATGATCCAGGACTGGAGAATGAAGACCGCTATGTTGTTGCCACAGAACACAGTGTGAGGAGGTGGCCAGACATCTGCAGACCATGGAGGGCTTTTGGGGGTGGACTGTGGCTGCATGACCTCTGATATCAGTGCCAGAAAAGAAGCTAGTCGATAGAGCATCCAGGAATGTCCAAGCTCACTGAATCCTTCATGAGGCTGGAAGAACATGAGGCCTGAAACCCTCCAGAACCTAATTCAGGCCCTGCCCCGTTCTGTGATGTGTTCTCTGGGCTTCGGAGCACGGCAGTTCATCCTGTCTGTCTTGTAGGCTCCAAGAACACAGGGACCATGTCCAGCACAGAATATTCCAGATCAAGGCAGGTGCTTTAAAAATGCAGCTAATGATGTCAACAGAAACAACATCAGTCCCCTTTTGCTGTCTCAGGCTAATTATTAGACAACTTTAAAATAGAATAGGGATGACGTTTTTCTGTATCTCACTAAGTACACTCAACCCTCGATTCTCAAACATCTCCCTTGTCACACGATTAGGTTCTCAACCAAGTTGTTCAGGGAAATGTCTAGGTTGTTGAACAAAAACTTCCATTTTCTTCCTGACAGCCCTTTCGTGCTGATACATTCAGCATGACAAAAAGCATCTCTCAGGTCTCAGACAAAGGCAGAATCCAAGTCAGTTTACCCATAAACCTCGCTCGTTGACATCTCAGGAAATCATGCTGTGAATATTTTTGCGTTTTCTTTTGCTTTTGTTGCTGGCAAAATGGATGATTAGCACAATTTTAAAACAGAAAGAGGCCATCGAGAGTGCTGATGTTGCTAATGGTGTGGAAGGAACCATGATCACAGGCCATTGAAGAGGTAGAAAAACGGTTGTTGATTTGGATAAATGAAAAGCAGGAGCCAGTGACAGCACTTAGGAGGCGGTGACAGGAAGGAGCGAAGATGCTGCGAGCTGGCTTCCTGAAAGCACCCTGGAACGCTGCTGACAGTGATTTTCTAAGGCTGGGAGAGGTGGTTTGATCAATTTAAGAAAAGAAGTGTTTGTTTATAGATTAAACAGTACATTAGACATGTACTGTATATAAGAAAGGTTAAAACAGGGAATCATTTGGGGATCTGGAACAAATTAATTCAACTTACATAATTTCTAATGGGAAAAAAAACGATTCGATTTTCGAACAAATCACTTCTCCAGCAGCCTTCAGGAACGAACTAAGTTTGAGAACCGAGTTCCGCTGTATTCCATATTAAACCCACTCTCCACCCAGTCAGCATAGTTCTGACTCTGCTGGATTCCTCCCCCTCTGTCCCATACCCGTGATCAGAAGGCCAGATGCCACAACCACAATTCACAACAGCACATCTGGAATGTCTGTGCACACGGCCGACTGCTGGGGCTCATTCTAGGTGGTGACTCAAAGCAGCAAACACCCTGAGCCCGAGCCAAGGGGGTGACTGTCCTCCCAAAGGACTCTAAGAACAGCATAAAGCAGTGGTTCCCCAACGAGCGGGCCTCACAATCACTTAGAGAGCTGTTCAAATACAGATTCCCACCCTCCACCCCCACCCCAGAGTTTCTGATACAGTAGATTCAAGGTAGAAGCTGAGAATGTACATTTCTAATAAGTTTCCAGGTAATGCTGGTGGTCCCAACTTGAGAACCACTGACCCTGATGTTAAGCAAAGACCTCGTAATTAGACTAGAGAGAACTGCATTCCAGTCCCAGTTTATCACTTACCATGTAACCTTGAATAAATTACTTAGTCTCTCTAATCCTTGCTTTTCTCATTTATTTAAAAAAAAAAAAAAAAAAAAGGTAATAGTGGCACCATTGCAAGAATTAAACAAGGTGATGCATGGAGCTACGTGTGTGTGCATGCAAAGTCCTGAGGGTGCCCCTCCTTTGCCCCACACCTTGTTCCCACTCTCCCAGGGCTGCAGGGTGCTCCAGGTCACTCTCCCTGGCAGGGCTGTTCTGGGACATCTGCATGGTGAGCAGGGAGCAGCAAATTCAGCCTCCGGCTGTCCCTCCTCAGAACTGTCCTGCCTACAAGGGCAGTGCCAAGGGGAGCATCAGGTGCTCCTTGGCTCACCTCACAGACAAGGAACAAGGCTATTGTCTGACACTTGTCCTGCAAGCATGGTGACCCACGTGGCCTTCTGTCCTGAGACTAAAAGGTTCAGTGACTCATTCAAAATCACACAGCTCCCAAAGGTGGAGCTCCTGACTCAGGACAACACATCAGCTGCCTCTTCCCTTTCTGACTTGCATTTGGAATCTTGGTGTATCAGTTTCCTATAGCTGCTGTAACAGACGACCACAATGTGGTGGCTTAAAACAATGTGTTTATTCTCTTACCATCCTGGTGGTCAGAGTAGGTAATGGGTCTCACTGGGTAGAAATCAAGGTGTCGCTAGGTCCACCCTCCAGAGTGTCTAGGGAAGAATCTGTCTCCTTGTCTGCCGGTGTCTAGCACTGCAGTCGTTGCTACTGCTCTCGCCAGTGGTAACGCCTTGGCTGTGGCGCCTTCCTCCACCTTCAAAGCCAGAAGCAGCACCTTTAAATCTCTCTTTGCTGAGCTCGTTAGGTCACTTCCTGCAGTACAATCTTCCTCTATCTTCCCCTTACAAGGATATGTGGGCCCACCTTGAAAATCCAGGATATCTCCCCATTTCAAGGTCTTTAATTCAGTCATATTGACAAAAACCCCTTTTACCCTATAATGTAACATTCACCGGCTCCAGGGAGGAGGGCGTGGACGGCTCTGGGAGCCCTTATTCAGCTCCACACTTGCACAGGGCGTCTCAGCCTCTGGGCCACTGTGTTTTCCTCCGGAGGAAACAGTAACACACCTTCACGAGGATGCTGCTGGGCCATACACTCTAAATCACTAAAGATATGTTCACTGGATTGTTAAATGCTTCCTCTGGCTACTCTTGGGTTTATCTGACATTAATTCATCAACTCTGTTCATTTACTCACCTTTTATTAAACACTTACTGTGTGTCAAGTATTGTGCTAGGCACAGGGGAGGTAATATAGTGAGGAACCACACCTGTATGGGCTGTATACTATGATAGAGACAGATACACGCTAGACAGGACATTCCCTGATGTGGCAGCATAAGCTACAAAGAGACATTGGTGAGGAAACGCTCTCTGGACCTTCTGCAGGGAGACAGCGGAGTGGGTGGTCAGCCTTCTGTCTGGGGGAGGAATGGAAGGACAGAGCTGGAGAACAGGGCTGGAAAGGGACAGGAAGGTATGACACAGCCTAGGGCACCTAGAAAGTGCCCATTTCACCCTGCTGGAGCCCTGGGTGCAAGAACTTGGGGGGCAGCGAGAGAGATGAACAGTGCAGACCGGGGTCTGTGAATTGCCCTGCGTGCCCGATACAGGGTCTGGATTGCATCGTGTGCTCCGGGAGCCACTGAGAAGTGTTAGCAGCTTTCTTCCACGTTCCCTCCCCAGGGGTCCTGAAAGCTCAGGCCTCCTGGCAGATCCTGAACCCCCAAACTCCCTGCAGAGTTTTCCCTGTGACGTGGTCCTGGCTTCTAGAAGCACTTCTTGCCCTTTCTTCCTCATCCAGAGCCCCTTTGTGATTTATATTTTCATTCATTCATTTTTAGAGCCTCTCATTATAGTGAGCCATCATCTCCCTTAGAATCTCTGTCAATCTCATTTTTAAGCCATTCACTCCTGAAAATATTCTTGTATTTTATTACATATCTCATTTAATCCCCTACTTGCGGCTTTTTTTATGAGCATGTTCAAAGGGTCAATGTGCTGTATTAACCGTTAGGCATTTGGTAGGGCCCAGTCATTCTGATGGCCTGTGCGGTATTGTTCTCCAGCCTGGGTGGTTTTGCTGAACAGTGGATCGATGGTACCTGCGCTGTGACGGTAGTTGAGAATGTCCGCTTTCCTGGATGCGTAGTCCCTGGTCTGCCTCATCCCTCCACTTTACCTCCCGAAACAGAGCACCCCTCTCCAGCATGCTTTTGTCAGCTGATCCCATCCTCTCCAGTAGAGGATGGTATGCTGGAAAGGCATTTTTGCATTAAAAACAGGATTCACAGCAGGCAGTCTGCCTGGGGACCACATGTCTAGGAAAGCAGTCATTTTTAACTAAGGATATTACAAGAATAGATAGAATAGGACTGGTGTACTCCGAAGCACAAACGTCTAGTCTCCCGGAAGCAAAATTACTGTGCTGCTTGTTGGCAATTAACCTTGTCAACGAACCCCCAGAACAACGGCTGCCTGGCGCACACCCCTCTTCTTGGCTTCTGCTGCTGTGGCTCCTGATCCCACTACATCCGACCTGCCGCCTGCGTTCTCATCGCTGCCCCTCGCCAACACTCCCGGACTGGCTCGCCCTCTTCTACCACGTTTATTAGCTTCTAACCATACAAATCAAATAGAATTTACTAGTTTATTGTATTTGGGGCTTACCCTCTACCTCCTGTACTGTAATGTAAGCTCCGCCAGGGAAGAGACTTACACTTTGCCCACCACTGTATCCAAAATCCCTGGACTATTGCCTGGCATGTAGGATGTGCTCCATAGTGATATGTTGGATAAATTAATACGTCTCCATGGAGCTCTCAGCTATCAAGTGACTTTTTTTTTTTTTTTTTGCATCCCTAACTCCAAACACGCCAATCTCATTTATTTACCAAAATGTTTTGACCACTTTATCACACGGCAAGTGGTGGCCCAGGTCAAGGGAATTATTCCTGACCTCAGACATGACCTAGTCCCGTGGAAGAGGCACATGTGAGCAGAAATATCCGTTGATACGTAGGGTAAATTAGAAATACGTACAAAAGCACTGGAGAGCACAGGAAAAATGTCAGTTCACTGCATAACGGCGTGGTAGGAAAGACAGAGAAAGCTTCACGGAGGCTGCAACTTTGAGTTGTAAATAATGAGTACCAGTGTCCCGGGAGAAGAGAAGGGACCACGGACAAAGCAAACGGATATCCTAGGTGAGGGGATGCGCGAGGCGCTGGAGGTCCCTAGGGAACGCCAGCCCACAGGGATGTGCCTTAGTGGTCCCCCCAGGAGCCAACCTTGAGACCAAGATTCAAGCGCAAGAGGTTTACTTGGGAGATGAAAGCAAGCGCCAGTGGTGGCGTGAGAACGTGAGAGAAGACAGAAAAGTCCAAGAAAGGTTATGCTACCAGGCCAGCTACTACAGAGGGTGATGAGCTCAGTCCTGCAGGGAAACTCTGGAAAACAGTATCGGACACAGGCCTCCGAGTTGTCACTGGAGCGGCAATGGAGCTGTGGTCTTCATCCACCAAGTCCCCATCACTCGGGGAGGAAAACTCCTGGGAGTCCGTCCCCTGGTCCTTCTGGCCTGCCGTGCAGCCTCTTGACGCACTGGAGCAAACCTCATCCCACAAGCTGACCCTCTCCCCTGGACCTCGGTTTCTGCACACGTGGCCAAGGGGTTGTGCAGAGCCCCAAGAAGTCTACTACAGTTCATAAGGAGAGCAGCAGGGCAGGAGGCTAGAGATCGAGGCAAGGGTCGCGTTTTGAAAGCTCTTAAAAGTCGGTCCTTGGAGCTTTATTCTGTATTAAGGGAACAATATTGGAATGTTTTAGGTAAGAGAAGAGTATAAAATTTGAATTTGAAAAAGACCAGTCTGGTTGGGGTTGAAGAGGGGGCAGTGCCGATAAGGAGTCCAAGAGACCAGTTAGAAAGATAAACTTACCACGTGGGATGGGAAACACTGGGCTAGAAGTCATGTAGTGATGCTGAAGACAGGGATGAGGGGGTCAGACCTAGGAGATGGTGAGGGGTCAGATGTGGGGAGGGATGGGGTACAGGACGAGTTCCCTGTGCTGGCTCTCCTGACTGCATGGTGGTGGCACTACCCTGGACAGGGATACAGGAGGGATGTCAATACTGGCATAAGATAAGCCTTGTTGGACATGTCGAACTGGAGATACCTGAAAAGTATCCAAGTGGACAGTGAATATAGGATTATTGAACTCATGAGACAGATCTGGACTGGGAAGAGCTACTGAGGAATCACCACTTAACAGAAGATATTTGAAGGCAGAGAAACAAGCAATTCCGGACTAAATAACTAGAAGTTTATCATGTGTGATGAGTTAGTTGAATGTTACTATCTATATCATCTTAGTATCAAGTCCTTTGCCAACTTAGGGATGGCATGGATTCTATCATCTCTGGGTATTGCTTTGTCTTTATTTCTCTCTAGACCTTCCCCAAATAATTTCTTCCCCCTTGGCATAGGGACAGGAAGAAGGAGCTAGATAAACCGTGTGCTTTGGGGCAAGCTGTGTAAACACTCATTGTCAGCTTCTTCATCTACAAAAAGGGGCTCTCCTAGGTGGAGATGACCTTGTCTAGTAGTCAACTGAAGAAACAGAACACGAAAGACATCAAACTGAAGCTCTTCCCTTACCAGGCACTGAGCCTAGTGGGCACAGGACACTCCTCACAGCAGCCTTTAGCCTGCTGGTGCTGGTTCCTCCTTCACCCACGACTGGTAACTGACCGAAAAGCATCTTCTAGAATGGCCACGAAATCCATGTAAGCAGCCGAAACCACAGTGATAAGAGCCCTTTGTAACAACTGACCTCCGTTCTGCGTGGGTTTTACCTCTGAGTGTGCACAAATGTATGACTTGTCTGCCAAAGAGTCATCCTGGCCAAGAACGGGACGGCCAGGAACGCGTAGGTGATGACATTTCTCTCACCATCTTGGCCTCTAAGCATGACACTCTGTCTGGGAGCAATGCGTTGGCTCCCCGTTGTTTATGGCGTGGCTCTAGGCGGAGTGGGCTGTGAACGCCCACACTCTATTTCACTCCATCAACTCTTGTTACACGTGTGTCAGAGAGAGAACACAGCCACTTGATGTTGCGCAGGTCCCCCCAAAACAGCCACTGTCAAAATACTGCCCGTGGCATGTATATAAACATACAGAGTTATGCCAGGAGTCACACAGTTTCAAAACATCTGCCAGCTCATCCCAACCCACTCCCCTCACGTTCTCAAGCCACCATCTCTTCACTCGTTTCAGTTCATGGATTTGACTCCTTTCTCCACTCCTCCCCTGTGTGCAGGCAGTCATTATTTATCAATAGCAGTAACAGTGTTCATTCATATGTATTCCATAGCAGGCAGACCCTGTGCTAAGTGCTTGCAGGTACTGTATCTAATTTAGTTACAACTTTCCGAGGCAGGACTCTTCTCATCCCATCCTGCAGCTGCAGAAATGAGGAGTAGAGAAGTAGCCCCAAATCACATAGCTAGGAAGTGGCAGCGCTGGGATTTGGATGCAGCTTTCTCTGTCACTAAACTGTACTGTATTCCCTCCGATGCAGCATTAATAGTCATATCTTTAATTTGTGAAGCATGCTGGAGTTTACAAAGCATTCTCACAAGGCATATCATGGGATCCTCCAAATGCAGCCGAGAACTAGGCCGGACACGTCTTTTTCTTTCTTTTTAAAAAAAATTTTTTTTTCCTTTATTGATTTTTAGAGAGGAAGGGAGAGGGAGAGATAGAAACATCGATGAGAGAGAACATCGACTGGCTGCCTCCTGCATGCCCTCCACTGGGGATCGGACCCACAACCTGGGCATGTGCCCTGACCGGGAATCGAACCAGTGACCTCTTGGGGCATGGGTCAATGCCCAACCCCTGAGCCACACCGGCTGGGTGAGGCAGGACATAGCTTATCCCCATTTTCACAGAAGTGGCTGCGACTCGGAGCTAAGCTGACCTGCTCACAGCCACCCGAGTCTGAGCCTCAGACTCAGACCTTCCGCCTCTTTTCATGATTCCATAAATACCATGCTCCTCCTCGGAGCAGCTGTTTCTTCTCTTGAATGACCAATGTATGAAATTTACTAGAAGTCCCATTTTGGCTTTCTACAAAGACATTTCTCATAATCAGAGTTTTCCAGAAGTATAACAGGAGGAAATGAGTCCTCTGTCCCTTTCTGTTTTCATTCAAACCCTGGGCAGTCACTGGACTAGAAAACCATCACGATGCCCAGTCCCTGGGAGAGGGAAAGAGGCAGTGGGAGTGGAAGAGCTCGAAGGGCCATGGCTCCTCAGACCCCATGACTCCTCCGGGAACCACCTGTCTTTATCCTTTTCATGCCGGTAGCCCCACTCCCTCACTCCTGGCTCACTGAAGCCATCCCCTAGCTGACTTCCTGGACGGTCCCTTCCAATTCATCCAGTCTCCCTTGATCAGGGTGACTGTCCACCAAAGTTGTTCCCATCAGTGACTTCCTTCCTAAATCCTCAATGGCCCCCTTTGGCCAACCACACCCATTTGATACACTGTCTGATGTTTCCTGATTTCTCGACATCCTCTATACAAACTCCTTTTTCATTTCCCCAAATTCAGTTTCTGCTCAGTTAACCAAATCATTCACTTGAGTCGCACGCTTATTTCAGCCTTAAAACTTTTGCTTCCTTTGTTCCCCTCTCCTGAAATATTCTCCACTTTCCACCTTGTCCGCCTAGCCATATCCCCATTTTTTTCAGGCCTAAGTCAATTTTATTATAATACAACAACAACAACAAAACAAATTTAATGAATTTCTTCCCCAAAACAAGTCTAGGAACAATCTTCTAGACATGCAGAGAGGCCGTGGGGACCCCAAAAATAGCCCTGCCCTCAGGGAGGGATACAGTCAGCTGTCCTGTGCAATCACGACATTTTGAACACTTGATTCTACATTGGCTTCTGTTCTTTGCACTTTACATCAGCTGATTCTGTCTCACGAAGAGTAGTCATCTCCAACACAGCCCCGGGAATGGTTGGCAAGCAGTAGTGACAGGTTGCATGACTGAGATGTCTGGGGCTGCATAACTTCACCTTATCCCCATATTCTCACACACATACACAGGCACAAGCAACCCACCGATTACGTGAGTGTCCAGCGTAGTGGAAGGGCACGCGGCATTTCAAGTTAGCTGGGCCTGGGATAATTCCATCTTTCTGGGAAAAGAAGTGCAGCAAAACCTGGGTTAAAGACCTGAGGTTGGGAGTCTGACCTCTTTGATTTAGGTCCAGCTCTTCCACAAGCTGGGTGACTTTAATAGGTCACTTGCTCTCTCTCTGCCTCCCCTCTGTCAATAGGATGATGAAGATGACAGAGAACGGCTGTATCCAGCACCCCACCTGCCCATGGGGTTATTATTGTAAGGACTGAGTTCATACAAATACAGCACTCAGGACAATTCCTAGCATATGGTCATTGCTGAATAAATGTTAGCTATTTTCATGATCACTAATTTGGTGACCTTAGGTGACTTATATTCCCTGAGCCTCAGTTGCCTCATCTTTAAAATGAGAGCAGTGCTGGCCCATGTGGCTCGGTTGGCTGAGAGTCATCCTGTGCACCAAAAGGTGGCAGGTTGGATTCCTGGTCAGGGCACATGCCTGGGTTGCAGGCTCGATTCCCAGTAGGGGGCGTGCAGGAGGCAGCCAACCCATGTTTCTCTCTCACATCAATGTTTCTCTCTCTCTCCCTCCTCCCTCTCCGTTCCTCTCTCTCTCAAAAACAATAAAAATATTAAAAGTAAATAAATAAAATAAAATGAGGGCAGTGCTCATCTCATCTCCATAAGCTAGCTCTGAGAACTAAATATAAAAGGATTGAGGAAGCACCCAGCTTTCCCAGGAGAGGTTCCTTCTCTTTGACCCAAGGCCTGGACTGTAATGCCACACAACACAATGCCACCTCTCCCCTGCCTCTGCTCCTCAGACCCGTTTCGCATGCCAACCATTTGTGCTACTGTAGTGAGCACTTGTTTTCATCCCATAGAAAATGTTAGCCTCTTACAAATTCAGCTTTAGAAAATTCCAGCCTAAATTACACCAGATGAGCATGTAAGCAAAAGACTCTTCAAGTTCCCGAGCCCACAAGCGGCTTCTCCACAGCCCGCCCCTGCCTGTTTCAGCAACGGTGAACCTCAGAAAAGAGGAACTGGCCCCTCCGGGAGGATTGGGGGCCTCCGGCACATCACACCATGTAAAACGTGCTGAAGGTGAATATCAAGAGCAGCCTTGAAAGCAAAGAGAAGTCAAAGCAGGTCAGACAGCCGCTGGAGGGAGCTTGGGAAGGGAGGAGAGCCTGCCTCACCGCCTGCCTGGGGGATCATGGAACCCAGTTTCCAGGAAGTGACAGGCTTCCCAGTCCTGGAAACTGAGCCCACCTCGAAGCCTGGTGGCTGCAGCCCTAAGGCATGGGCTGGGCTCTGAGGGCCCAGGGCCCCTAAAATGGGGTCAAAACCAGTTGCCTTGGGTGCCTGTTCCCTAGAAATGATGCTGAAGAGCCCTCTGCCACCCAGGACAGCAATGTAACTAGTCCAGAAGGTATGGTGGCCCCTGGGGAGATGCCAATGCCCAGGGTTTGCTTGGGTCGGGCTTTGCTATGGAAAATGGAAGTCAAGCCCAAGGGAGGAGACTTCGAACTCAAATACTGACTTGCCTACCTTCCAGCCAAGGCTGTGCTTCTCCCAGGGGAACTGACTTTTCTTGAGGCTCCTGTAGACTTTCTAGAGCTGTTTCTGGCTCTGGTTGTGCAGAGTCCTCCTGTTCTCAGCATGACCTCTGCATGACGAGGCTGGGCAGTTCTCGGCTCCACTAGGGGGCAGCAGGCAGAGGCTGCAATTTCACCGCAGAGCCCAGGCACAGAAGGGGTGGAGAGATGCATGAAGGGCATCTGGAGGAGAAAGCAAGGCATTAAGGAACAAGGTAGGACAGGAGCACATTGAGTCATACCATTCTGCACTGTTTTGATGGAGCCGGGATCCTCACATGAAATTATTCATGGCTAAGAGACAGTCCTTGAGTTGATATCGAGGTCAGACAAATTAATGCATAACCATTGCCTGACCAGTGTGTCAAGAGCTAAATAAACACCAGTTTAAGTCACAAGTTTATATTATTCCTAAGAGATGTCTCCATAAGGCCACAAGAGGAATACTATTGGGCAACAGAGGAATAGCTGACCTGCCTTTCTGTCAAATATTGCTGTGGGGTGTCGATCATTTTTTGGCAAGTTAATGATTCTAGAATTGTGGGTTTACAGTGGAGGGTGACAGGGCAGAGGGTCACCCTTTTTCTGACCAGAACTGACTGCACTTTGGTGCCAATAGCATAGGACCTTGCCTTTTGAGTTAGAAGTTATTGAAACGGTTGATAAAATTGGACTCCATTCTTCTCAGTGGTCCCTGAACAATTGTGGAGAAAAGAAATGTTTTCCAGATATTTTATTTGTATTTACCATCATTTCTAAATCAACCTCAGTATAAGAAAGGGCATTCTGATAATAGGCAGCAAAATAACAAGGAACCTACAACTTTGGGGGCAAAATAAATTTCCAAAGCCACCCAACCAATAAGAGGTGAGCTGAAGTTTGTGTGTCCTGTGGGTCTTTTCTCTCTCACGCTGCTTATCCAGGGACCGGCTTGTGCGCACTGAAGCAGCAACAGCTAAAATCTATTAAGCACTTACTGTGTGCTGGTATCTTACAAAGCACATTTCACATGTTGATTAATTTAATCCTTCTTCCAATTTTATGACATAGCTGTGATCATTTCCACTTTGCAGATGCGCTGACTGAGGCCCAGAGAGGCTTTATAACGTGTGCAAGTTCTCACAGCTAGCACAAGGCAGCCCTGGGACCCACACCTAGGACATCTGGTTCCAGATACACTCATGTCACCTGTATCCTGCCTCTCCTCTCTGGGTGGGGAGGCTAGCTCGTGGTCAGCCAAGCATGGTGCGAATGAGAGGAGCCTTTAAGGGGTGGGGGAAGTGGCATTCTTTCTGGGGTGGTGCGGCTGAGGTTCTAGTCCCACATTCCATGCTCTGGACAGAGTCCAAAGCTCTGCTAAGATGCAAACCGTGTGGAAGGGGGTGGGTAGGCAGGGCCACACCCGAGGCTCTTTCTCGCTCCGGCATAAGGGACTCCAAAGCCTCTTGCCTCGCACCACCACCACCCCTCCCCAGTACAGAACACACATTCACAGCCTACGACACTGCCCCGTGTTCATTTCCACCCGTGTGTGTGCTACCCTCGCTGAGAGAGGAAACTGCGCGACCACTCACCTGAAGAGGCAGGCAGTCCAGACAGAGTGCCCACGCCACAGGGGGCCAAGAACCCCGTGTACTAACCCTTCTCGGTGCAAGTCTGCACGGAAGAAGCCTTGTGCGCCCCTTCTTACAGGGATTCTCCTATTCCTGACCAACTTCTGCCTCTGCAGCCTGAGACGGGCACTGCGTGGCTCTGAAATGTTCCAGGAGAAGTGCACGGGGAGCTAGCTGCCTTTGCTGGGGGCAGGGAGGCTGGCTCCCTGGGGCTGCCAATCAGAAAGGCCGAGGTGCACGGGCTGCCTCCTGCAGCTGAACTGTGTTCTCAGCCTCCGGGTCAGTAGTTCCAGGTGCCTCGCTGCCACCCACATATGCAGCCAATATATTCTTCAAGTCCCCTCAAGGGTAGAAAAGCCAGCACTTAGAATCCAGTCACACCGGGGTTCCAGTGGTGTTCAGACAGTTAGCGTTTTGACGCCTACATGCTTTATTTGGTCAAATGGAGCTGAAACCAGGATCCCGCCTTATTATTGGAGGATTAGTGCGAGGACATATTCAAAGTCCCTGATAATTATAAGTAACATGCTGCCACCCACTGTGCTGTAGGTCTGTTTTCTCAATTGATCCCAGCCACATTCTATGAGAATGAGAGTATTATCCACGATACCCAGAAGAGGCACATCAGGGAAATATGTGATTTGATTAATGTCAAACAGCTGGAGAAGGAAGCCAAAATCAAACCCAGGTGGGGATGACTCCAAAACGTGTGCCTGTACCCAACGTGGGGCTGCCCCCTACGCCACACGCGGTAGGCACACTGCAAACTGCAGTCCCTTCCCCACTTCCACACCTGGGCTCTGTAAAAGGCACGATTTGGTCACTCCCAATAAAACACACAGCCTCCTGGTGAGTCCAACGCTGCCCCAGTCACTGGGGGCCCTGCTGCGTGCAGACCTGTGTTAGAAGGTGGCATCGTGCTCCTGGATGGGCGTGTTAATGAGGAACCAATAAAAGGCTAAACTGTCCATTACCAGCTACAGTGCAGACGGAGCCACAGGCCTCTTCATGCAACTTCTCTCTCTTTCCGGGAGCATCTGTTTTCTCCTAATTAGTGATTAGGCTCGATGTGTTAGCACCAGCAGGCAGGGCTTGAGGAGAGATGGAGGGGGTGCGGGAGAGGAAAGGTACCGTCGTGCTCCCGGTGTGCTGGTCCAGAGGAAGAGAAGGAGGGTGGTTGGAGGGGGTTCCCCCCGTGGGGCACTGGTGTGGAGGCAGTGAGCATTGGTACTTTGAAGGGTTTAGGAGCAAGTTAGAAAGCAGTCAGGGAGGTTCTTTTGGTCACCAGAGAAATGAAAGTGGATAATAAGTCTCATCCTTGTGCCTGTGTTTCAGGACTTAACCATCACAGGGAACCTTTTGATTATTTTAAGCTCCTTGGGGAGAACTTGGGGCTGTAACATCCACGTTCAAGGACCCTTGTTTGGTTCAAAAGAGCCAGGACCGTGGCTCAGTTCCACCTGCCATCTTCATCACCTCCACAGTGAAAGGACACGATACAGCCTTTAGGACTTGACAGAGCTGTGCTCACTCACGGGTTCACACGGCAACTCAAGTCAACAACCTGCTTTGTGCATGAAGCCTGCTCAAAATCCATCTGTTTTCACAGTGAATTCCCTTTTGATACCCTTACCTCACCAAGTGGTTTGGACAAGACAGGTGCTCAGTTGTCTTTTTATCACCAGCAAAGCTTCTTGGAGCACCAAGGGGAAAGGAATCCATACCAGGGAAATACTGGAGAAGGAGCGTGGGCTCAAGCTCAGACACACTGGGGTCACAGCCCAACTCTGTCACTTGCCTAGTTGAGTGAATTCATCCAAGATTCACCTCTCTGAGCCTCAGTTTCTCGCTTATAAAAGGGGCTGTTGTTTAAGTTAAATGTTGCACAGACAGCATTTGTAACATGGTAGGTATTGATGAATGGGAGCCGGTGTGATGGCCACATCACCGCTGGATTCAGGTGTGCTGGTCAAGACTGCACAGCAAATACATTCTTAGCAGCCTGATTGAGGTCAGGGCCCACAATAACAGTGCAAACGCAAAGGATCCGCTCTTGATTCTTTGATCTTTGTTCAACATGCAGACTGAAGTCAGCTAAACATTTACAAGTGTGTTGGACCCGCGATTTCTTCAATCCATCCATTTTTGATGGAGTGCCAACCCATGGGGGTGCCAGAGTTGCATTTTAGGGCATCAGCCCACAGGTGAACCCCAGCATCTAAGAATGAAAAAGCAATGAGGCTAAGAAAGATAAGTCTTGGTAATCAAAAAACCAGGGTGGGAGGGGAGGAAAAGAGGAAGTTGTTGAGAGGACGAGAAAGAGACGCGGTGGCCCCCAGACACCTCTAGTCTGTGGATGCAGCTCTCTCCCTCTATCTGCTTGATGT